>BROE01000025.1:3542221-4086737 GCA_036571765.1 Plecoglossus altivelis
GGGGGGGGGGTCATTTTTGGAGAAATTAGATAATTATTTGGACCGTAGATCATGACTTGCCCGCTACACAAGACAGCTCATTAGCATGTGCTATTCGTCAATACAGAACGGGTGCACATCTTTGAAAGATGGGATTCTACTGCATTCTACTGTCTTCTACTGTCTCCTCCTGCCTGCTATTGTCTCCCTCCTGCCTGCTACTGTCCCCTCCTGCCTGCTACTGTCCCCTCCTGCCTGCTACTGTCTCCTCCTGCCTGCTACTGTCTCCTCCTGCATGCTACTGTCTCCTCCTGCATGCTACTGTCTCCTCCTGCCTGCTACTGTCTCCTCCTGCCTGCTACTGTCTCCTCCTGCCTCCTACTGTCTCCTCCTGCCTGCTACTGTCTCCTCCTGCCTGCTATTGTCTCCCTCCTGCCTGCTACTGTCCCCTCCTGCCTGCTACTGTCCCCTCCTGCCTGCTACTGTCTCCTCCTGCCTGCTACTGTCTCCTCCTGCCTGCTACTGTCTCCAACTGTAGTAACGTACGGAAAGAGAGAGGCCAAGGAGAAAGTGACTGCATGCTCGGACCCCTCCAGTCTCTCCTTGACGTCTTGACAGGACAAAAGCACGAGGTTTTATGCTGACAGAGTCTGGGGATGTGTTGAGCGTCAGGTCTGGTCCTGAGCTGGTCCTGGGTGGTGCCTTACCAATTTCCAGGTGAATCTTGGCCTGGATGTCAGGGAACTTGATAAGGTACAAGAGGCTCCACTGCAAACCCGCTATGATGGTGTCGAACCCTGCCACGGCAAAAAGGCTTTTTAAATCACAAATTAAAAAAAAACATTTTTAAAACTGCATGTGCATGAGATGGACATCGGATGTTGGGCATGGAGTTTTTATCATTAGTAGTAGGGGCCATCTTATTAACGATGCCAGCGCACCGTGACGACATTGCAGAGGCAGCATCTAACTTTAAGAGGGCTCAGTCTCTCTAAACACACTCGGTCTGTAGCAGACCTGAGTCACAGAGCATCTGTGTATCCCACCGCACGAACAACCCAACAGCCATCCTCCTCATCCTCTTCCTCCTCCTTTTCCTTCTACTCCGACTCAACCTCCTCATCGCTACCGTCGTCATCCCTGTCACGTTCATCCTCGTGCCGTCCTTGCCGCCAATCCCCATCCTCGTGCCATCCTTGTCGCCAATCCCCATCGTCGTCGCCGGCCGATTGCCTGCGCGTGGCTAAGTCTTACCCGCGCCGAAGATGTCGATGACGGTGTGTACAATCTGGGAGTCGGTGAGTGTGGCCGTCCCCTGCCTGTCCTGTCTGTCTTCGCACAGAGCGATCAGGGCGTCTGTGATGTCACGGATGGAACCCTGTCATCACGCACACGCACACACACACACACACACACACACACACACATGCACACACACACATGGGGTGAATGTGGGCAGCACTGAAGAAGGTAGAAGGGGAGGTTGAAGCCCTAAGGCAACCACACCATGGCAGTCGCCAAACTCTCTGGATGTCGGAGGGTTTTCCCAGACTCGTACTCTCCGCACACGCGTGTTCCTGAACCGATGAACAGCAAACAAACGTTCCCAGCTACGTGCTGTCAGCGTGTTCGCCAAGACAGATGACGGAGGGGTCTTCTGAGAAACGCGAGCATGTCTCTTCCGGCAGATTGCTAATTCCTAATTAAAGTGTGCGTGCGAGCGTTTGAGCTACTCTGAGCAAGAACAATGGGCCACTTTAGGCCAGCTTGGTAGATTTAACAACAGACTGGCTCCGAGTACCAGATTTGTCAACTACGAGCATCTGTCTCCAACATACTGCTTATTCATGTACAGAAATGCAGTCTCACGTTTGCATGGTCATTGGCAAATATGCAGTTCACATAATGTGCTAATATAAATTTAAAAACTGCTCACACAACTTCATAACATGTTTCTATCTCCAGTGGGATATAGAATTGGCAATGAGGTCACATCCATGCGAATGACAAACCATGAAAAAATGATGGGCTGAAGGAAACACATTGTTTATGATAGTATATTGAAGTGACAAGCCTCCGCTCTCTCCCTAAGAAGAAGCTGGCTCAAGAATTTAGAGGCAATCTTTTCATGCTAGAGTGAGTTTTGTATTTTTTTTTATCACTCCTAAAGAAAAAAATCTTTCCTGCACATCTCGGTCTCTCTGCGGAACTGCTGCAAATCTTTCGAAAGATGAGAACGGATTAGCGTGTATCTGCTCGTCAATCAAATCCAATTATCACCACAGATTAATGCTTCTTAGCATCATGACCAATCTTGATCTTGGCGGTTTTCATCCTAGTCCTACAGGAACGATGCTGCATATAAGATGCGAGATATGAAAACATCTCTTGTCTGCCTGGGGACAGTTATTTGCATCCCACAATAAATGTGGGGTTTATTAGGCAGGATTATATTGTGCTGGGGGATGGTAGCTAATTTGACTGCAGGTTTGAATCCCCTTCCCACCTCCCATATCTGTCACTCTGGATGAAAGCATTTGGTAAAATACCCCATTGTTATTTAACAAGGCACTGGACACCACCCTGTAGATAACTGGACACCACCCTGTAGATAACTGGACACCACCCTGTAGATAACTGGACCTTGGCAGAGGTGCTGTTCCGTCTACCTTGTCGAAGGTGCCCAGATGTTCCTCAATGTTCTTCTCCATGAAGCCGTTCATCCGGCGGATGTACTGGACCATCTTCCTCAGCGAGGGGCTGGGCAGGTAGCGAAAAACGGGGAAGAAATCCGCCAGGTTCCCCGCCGCAAAGATCCGCAGCACCTCGTTGTTGATGCGCACGACGGCGAGGAAGTCCTCGTCGCCGTAGTCGTACCTCTTCCCGAAGCACAGGGCGCACACCACGTTGGCCACCGACGTCACCAGCGGATCCACCGGGTCCAGGCTTCCGGAGAACGCCGCGCCCCCTCCCCCCTCCCGCTCGCCCGCGGACCGTTCCAGAAAGGCGTCCACCATGTGGTTAGCCTCGGCGCAGACGTGCTCCTCCAGCAGGCAGGTGGCGCTGGAGCTCCGGGGTTCGGCCTGGGCGAAGGAGCGCAGGGCTCTTTTGCACAGCTTCTTGTGGAGCGTCCAGGCAGGGCCGTACGCCTCGCTGAAGGTCATACTGGTGCCGTTGGCCACCGCCGAGAAGGTGAAGAGGTCAGGGCGCCCGGCGAAGGCCTCGCCCTGCCTCAGCAGCGCCTGGCGGAGGGTGGCGTAGCCACTCAGAACCACCACGGTCAGAGAGCCCAGACGCATCTGGAAAACGTCGCCGTACTGCGCTCGCATGCGGGTCAGCGACAGGTGGATCTGGTCACCCATCTGGAGCAGGTTGCCCACCAGGGGCCACGGAGTGGGGCCCGGGGGAAGGAGGAGCCCAGGGGAGTGCTGCTGCTGGGGGAGGAGGTAATAGCGCCAACCCCGGCCCTTGAGGACCAACAGGAGCAGGGTGAGGGCACACAGGACCACGGTGACTCCAGAGAGGGGCATGCTAACGTAGGCACTCTCCTTTGGGAACATACAGCCCAGTGATAGCCTCATGGTGGTCTGTGGGTGCCCTGAACTGGACAACAGCAAAGAGACAAAGGAAACACTAGGAAAGAATGAACAGCTTAGTGACAGCATCCTAGAATGTGAAGGAGACACAAAGCAATAACTAGGACCATGATAAAGATACATGTTCAAAGCTCATCATCTTCAGGTAGAAACAAACTTAAAACAGTTTACAAAAGTAGAATATTCACTATATTTGCATTGAGAAACGACAAAGGAGGCTAAGTTGACTTTATAGGGATTTATCACATTTGAAATGTAGGTTGCAATTCATAAATATCATATATAAGAGACGTGTTTAATTTTAACTACACGACAAAAAGCTTGGCCCATGTAGTAGTATAGTATAATAGGCCCATTCTGGCTTATTTGCATCGCATCGTTCGACTTTGTGCGAAGTATTTTCCCAAACTCGAAAATAGTTTGTGACTTCCTGGAAAAATACATATAAAAATATTTATGGGTAAAGTAAATCTGCAACAAGAAAAATAGAAGACTACTCACCGGACTCCGACGAACAAGGTTTTCTGCAGAGAACGTTTTCTAAAATGTTGTTGAGAGTAGCGCGCTGTCGTGAGCGCGTTTGCCCCCCAGCAAAGATTTGCCGAGGGGCAGAATGTCTGCACATCGTCAACAGATTGGCTGTTATCTCTAGTACAACGGCAGACGTAGAGCGCGAGGCGGTAGACGCCCAGATCGAGGAAACTTCCAATGCCTGTCGTCAATGCTCTTCCACCTACCTATTTTTACAAACTCCAAGTTTGCACAAATAAATCTGTACGGCGTAATGCCCAACGTGCACGTACAATGTCGCTGTCGTGCGATAGGGATGCAGTTCGGAAAAGGGACGTTTCTCGATTTACTGAACAGCCAGATTTGACATTTGTGTTGGTTTCACTGAAATAAACGGCAATATTTACACATGACACAAGGTGGCGCCCTCTGTCAGTGAGACAGAGGACCAGGAGGCTAACCCGAGGCCTGGCTGGAAGGATCGCTGTTCCACTGCTCGTGTGCGTTTCCTATCGATATCACTAACTTCACTATCTTTCAAACAACCTCCAACATCTTTTAACAGACTAGCAGGGACACCCAGAGGTGTCACCGTGGACATATCCGGACAAAATAAATATAATTCATATCTTTTTAAAATCTTTTTTTTTTGCAATGTTACAAAGGCCCTTCAAATCAACCTCGACACCGGCCTGTGGCTGTGGCGATGTTGTGAAGCCATGAGATATTCAGAGGCCCAGCTATCGCCACACATTCATCCTGTCATCCTCTGTCTACAGTACGAAACCTTTGACCTTCAATAACCATCCTCTCATCCTCTCTGAAATGTCTGCTCTTTACTGACGGCACTATTTACATGTCGCATTGGATAAAAACCGACTACCAAACACATCATATGCATAATATACCTACATATTCCTCATATATTAATGTGGCAGTACAGCCAAAAGAAGGTTTACCTTTGTTAGACCTGAGGAACGAGTTTTACCTTTGATAGACTTGAGAAAGGAGTCTAACGTCATAACGTCTAACGTCAATATTGAATTTACTTTCAAAACTGTTGTGCGCACTTCGGTGGCTCTCGTCTCCCTCTCCTTTACTTCTACCCCACTTCCCCCCACCTTCCAACTCTCTCTCCCTTTTTCATTCTCTCACTCTTTCCATCCCTCTGCCGTCTCTGTTCAGTCTCAGTCTTGGCACACCCGGCTCTGTCAGGCAGCGACGCCGCCTTTGACCCACCGGTCCTGGGCTCTGTCCCAGTGCTGCTGAGGCGGTGCTGCTCTTCGCGGGCCCTCCTGCTGTCATCGCGAGCAGCGCTCCCGAGCGTGTCACACAACCCTGGCGACAACCACCCTGGACCAGACTCGGTGGAGACATCGGGAGCAGAGACACACACACACACACACACAGTCACTCATGCATACACGAACAGGCATTTTTTCGTTCTTTTTTGTGGCGGTCCATCTCTCTTCTCCTCTCACACGTAGACAGCGGATTTTGTGGTGTCTGTAAGTTTAGATGGGTTTCTGTTCGTTGGCCTATATTTCAAAAGGGCATGAGGCCGCGGAATGTGGCCCTTTTGGCACAAAAGATAGCTTATTTAACAGTGACATTTAAACTGAAGAAAATACAAACGAGAACCATTCTTCGAATGACAGATTTCGTTTGGTGTGCAATGCGTCGAAGTTTACCTCAAAGCAGGACGAACAAGTCTGCGCATGGAAGCTCATGATCTGAACAGCCTGTCGTAGCCAAACGTCTCTGACAAACTTTAGCCAGACATCCACATAATTTAACTGAAGTCAACCCGTGTTAAAAATAGGTGAAAATGACTTGAAGTACGTGATGCGGAAGGCAGATTGTAGGGGAAATTGGCATAGGCTATTGCAGCTATAGCCTGCGCTTTCCAGGCCCAAGCGGAAACCTCGGAACCCTTCTCCGCGGTTCTTTTCAGTGTTTAACGAAGGTTAATTACGAAGGTTATGTTGTTCGAGCCCACGGGTAATTCTCTAAAGACTTTCCGTCCTTTCAAACAGCCTAGATCAAAATATGAGCGCACCAGACTCAATTATGCGATCGTATTGTTCCCGGGAGACAGCGGACCAGCGGGAGGCGCCTTATCAAAGCAAACATCTTCCCAATTATTAGGTTTACCACAGCGTGTCGTATCCGAAGTGGTGTAAAGACCTTCCCTTCTTTTTAAAGTTTCCCTTTCGGCAGAAATAAGTGGGTTGGATCAATGCAGAGGTGGCAGGGAAAGACGAGAAGTGGCCCACACGTCAAAAATGACATTCCGCGTTTCACGGTCAGGGTGGCTGAGCAGTGCGCGCGTACCTCTCGGGCAAGAGGAAAATAGGAATTGGTTCTGTTTGAACGGTGATTAGCGCGAGGGCCCGAGGGCGTGGGTCCCCAACGGTGGGTGCGACAAATAGGTCTGCGCGATTCTCTCATGGCTTCGTCCAACAAGGGGGACTTTTTACCACTCACTGAAGCTATATAAGGGGGGGCGGAGGGCCGTCTCTGTTACTCTGCACTTCGCGATATTTTAACTGGAGAGTTGAGCGGAAGAGAGCGACAGAGACAGAGCGGGATAGGCCGTCAGAGCACTGCAGTCATGCCTGTAATCGGAGTTGAGAACCTTCAGGCTGTGTCATCTGCTTGCACAGGTAAGCCTTACCTTTCACGTCTATCTGTTGGTGGACTCTTTAAGAATCGACTTACAATCTTTTTATTTGCGTAACACTTCACACAACGTTATTTCGGAACATTTGATCCAAGTCAAGCTGGACACTTTCTTTAAAACGACAGTGTTGGTCATTAAATATGCCTACATTAAAATAAGACGAATACGCACAGTTAAAAGAGTGGCATAAAACATTTAAAGTTACAGTTATAGATTGAATGAATCCTTTTTTACTGTTTGTCAAACTGCTTGTCAAAATCAAATGATAAAGTATTTAGAGGAGTTAGACCATTTGAATTGAAACAAGTGTCATTGCAGCATACATGTTAGGTTGGCATGTTAGGTGCGTGTTCTCTGGTGTCTGGCTGTCCCCTTATTCCCTCTGGTACTTAATGAGCAAGGGACCCCTGCCAGTCCCGACTTCACAGTGCCAGCTGTCACCTTCGACCCCGGCGTGAGAGACGGTTGCCCGTGCCAACATCTCTATTTACCCTCGTCCCCCACCTCCCAGCCCCTCAGACTAGCCTGAGTCATGTCCTTCATTCTCCACAGCGTCCGAAGCAGCTCCTAATTACTCTGGAAACCCCTTTAATGCCTCTCCCAAGCCCTCCTGAACTCCCATTAACTCATCGAAACATTTCTACACGTTCAACCAACTCTTCGAAGGGCCCTTCTAAAAAAAAAAACCAGAACAAAGAATTAACTGTGAAACCATCTTATGGTCAACTCTGAATTACACTTCAAACCCCTTTGAAACTCGGAACTAATTCGGAACGATTCTGAACGCGCATCTTTTTGTCCCTCGTCTGCGTGGACGCACGTACGTGCTTCTCAAAGTCAGCCGGTCAATCGTGGACTGAAACACATGCATGGACACATACTATGGTCTGATGGACATCCGGTGTGTTTTATATATATTTCAGACAACATATTTTGATATCAAATTTAGATGTGGCTGTTAAAAAGTGAATAGAGTGCCTTTCATCTTCAAGTCAGTGTTTCAGTGTTTCTGACATGATCAAAGGCTTTGTGAGCCTGTGTGTGTGTGTGTGTGTGTCCAGTCCATGGCATCTCTGATTGCGGCTCTTTCAGAAGGGAAGCAGGGAAACACTAACAGCCAGACTGGGAGCAACCTTCAGACCCAGACCCAGACCCAGACCCAGACCCAGACCCAGAACCAGACCCAGACCCAGACCCAGACCCAGACCCAGACCCAGGGAGCAGAGCTCACTGATGGGGCAGCCAATCAGATCCTGCCCATGCCCATCCCTGACCTGGAGGTCCAGTACACCAAGGTAGGAACACACCAAACATGCATTCTACATGTTGTGTCTTCCCCAGGATTTCTAGTCAAGTCGGTTCTGAAAGACCTCAGGAACAACTACGTCATTCTAGTAGATTCATTTTGTTGTGCACCGACATGCATTGGTCAAAACAGACGTCAAAAAGCTTCACGCAGTCACCAAAATGCAAGTGTATGTGGACCACACTGTGAATAATTTGCCATGACTTTTCCACTCAATTGCACTACAGTGAAAAAACGAAAACTGTTTTAGTGACATTTGTCTCCTTTTATAATATTCACCTAACCCAAACACTTCCGTCACATAAAATGTTTTAGAATGGTCTTTTTCCCAAGTTCCAGGTCTTATAAACCATCGAAAATATTGTAAAGGAATGTTCCTTTCTGTGTGCGTGTGTGCGTGTGTGTGTGTGGTGTGTGTGTGTGTGTGTGTGCATGTGCGTGTCCAGATATTCATCAATAACGAGTGGCATGAGTCCAGCAGTGGAGGCAAGATACAAGTGCTCAACCCAGCCTCTGGTGACCTGCTGTGCGAGGTGGAAGAGGGGAGGCCTGTGAGTGGCTCTGGAGCCCACTGGGACTTGTAGTTCCTGTGTGTGTTTGTATCTGTGTGTATATACCTGTGTGTGTCTGTGTGGGGGGGGCGTCATTGTCTTTGCCAGTGTTTTTATCTGGTTTAGTCATGTGTGAGCATGTCGTGTGTGTTCGCGTCAATTGCCTATGCGTAGGTGTGTGAGCTCGTCAATATGCGCATGCACGGGTGTGTTGCGTCCCAGTGTGTGTCTGCAAGTGTGTGTGGTTCTCTGTCTATTTCTGTGTTTCCCAGTGAGCGTGTGAGCGTGTGTGTGCGGGCGAGCGTGTGTACGGCTCCCAGCGTGTCCTGCTACGCGTGTGACCAGCTCTGGGACGTCCTCTCTCTCAGGAGGACGTAGACGAGGCGGTCAGGAGCGCCAGGGCAGCCTTCCAGCAGGGGTCGCCATGGCGACGGATGGACGCGTCCGACCGGGGGCATCTACTCAGCAGACTGGCCGACCTGGTGGAGAGAGACCGCCTCCTGCTGGCGGTGAGGAACGCACACACACACGCGCATGCATGCACTCTCACACACTCTGAGGCACACGTACACATCCGCACACACAGCCACAGACATACACTTTCACACAGACACCCCCCCCCCTCACACACACACACACACACATACATGGTCATGTGCACACACACGCCCTCAGTCCACTGTGTGTTCTGACCCGTGATCTCCTCCAGACTCTGGAGGCTCTGGACTCGGGGAAACTGTTCCTCATGGCCTACTTTGTGGACCTGATGGCCACCATAAAGACACTGCGCTACTTCGGGGGCTGGGCTGACAAGATCCAGGGCAGAACCATCCCTGTGGGTGAGTGCTGAGCAACACTGAATAAGTATACCTCTGAACGACAGGGCATTGAAGGAAGTATAATATTGTATATTACCAAGTAATAATCGACACAATGTGCTTGTGCTCTTAATGTAAGAGGTTTTGGCGGGTTCTCACTCTTATAAAACCTCTTCCACTGTGTTGGTAGATGGAGATTATTTTACCTACACTCGACATGAACCGATAGGAGTGTGTGGACAGATCATTCCGGTGAGTGAGCAAACACAGAGGGCCTTATCTTGCACCCCGCACACAGTCGACTTTTCCGTCCACAGACGGACGTTGGTAAATAAGGGGATTAACTTGCGCTCCAAGGGGCGGTTTGGCGGAAAAAAAGGAGGCGTGTTCTGGCACATACGTGCTCAGGTGTTATTTTGTAGTTTTAGAAAAGCAGTCCGCCACTGACCAGGAAATAGGTTGTTAAAAGTCAGTGGCATGTTATTTAAATGGTATTTTAAGGGTGCGGGTTTGGCCATAATGTAGCTTGTGCACGACATATTTGCACTTTGCTTCTCCCATCTACACAGACGCAGCAGTTCCCGCTCTTGCAAACATAATTAAAAGGAGAAATATTACAAAAGAGGGAAATAATTTTGGTGTCCATGTAGATGTAAAAAATGTTTGCTAAATTTAGCATTCGCATTTACCCGAATGATATAACAATATAACTTGTCTATCTTTCACGGCCCTGACTAGAAAGTCGGTCCCTGTGAACCAGGGACAGTGTTTGTGATCTTCGACAGTATAATATGTTTAAAAAAAACTAAAGTAATAACAAATATAAACAAAATTGTATTTTCTTTGCTGGGGTTTATGTACAGAACAATTTAGATCAGAATAAAAAATACGATACAACATTACTATAGTTTAAAAACATATGAATCATGCGAATGTAATTAATGACAGCAAATTATGTAAAAGAAAATCTGCTTTTTATGAAATCCTATAACTGTATGTAGCACTAATGACAAAGGTTGCTATCTTAATTTCTTTATTTCTACTTCAGGGTGAAATATTATGGGTGGGGGGGGGGGGGGGGGGGGGGAGTGCATTATAATCATATGCTTCTGCCTATATACTGTGCGGACTGTCTTTAAGTGTATGCTGAATTAATAATATTTTAATATTTTCCTTGTAAATGATGATGTCTGAATAAACAAAATATATGAATTTAAAATATGGAACTGCTTCTACGTGCGCCTGGCAAAGCCGCCGTTATGAGAGCAATCCGCCATGGAACAAGCGCTCCTGCTTTTCAAGGAAATGTGAGCCGACACTCTGATTGGATTTATGGCACATTACGCCCAAACCACACCTAGGATTAATGTAGTCACGTCAAACCCACCCTTTTTATCTTTGCGCCAGGCGTAAGAGTTATTTATCCCGCCAGTATAACAGCGACAGCGCCCGGGTCCCGCCCACAAAGTTACTTGCGCTTCGCGTTTGCCGCTTGCGTTTCAGATCCTGTAAATAGGACCCAGAGACTTAAAGAAAGAAAGATGTAGAGAACCAAAAAGAAAGAAATATTTAAAGTAAGAAGGGAAGAAAAAAGGAAATAAAAAGAGATAAACATCTTTGTGTATATGTGTTTCTGCCTAAACCTGTGGTTGTGTGTGGTTGTGTGTGTGTGTATTTGTGTGTGTTTGTGGGTGTGCCTGTTCCAGTGGAACTTCCCAGTGATGATGTTTGCCTGGAAGATAGCTCCAGCTCTGTGCTGTGGAAACACTGTGGTCATTAAACCAGCCCACCAGACTCCTCTGACAGCCCTGCACATGGCTGCTCTCATCAAGGAGGTGCACGCACACACACACACACACACACCGCACACCTTGCAGACACCACACACACTACACTCAACCCACCCACCCCACACACACGCACATACATACTACACACAATATACAAAAATGACACACATCACACACAACTAACCCACTACAAACACGCAACCCCCTCCGTAATTAAGATCTTGTTGTTTGACAGTCTCTCTCTTCCTCTCTCATCCCCCCCCTCTCCTCTGTTTAGGCTGGGTTTCCTCCAGGCGTGGTCAATGTGGTCCCTGGGTACGGCCCCACCGTTGGCAGTGCCATAGCCCAGCACATGGACATAGACAAAGTGGCTTTCACAGGATCCACAGCTGTACGTACTGGGCTGTATTTGTCGCCCTCTGACGACTTGTGGTTGCCAGGTTGGGTTAAACCAGTCCGATTCCCAGTCACACTTTGCCATCAGGTTGAATGTACTGTGATTATGGTTGCCAGGTTAGGTGATACCTGTCGTCCTGCCAGTCACAGTTCATCATCGGTTTGAATGTACTGTGATTGTGGTTGCCAGGTTGGGAAGCTCATCCAGAAAGCTGCAGGGGACTCGAACCTGAAACGAGTCACTCTGGAACTGGGGGGGAAGAACCCCATCATCGTCTTTGCAGACTGCAACCGTGAGTCTCACCTGTGTGTGTGTGTTTTAGTGCTTTTGTTTGAGCATTGCTGTTTGTCTGGATAAACTGTAACGGCACAGAGTTTATACTGTATAGAAAAGTAGTTATACATACAGTGTATAGAATGGTGTGTATATGTCAAAGCATTGTGTGTTTAGATGTATCTGTGTGTGCTTTTGACTGTGTGCCTGTTTGGGGTTGGGTTTTTTGCGTTTGTGTATGTGTGTTTGTGCCTGTTTGTGTATGTGTGTTTGTGCCTGTTTGTGTATGTCCATGTGTGTCCTCTCCCCAGTGGAGGATGCTGTACAGCAGGCCCACAGTGGTCTGTTCTTCAACCAGGGCCAGTGCTGTCTGGCAGGCTCCAGAGTGTTCGTGGAGGAGCCTGTCTACGAGGAGTTTGTCCGTTGCAGTGTGGAGAAGGCCCGGGCCAAGATCCTGGGGAACCCCCTGGTGCCAGGGGTGGACCAGGGGCCCCAGGTACAGCCACAACACCACTTACCCTCGCAAACGGACAAGAAAAATGGCATCGGTAGATTGAAAGGTGCATGGGTTCCACTTAATCGCTAGGTGTAACGCGGATGGGTGTAAAACCTGTGTAATCAATGTCATCGTCCAACTTATCAATGGTCTTGGGTTCGTATCCCTCCGTAAAAGTGGCCCTGCTCGAATGATTGACTGTTTTGTCGTATCAGCCCTCCAGACATTCATGGAGTAGGATAGAGAGGGATCTGAAGACGTTTCTGTTGATACTGTCCAGATTGACCAGCAGCAGTTTGATAAGATCCTGGACCTGATTGAGAGTGGGAAGACGGAGGGGGCCACGCTGGAGTGTGGGGGGGGCCCTTGGGGCCAGAGAGGCCTGTTCATTCAGCCCACAGTGTTCTCCAACGTCACCGACAGTATGCGCATCGCCAAGGAGGAGGTTTGCCCCTGCACCCACTCGCACGTTGACACACGTCCCACCGTTCGTTTAACCGACAACGTTTTTGACACCTAGCAGCACTCTGTCTGTGTTCTCTCTTCCCCTCTCTCTCTCCTGTCCTCTCTCTCCTTCTCTCTGTCTATGTCTCTCTTCCCCTCTCTCTCTCCTGTCCTCTTTCTCCTTCTCTCTGTCTATGTCTCTCTTCCCCTTTCTCTCCTGTCCTCTCTCTTCTTCTCTCTGTCTATGTCTCTCTTCCCCTCTCTCTCTCCCCTCTCCCCGCTCCCCTCTCCTTCTCTTTGACTCGGTCAGATCTTCGGTCCAGTGCAGCAGATCATGCGTTTCCGTGGCATCCAGGAGGTCATCCAGAGGGCCAACTCCTCCCAGTATGGCTTGGCGGCAGGGGTGTTCACCAGTGACATGGACAAGGCCCTGACGGTGTCCTCCGCTCTGCAGGCTGGCATCGTCTGGTACGGTCAGCTGGGATCGGCCATGGGACCACACACACACATACACACACACACATACTGGACCAAGCACAAGAGATTTTCACCTGACCCCACACATACCTCCTTACACAAATACCAGTGTTGGTTCCCTCCCCCTCAGCCCTTTCTCAACACAGGGTAAGATATTTGATCAGTAATCATTCCCTTATACCTTTTTCCTAAACCATTTTCACTGCGTGTCTGCGCTCCTGCAGGGTCAACTGCTACAACGCCATGAGCACCCAGTGTCCCTTCGGAGGGTTCAAGATGTCTGGGAACGGCAGAGAGCTGTGAGTTCCAACCCCTGCCGTGTTGACGAGGGATGGGTAGAGCTCCCTGGTTAGAACTTTGCACTGCACATTATGAGGTCATGGGTTCACATCCCCTCCCGCTTTGGGTTAAAGCGTCAGCCGGGCAAAATGGATTTAGCCAAGTATGCTATTATGATTATTAGCCAGAAATGCTATTATTTCTGTATAGTCTTTAGTGTTTGTTGCTGTGTTGATGAGGATGGACCTGATGGGATGTGTGTTTCAGAGGGGAGTATGCTTTGCAGGAGTACACCGAGGTCAAAGCCGTGACCATCAAAGTGTCCCAGAAGAACTCCTAAAAACGACACGAGAGTCGGCTTCCGGTCCACGGCGTCTGGATGAAGGACCGCTGGGGTCTTCGATGACTGGCTCCGCAAACGATTCAACCACAACCGCCCTGAGACCTGCAGACAAATCCTCCATCTTCATTTCTAAAAATCCCACAAAAATATCCACACAAAAAAAAAACCCACCCAGCAAGTACAGCTTTATTCCTGCAACACGTTTAGGCTTTGTAAATATGGCTGTTTCCGTGGTAGGGCTAGCAGGTGTCCAGGAGTACCCAACCTCTTGTCGTCTTATTCTTATTCATAAATGTTAGCCTCCTGGAGGATCAGAACACATTCAAGTCCTGAGGCGTCTCTGTCTTTTATGAGTCTTTTTGGACAACTGAACCGTTTCTCCTTTTGATACAAAGGCAACCTTTCATGTCATGAGTCGATATTCTAGTCACGTGCCTGTTTGCTGTCTATTGTATGAGTAGCTATTTTAATATCTGATATTATTGTCAAAGGCTGTTGGACGTTGATAGTGTGTGTTTTGGTTGTGTGTAAATGTTTGTCTTGTACATGTGCGCGTGTGTTCATGTAAATCTTTGAAGCTACACCATAAGTTACATGACATAAGATATTTAATCATCACTCATCCCTTTTCTTGTTGCAATACAAAAATTTCAAATACAAATGGATGTCTTGAAAAAACTATTTACAGATCATTTTGCAACCGCAATTCACAAAAAATGTTTCTCTCTGGACTTCCCTAAGGGCTTCCTTTCATATTTCTTGAGGAAATAAACATGTCGTTAATTAATCAGACATAATCCGACTGTATTCATGAGAGTGTTCAAACACTGAACTGAGATCGCAGAAGGGAACTTGGCCCATCTTTTAAGCCAGCTTCTTCACATCCTCACCTTTCCCTCAATCTCCTTCGGTCGGACATCAATCTGTGGGCCTTTTTGCTGACATGACACTTTAAGACTTTAGTTAGTTTGCTCTACATCCCAGTTACGGCAGTGACACATGCACTGTCTCTGCGCTAAGACAAGAACATTCAATACCTGACAACGAGCCACGGCTTGGCTTCTGTTCAAACTGGCCAACAGAAAGCATTCACCTACACAACCAACATGGTTCTGGAAAAGTTGCGCGAACAGAACTTCGTACAACGCAAAGAAGTTCAGGTCCGAGTTCCAAGTCTGTGTCACAGCTCTCTCCCACAGTCTTGACGTGGGTGACAACGTGCGGAGTTCTCCGACGTGGGGACCTCTCTCAGGTGTGTGGTATCTCTCAGTGTCGGGAGGTAGGCCCCCCCCTGCCCCTCCCCCTTCCCCTGCCCCGTCCTGGCCCTGGCCCTGCTCCTGGCCCTGGGGAAGGCCCCCTGGGTCCAGGGGGGCGGGTCACAGCTGCTCGGGGGTTGGGGGCAGCCAATGAGACATCCTTCTGCAGGTTGACTCCTTTGCCATTGGCTGCAGCTCCGGGCCGTCCAGACACCTTGGGAGACTTGCTGCCCTTCTCCATCACTGGGTCTGCAACACAGTAGTGCATGATTAGAATAGTAGATTAGAAGAAGAACACATAATAAGAAGTGAGATTACAGTATAGTCAAATAGGCCAATGCTTTATGGTCCAGTAGAGTCCAGTATACTGCAGTATAGCCTAGCATGCCACAGGTTAGTGCGGTGGTCTAGCAGGGGGGCAGGGGAGGAGGGTTACCAGATGGGGGAGGTTCCTCCTTGTTGGGGGGAGGGATCAGGGACTTGTTGGGTAGAAGGTCCTCCAGGTCTTTCATCACCTGGTTGGTGCTGTCCTTATTGTTTCTCCTGTTCTTCTCCTCGTCCCGCGCCTGTAGCCAGGAGCGCACGCACACACACAAACACCCACATAAATACACGCGTGCAGACACGCACACACACAAACACCCACATAAATACACGCGTGCAGACACGCACACACACGAACACCCACGTAAATACACGCGTGCAGACGCGCTCACACACAAGGTCAGTGTGGCGCAGCTAAGACTGACCATCTGCATCTTCTTCTTCAGGTCCATGTTGGCTTGCTGGTAACCCTTCGACACGGCGTTCAGGTAATAAATGGCCAGCCTGGCACAGAAGGAACATGATGAGAATGTGTGAGTGTGTGTGATGGAGAACATTATGTGTGCGTAAGTGCGAGAGAGTATATGCATGTGTGTGAGTGTGTGTGTGTGTGTGTGTGAGAGAGAGAGAGAGAGAGAGAGAGAGAGAGAGAGAGAGAGAGAAAGAGAGAGAGAGAGAGAGAGTTTGTCTGTGTGTGTACGTACACCATCAGTAGCACAGCTGGTATAATGAGTCCAGGGTTGGTAGCATAGGTGAAGATGTTCCCTATAAATGCTGGGAGATCTTTCTCTATGGTCTCCATGATGACATCATACATCTTCTCTCTCCCACTGCCGGACAAGATGAGGAAATGGTGAAACGTTTCCTTTGATGTTAATGTGTGCGCAGTTGTGTGCATTTATGCGACGTATTTGTGCGCATTTGCACCCAAATGGATGCATGCAATTTGCATGCAATTTGCCTGCAGCATTTATGTGTGCGTTTTGTACACATCTCTGTGTGTGTTATACGTACTCCTGCGCACGTTCCATGTGCGTATACATACATGACAATGCGCATGTGCGTGTCTGCGTGTGTGCGTCATGCACCAACGTGTGTCGTGTGTGTCCGCATGCGCCAAGTGTCCGCACGCGCGCGGGAAGGCGGGCACCTGAAGGGCCCGCAGTCGAAGGAGGGCGACAGGGTCATGATGGTGTAGACCACCGGCAGCAGGCTGAGGAACAGAACCAGCAGCAGCAGCCCCATGTAGAAGTTGTTGGACTTGGAGGCCTTGAAGACCCGGGCGTGGGGGACGTTGCAGCTCATCACAGCCCAGCACTGGTAGTACATGGAGCTCAGCAGGCGCAGGACGTTCAGGCCTACCAGGCCTGGGGCGTAGAACGCGCCCATCCTGCCACACGCACACATACAGACGCACACAGATGCACACACATAGATACAAACAAGGGTATGATAAGCTTCTCCTATCCATGTCTGCGTAACTAGGTGTGTGTGTGTTTGGGATGATGCCCTCTCACCAAATCATTCCTTGATTGAAGATGAGTCCGAGCACGTTCCCACTGATGTCGAACTCACCGTACGATGGCTAGACGAGGGCACATGAAAGCCACGTTAACGCCTGATGTGCCGTCGCTCCCTGTTACACCAGCTCCCTCTCTCTCTCTCCCTCCCTCCCTCCCTCGTCCTCCTCTCTTCCCCCCCCCCCTCTCTAACCCCTCAGTAATTAGTTTCCTGAGTAAGTATACTGAGTCATTGAGATGGGACGGCTATTCTGTCTTACCAGATGTCCCTGAGTAGTATCGGGTTTAGCATGCAGAATTAAAAACCACTTAAACACAAATGCCCACGTCGTAAAGGCTGTGGTGTCGATGACAGACAGGCACGGACAGGCACATACATCAACGACACAGGGATACATGAACATGCAGGTACATACAGGCACACTCATTCACGCACACGTGCACAGGAACACAACCTACAAATCCGGCCTCCAGGTCCCAGCACCAGCAGTAGTTGAGGAAGCGCACGATCACGGCTCTCAGGAAGTCTCCGATCAGGATAGTCAGATAGGTCACCTGGATGTCCGATACAGTCAGCTTGACAAACTCCTGAAGAGAGCGAGAGGCAGAAAACGAGAGTCAGGTCTCCAGTAGCACCACTAGCATCACTAGCATCACTAGCACCACTAGCATCACTAGCAGTTTCTAGCATCACTAGCAGTTCTAGCATCACTATCACCACAAGCATAACTATCATCAGTGGTATCACTAGCATCAAGGTCTCCGACAGCATCACTATCATCACTAGCATTACTGGCATCCCTAGCATCTCTAGCATATCTAGCATCACTAGCATTACTGGCTTAACTAGCATCACTAGCACCACTAGTATCATTACCATGACTAGCACCACTAGCATTACTATCATCACTAGCATCACTATCATCTCTAGAACCAGTACATAACACTAGCACAGAAGCAGCAGTCTTACGATTCCCACGGCAGTCTCCCAACAGGGCCCTCGGATAACGTCCGCCGGGTGGATATGGAAAGGGGGGACGTCGGTGGTGTTGTGGAAGGAGCTGTAGTTGGCTTTGTACTCCTCCAGAGCCCAGATGGTCTCATTCCTGATGACCTTTTCTCTCTCCAGCTGGACCACGTGCACAACATACATTTAACATATATGCACCTGCATACAATTCGTGTCAGTATTGAGTTCTTGTAAAAAAGGCTCTTCAGACACGATTTGATTTGATGTGAGACGTACAGCCAGCTCTCCTTGTTACCTTGGCATTGACCTCGTCAAACAGGGCGAACAGGAAGGTGTAGAGGTTTCCGAGGAAGAGGGCGAAGATCCGTCCCAGCTGCCACTTGAGGGCGACTCGAGGGTGGTATTCCTCAAGCTCGGCGATGACTTCAAACAGGGGGGGGCACACCAAACCCAGAAGTGACATCACAATCTCCACCTGAGGGGGGGAAGGAGGGTATGGGGATTGTTGAGGTTATATTACACTTCACAATCACCTTGACTTCGCCTCCATCCTTTTCCTGGGAACACCTCCATGCCAACCCAAACCTGCCTCGTTCTTCTCCAGCCAGGTGAGCTCGTCAGGGTCCTTGTTGCCAAAGTCTTGCGACCTCTTCACCACAAAGTAGATGAGAAAGCCACTTCCTCCCAAGCTGCACAGGATCATGAAGTTGGCAAGCACCCGCAGGAATCGGCGCAGGTGAATGTTCTCGTCTTTTTGGTTCTCCTGCTCGTCCACGATGGACTCCTACAGGAAAGGAAGTGGAAGAGAAGAGCGATGTTGCTGGACAGACTGACTCGCAGACGTGGTGTGCATTGTCGAAAAAAAAAGCATCCTTCGTGTCATGCAGTTAACCAGTACTTCACTTCAGATGTTACAGAAAAACGTTGCCAACAATTTGCACCAGGGCAGCCGATCAGGTGACCAAGCGTCATACCTTAAAGCTGGTGGTGATGGAAGCAAACTTGTTGTCGGCGGTCTCAGCGTTGCCGATGAGGTAATCCCAGCTGGTGAACATCTTCCAGGCAAAGGTAAACTCCCCCTCCTCCGCCCCGTCCCCTCCTTCATTAGAGTTCCGAGCCATACTGGGAAGGAAGGTTCGGTTCATTACAAAACTGCATTGCAGCTATAGGGTTCAGATGCACAGACACGGGGGAGAAAAAATGACCACAGCACACGGAATGACTTGCATACAAGCCCAAATAGGATAGAACCAAACCAAACAAAATGCAACATTGTAGCACACTGGAATTCAGGAGGTCTCCTCCCATGACCTACGTTCTTATGACCACCATCAGGCTGTAGCCAAAGATGCCGACGCCCACTAGCAGATAAGACAGGGGCAGCCTGAACTGCAGCAGGCCGATGGTACGATCGTCGTTATAGAAACCGTAAAACAGGATCGAGTACTTGCAGTAGCCCTGTTTGGAGGGGGAAAGAATTCATCCGAGGCACAGAGTTTCAGAAACATACTCGACTGGTAAATGTGGAATCTGTAACATGTCGATCGAGGTCGACAGGAAATGTCATCCTCACACCAAAATCAAAGAGGACAGAGTAGTCCATCGCTCGAGCCTGCTCTGCTCTGGGGACCGTCTTCCGGGGGATGGATCCATACGGAAGACCCATCAGAACCTACACCAGGAGAAAGTCCAACGAAGACAGAACTTCTGAACTCAAACATCCACATCGCAAGGTGTTGGGATAGATGTATACTTGAGTCATTTCAATCTATGGCCTAAAATATCGAGAGATCCAAACACAAAAGAAATGCGATCGGAGGTCTGAACATAGTCACGCATCGAGAGCAGAGATGAAAATGGATGTTGAAACCCAGATATTTCAAATCAGTGCTGCGAGTTGGATCGCGTCAGCTGGCAGGCGTAGAGCTAGGAAGACTTGGATCACAGGACAGCTAGGTCGATGAACCGAGAGGGATCATCTCACAGTGTCCCGTCCGCCACGCACCTCTGGTAGGACCACAAGGCCGAACATGAACCCGAAGAGGACCAGGTTCAAACCATACATCCACCGCAGGAAGATGAAGTAGGAGGCAACAGAGGATCCAAAATGACCTGTCAAGAAGCGAACTCGGAGTCACAAAGAGCGCCATCCGCCCAGCGGTTCTGACCCGACGTAACCAGCATGTCGCGCGGACGACGTAAAGACGAGATCGTACTCACTCTCTACCTCTTTGATTTTCCTCTCCCAGGGAATGCAGGCCGTCTTGAAGTTGTCGAAGTCGCGCTTGAACTTGATGAGTTTCTGAAACGAACCGTAGATGCATCGAAGTGTAAAGCAACTGTATTCTGTTTCGCCGGGAATCGTTGATGGTACAAAAACAAAACGTATGATGAGGTCAAGAACAACTCTGTGACATTTACTTGTGCATAAGGTGGAGTTGTGGACAGGCGTGTAGGAGTCATTGTATATTTTGATAATCGAACCACCCACCACCCCCACAGACTTTTAACGAAGAACATTTTCTTGAATGGCCGCCTCACTGATCGTGCGTCTTGTGTAGTTGCATCACCTTGGCCATCATGACTTTGTAGGCGTACATCTTCCTCCCTTTGCCTTTCCCCAGGGCTCCCTCGAACTTCTCCACAAACGCCTGAGCGTCTCTGCGAAGCCACAGCGAATCAGCATCGCATCAAAACACAACGATCCCGCCAGCAGTCCAAAAGCCGACCCAAACCCATTACCGAAGGAGAGAATCCTCTTCTACAGGCTTGAGAGGAACACCAACACCATCCGGCACCAGATAAACTTGGTGCGCTTATGGATTAATGATGTCATCGATCGAGTGACTGAGGGAAACGAACGGTATTCCTGTAGTACCATTACGTTGATTAACATCTCAGGGAGAGACCTATTGGAGAGTGGCTCAGCGAGCGTTGACGGGCCATGCATTAAACAGTGTTCTCCTCATTAAAAACTTAGGACATCTCACCTGTCCTGAAGCTCTACAAGGTCCTGATCTTAAACTTACTTACTGTGTGTGTGTGTGGCTGTGTCCTCTCTGCTACCCCCTGACCTTGCTGTGTTGTGTTTACATGGTTCCTCACACCGTGAGGGATACGCTCCAGTGCGGAACTCAATACTAGCTGTACCTGTTGGTACCGGTGAGATTAACACTTTTTCAGGACTTTTATTTTGAAGGAGGGTGGAGGATGCCATTTTGGGGGTACTGATAACGTTTTTGGCTGATGTTGCATGTTTGATGGATTTACTATTTAAATAGAATAATTTCAGTTGAAGTGATAGTATGCTTCAAATATGGGTGCTTATAAATGTGCTTATCTGTTCGCTGAAATGGAGAGTGATGAGGTCATAGTTGAGATCCTCATCAATCAAAGCATCAAAACACATAATGTCATGCAGATGCATGCTTATCTCTTAAATCCCTTCTAAAATGCATTAGACAGGCCAAAGCAACAGATCGCTGAAAACCGAGTTCAAGCGTCAATATACCTACTTTGATGTTTAACAAAGTAGTTTAGAATACCTACTTTGGGTTCTAGCAAAGTAGTTTACAATACCTACTTTGGGTTCTAGCAAAGTAGTCTACAACACCTACTTTGGGTTCTAGCAAAGTAGTCTACAACACCTACTTTGGGTTCTAGCAAAGTAGTTTCAATACCTACTTTGGGTTCTAGCAAAGTAGTTTACAATACCTACTTTGGTTTCTAGCAAAGTAGTTTACAATACCTACTTTGGGTTCTAGCAAAGTAGTTTACACTTCAAGGTGAGAAAGAAACAGGAGGGAAATGAAGCTAGCCCTGAGAACATTTACGCTTTAATCAAATCAACCATGAGGACATCACATGTTGCTTTACATGAGTGATGGTACCAAGTAGAGTGCAGCAGAGAGATCAGAAATGACAGAGACAGAAAGAGACTGAGAGAGACCGACGACAAGGGGAAAAGAAAGAGAGAGAGAAAGGAACGACCAGCCGGCAGGCACAAAGTCGGCCTTGAACCACATCAGAGCAAAGGAGGCAGCAGAGCGGACGCCATCTTGGTTTACTTGAGGTGCTCCAGTCTCCGCTTCATGCGCCACGGTTTGTTCCTCAGCGTGGCCAGCAGCTTCTTCTTCTCCTCTACCTCCTCCTTCAGCGCCTCCATCTCCCCCTCGGACATCGAGTCCTCCGAGTCCGAATCCGAGTCGGAGCTACCAGGAGAGAGAGGGACAACGCGCTACGCTGTGGACCGGTGGAGAAGACTCGCCTTTCCATTGCTTGCTGCTAAACCTCTGTCCAACAGCCTGCTAGACTCAAAATGTCTTGTGAGAAGGCATGTCTGTGTTTTTGGAAGACTTATATAGTAGTTGTAAAACCCCTGAGTAAGTGGATAGCTTATTCCATGGCATAGAAATTCAAAATAGTTTAACATTTGCACCAGCATTCCACCGCAATAATAATCTAAATGTAAACAATTGGCGTTGAGGTTCAATCTGTCTAACAACTGTTCAACAATATCCTGAGAGTAGTAAGAGGGACTGTAAGATGATACTGCTGTACGGATTCCTAGAACATTCCGACAGAAATGTCCAACATTCAGCATTGGTTAACGGTTCAGCATTTTGCCTACAATATCATTTCTGTACTGTGATTCCTGTACTGTCTATGATAATGTGATGTGATTTGACCTCCTTCAATGTGGCCCTAAATCTGCAAGATCAGGGGCCCTTCCCTCGTGCACGAGGGTGCGTGGAGCGTGCACGAGGGTGCGTGGAGCGTGCACGTGAGCGAGAGAGCGAGCGAGCTCTCTTAGAGAATACTGCACCTGCTGTACTTTCCATTCTTCTTCTTCTTGTCCTTCTCGTTTCCTTTGTCCTTCCCGCCTTTCCCTTTAGAGTCTCCCTTCTGCTCCTTGCTCTGCTCCTCCTTACCCTTCTTGCCCGTCCCTCCCTTCCCGCCTTTCTTCTTCCTCCCTTTCTCCTCCTCCTCGCTCTCCTCCTCGCTCTCCTCCTTCGCCGCCGCCTTCTTCGTCTTTCGCCCAGCGGCCTTCGCCCCTGTCCTCTTGGCGCTCCTGCCCTCGTCCTCCTCCTCCTCCTCCTCGCTGTCGTTCTTCGCTTTCTTCTTCCGGCCTCTCTTCCTCGGGGCCTCCTCCTCGCCGTCCTCCTCCTCGTCCTCGTCGCTGGCGACGCGCTTGGGCTTCCTCTGGGGGGCTTTGGGTCTCCTCTTGGCTCTCCGCCTGGCCTCGTCTGAGACACACACAGACGTAGAGGCTAACGCACACGCGCACACTCACCGGTAAACTCTGCGGGCCGCGCGTGCTTTGAGATGGTCGCCGCGGAGGAGACGCGTGAGGACTCACCCTCGCTCCCGCTGTCGATCTGCGCGTCGATGTCCATCCCCACTGAGAGTAGGCAAAAACAGCCAGCCTCTCAGTTCAGCACAATACACGCTAGTCATATCCTCACTCTCTACCAAACTGTCACAACTGATTAAAAAAACGTAATATAGCTCACAACTATTATGTTATAATGTTGGCAGACACTTCTATCCAAAACAACGATCAAGAAGGGATTAGGACCTGCACCGTTACGATCTGCAGTCCAGCCCTGAGCTCATTGTGTCATTAAATCAGCGTACGAATGGTTGAATAGGATGTCAAGTTCCAGACTATTCTACAGAGAGAAACGAAGATGAGACTCACCGTTCTCTATTTCGACAATGATGTCATTCTTCTTCTTTGGTGGCATCGCTGCTCTGGGCTGGTGCAGAGATCCTGATGCAGGTGCTCTCTTATCTCAGCTACTGTACTTCTGTCTGTCTTTCTGTCTCTGTCTTTCTCCCTCGTCTCTCTCTGTTTCTCCTCTTTCTCCTTCCTCTCTCCCTCTGTCCCCCCCCCTCTCTCTCTTTCTACCACTCCCCTCTCTCTCTCTCTCTCTTTTTCTCTCTCGCTCTATGTCTCTCACCCCCCTCTCTCACCTGGCAGCGCTCAAGCAAGGGTTACACACACCTGTACAGCTCAGCTCAGACACTCTGTGTTTGGGCTGTTTTAGAGTGTCTCCTTGCCAACGCCAGCGACATTGTCCAGGAGGCGACCATCTGTAAGACCTGCTAGAGACATCAAATCTTTCAGCTCCGTAAAGACAGAGCAAAAGCACTTCCATTCACAGGCAGGCAATCTCGGGCCACACGCACATTTTCACACAAGCACACACGCTTGCGTGGAAACAAAGAATACACTTGAACACACATAAACCGCGCCTATAACATTTCAGCTCATTGGAACGTTCCATCAAGCTGGGATCTGTAAGGCGGATATTTGAAACCAATGCACACATGAGAGAAATGAGGTCAAGTCCCATTAAAATTCAATGAAGTGTTAAGTAAGCCTGAGGGAAAAGTGAAACGCTAAGATGTCAGTGTGGCCGTGAAGTAGCTATATTGACATAGCTACCAAAGAAGTTACAGGTTGAGACAACAAGACTAAATATGTTCCAGGGACTACAGAGCCCAACCACAAGAACCAGAAGATAACTGGTTATCCAGGGTGTGTTTTCGTGTAAAGTTGTCCAGTACGATTGTAGGATTGTTGTAGGTCTGTCGTAACCAGGTGACCACATGTGGTTAAGACAAGCAGGTAAATAATGCATGTGAACAGGAGTCAGGCGGTGGCTTCGTAGCTAACACAGCGCAGCCCTGATGGCTGACTTCCTGCCTCGCTCTGGTGAGAGGATGATTCTGACACCTGACCCGTTGCCTTCCCTTCCTCCCCCTCCTACTACTCCTCTTCCTGCTCCTCCCATGCCCCCTCACGCGCCCCCACTTCCACCTCCTTCTCTCCGTCCCTCCTCAAGACTTCCTCGACATCCTCCTCTTGTCTCCCGAGGTCTCATGAGCTTGAGGGGGGTGGTGGGGGAGGGGATGGGGGAGGAGGGAGGGGAGGGGATGGTTGCACATCAGAAAACCGTCTTTTTTTCTTTTTCTGCGCTTTTTCGAGCGACTAGAGACCGTAGACGGAGGTCAGTCAACGGCGCGAAAGCAACAGGTTCGTTCGCAGAACGCCACGTTTGTCTCGTTTCCCGGAGAGCGGACAACGCGCGCTGATAAATCAGTGTGTCTCCTGACTGTCATTACCAGCCGTGAATAAGTCATGTCCGGAGTGCTCCAACTCCCAGACATCCGATGATAGTGCCAGTCACAGCTCGGCTATCTCCCACAGTGCCCACACAGCCCTTTGGCAGGAAACAGGCAGACAGACACGGGCGCGGGGCCAAGCGCTGGGTTGAGACAGCGGGCACGGAGATACGACCGACGTGTTCCGAACATTTCCTTCTGGCTGGACCGAGGCTCTGACAGCGGTCTGGAGATGATGTCAAGATCACGTGAGGGCTTTGTCTTTGTCAAGCCAGCGTTAATGTTTCATCGCTAGCTAGCATCCGATGGAGAACCGGATTGAAAACAGAAATGCACAGAGGAGGCTCAGTGATTCATGATACTCAGATGACTCTGGTGAATGTTTAATGCGTTTTGGCCATTAATTAAACAAGCGTGTTTGCAATGGATCTGAGAAGGAAGCCCTGGAATGAACAAACGACGATGGAACCAACGACTAATTGCAGGATGCTGAAAGCTACGTCTGGCTATATTAGCCATAAATCCATAAGAAAACGATCAGACCGCAAAAAAACATTGCTCCTGTGTATAAACGTCCTGATCGGGTCTTCAAAACAAAGCCCGACCGACCCGAGCCAATCAAATGGCGGTATCTCCTCATCGATCTGCCGGAGCAGAAAGTTGAATGGCAGGATGATTGACAGGCGAGCTCAGCAATCAGTGCATAGAGAACCACAATCAGATGGCGGGACATTGGATATCAAGCTATCAGAGCCCAGGCCTGGCATATTACCATGCAGGTATTACGTTGATGAGGCCCGAGGCACTAAAGTCAGCTAGTGGGGTTAACTGCTTAGCATGGCTCATTAATATCGTCATTAATACTGCAATTCCTTTTCTTTAAGCAGACACCATACCAGATGGTCATGATCATGATTATTGTAAGTACTTTGGTGTGGGGTTTCAGGTACATTCTGATGGTTTCAGGACATTTACAGACTGTTCGTTGAATAAAGCAATTTGAAGGATTGGAAAGATACTGGGTGATGATGCACATTTCTAGGAAAAGTCAACATAACTTGGTCCCAGACTTTGATCAAGTGAGAAGATGAATATGTAGTTAAATGCCTGCCCTGTGAGACTAGTGTCTAGACGCAATGTTACAGCATAGAGACTATGTAACATGCTGTCATTCAGTCTGCACCAGCCCTTGTTCCAACTTTGAAAGTCTTTTGTATCGGTCAGTATGACTGAAATGATGATGTCTGTGGTGTTTGGTGTTTGGTGTTTCAGTCAAAGCTGGACAGGAATTCCACACTTTGTTGATAACCTCTGCAGTTTGTTGAAATAATTGTGCTTTAGTCTACCAGAGTGTGTGAGTGAGTGTGTGTCCTACTCCTTCTTTTGTGGTTGAGCCAGAGGTTATTCTCTGTGGCGTTGTGAGCTGGGAACCCTGTGCAGTCTGGGAGATGGTTGCCGTGGGTTGCTAGGCATGTGCCGCGGTGTCTGGTGGGTGTGGCTCCTGGGGGCCGGGGGACTGATGGTAGGGACACGCCCCCCAGAGTCTCTGAGAGGAGGGACTTGTTGTCCACCCTTCGCCTGATTGGTCCTCTGACCCCGGCCGTGTTCCTCCCGCTTGTCTCCTGAGAAAGACAAAGAAGAGGGAAAGACAACAGGGCAGAGAGAGGTAGAGAATGAGTGAGAGAGAGAGGAGAGGGAAAGAGAAAGGTGACAGAGGGCACAAAGAACGAACAGCGAATGAAGAGAGATGGGGTAGATGAGTGAATAAAACCCCAAATGTCCTCCAAACATAGACCCTCAGGTTCCTCAAAGTTCCCCCTGGTGTTCCAGCGTTCCTACCCCTGCGAGGCTGCTGCGAGGCAGGGTCATTCTGCTGCTGTGGCGTCAAGCCCTTCCGCGCCTCCTCCAGCTCCATGGCCGCCTTCAGCGCCGCCCTCTTGTTCTTCTTCTTGTTCTCCTCGTTTTGCTTTAGCGGAGTAAAAAAAAACTTGTCAGAGTTGCGCTGTGGTTGAGCATGACTCTTACAGCCACAGGAACCACACAGTTGACAGCGTTGAAGAGACTTTTCCAAGTGACGTTAAAAATTCGAACTTGGACTTAAGTGGGTCACGTTGAGACTGTGCTTGCATACTGCCATCTGGTGGACAGAAGATGAAAGTGGCAAGCATATTGCTTGAAACAAGAACTCCAACACAGAGACACTAGACATTCAGAAAATGAAGCATTCCTTACGGTTTGAAGTTTTTTCTTCAGTTCAAGGTTGGCTTGCTTGTACGTTTTGGATGTCGATTGCAGGTAATAGATTGCCAAACTGCGAGAAAAAAGAGCCAAAATGTGTGCAACACAGCAGAAAAATATGAGACTCACCAATCACTCATAGGGAAGCTTTTAGCCACAGGTGAATTGAAGTGTAAATGAATTGAAGTGTCAAACTTAAAGTGACAGTAAAGTTGAAGACCAGGTCTTTTTCTAAGCGACTGGTCTTTCGGTTTGCGGTGGAGCGTGGGCACCGAGCACCCTAACGTTCCCCCGGTGCAGGTTGGGGACGACTCACACCATGAGGAGGATGAAGGGCAGCACCAAACCAGGGTTGGAGACGTAGCCGAACACTTTGCTGAACCAGGCGGGGAAGTCCGTGTCCAGCGTCTCCTGGATCACGTCGAACATGCGGTTCTTCCCGCTGGCGAAGGAGAAAGACGGAAGGCGGGAGAAAGAGAGAGAGAGAAAGAGAGAGAGAGAAGAGAAGGGAGAGAGGAAGAAAGGGAGATGACAAGAGGGAAAGGGGGAGGGCAACAAAGAGCAGTCCGTGAAGAAGTGACACTTTTTAATTCACTCGTCGGGATCAATTAACAGCACAAATGAAAACAAACAAGACGAAAAGAAAAAAACCCCCTGCGTCACCTGAAGGGTCCGCAGTCGAAGGAGGGGGGGACGGTCACGATGGTGTAGATGGCCGGCAGAGTGGACAGGAAGAGGATGACCAGCAGCATGGCCATGTAGAAGTTGTTGGAGCGGGAGGCCTTGAAGACGCGCTCCTGCGGAGCGTTGCAGCACATCACTGCCCAGCACTGCAGGTACATGGACACGTGCAGACGCAGCACGTTCAGTGCCGGGAGGCAGGGGGCATAGAACGCCCCCATCCTGAGGGAGGGAGGGAGGGAGGGAGGGAGGGAGAGGAGGGGGAGACGAGGCAAGGGAAGGAGAGGGGGACAGGAGGAGGGGGTTGGTGAACATTGAGGAAAAGGGGGGATGAGAGGGACAGAAGCAGAGAGGGAGGAAGGAGAACAGGGAACCAGGAGAGGCGGAAGATTCAAGAAAGTTATGGAGGTAAGTAGAAGAAGAAAACAGACCACAAAGTGTAGAGATTTGAAGGAGCGACGAACGACGTCTCGCTCAAAGAGACAAACACACCCCCCTACCATATCATCCCCTGGTTGAAGATGAGGCCCAGAACGTTCCCGCTGACATCGAACTCCGAGTAGGATGGCTAGCGGGAAAGATGACAGACCTTTGTCACGTTCAAATCCAAACGCAGCCCCTTCCCAGTTCCCCTTCCAGGGGTCAGACTGTGGCCCTGTGTGGGTGAACAGACAGTTGGGGCGTGAAGAGGCACTTACAAAACCGGCCTCCAGGTCCCAGCACCAGCAGTGGTTGAGGAAGCGCACGAGGACAGCTCTCAGGAAGTCTCCGATCAGGAGAGTGATGTATGTGGTCATCGTGTCAGAGATGATGAGGCGGACAAACTCCTGCACAGAAGGAAAGGCAGGTGAGAGATGAGGCGAAGGTTCATATTCATGTTCAGCAATATAGACATGCGTTCTGTATCTCTCGCTCGGCCTTGTCTTTCTCTCTCTGCGTCTCTCTCTCTACTCAATGTCTCTCTTCACTCTTATGCTCTTATGCTCTTCACTCTTACGCTCTATATTAAAGTAACTTTTTTCCCGCTGTCTCTTCCTCCCTCTCTATCATCTTCTACTCTCTCTTCTTCTCTCACATAAGTCTCTCTCTCCTCTCTCTCTCTCTGTCTCTCTCTCTCTCTCTCTCTCTCTCCCTCTCTCTCTCCGTCTCTCCCTCTCTCTCGACCCCCTCTCACACTCTCACTCTACTTGCCTGTCCCACCATGGTCTCCCAGCAGGGTCCTCGGGGGATGTCGGCAGGGTGCACGCTGAGGGCCGGCGCCGTGCTGTTCTCCGGCCGGCTCCCGTTAAACAGCCCTGCCTCCCAGAGGGTCATGTTCTGCTTCACCACCTCTTCCTCCTCCCTCTGACACACACACACACACACGATGCTCAGACACGGAACTCGCTCTCTAATGTCATGGGCGGTATCACAGTGCTCCATGTCTGGTAAATACAGTCTGTTTCAACACTCTGACCACTGAAATTACTGTTAGTTGTGCTTTTAGAACGGTCTACTTCGGATCCTGGAAACCATCACGCCGTAAAAGGGTTCTCTGTAGAACATCTCATTAGGGACTCCACGTGGAACCTTTCATAGACAGTTCTAGAAACAGCCCTTTGTTTTGGGGTTGGAGGTAGAACCTTCTGAGAGGGTCCTGGGTGGAATCGGACAACGTTCACCTTTTGGTGACCAGCTAAAGAACCCTACATTGCACCTTTATTTTGAAGAGATCTCCAAACGCCCAGACCTCCAGACGCCCAAACCTCAAGACGCCAAGACCTCCAGACGCCCAGACCTCCAGACGCCCAGGCCTCCAGACGCCAAGACCTCCAGACGCCCAGGCCTCCAGACGCCCAGACCTCCAGACGCCCAGACCTCCAGACGCCCAGACCTCCAGACGCCCAGACGCCCAGACCTCCAGACCCCCAGGCCTCCAGACGTCCAGACCTCCAACCATCCAAACCGCCGGCCTGGCCGCTCACCTTGAGGTTGATCTCATCCATGAGGGCGATGATGAAGGTGTACAGGTTCCCCAGGAAGAGGGCGAAGATCCGTCCCAGCTGCCACTGCAGGGCGATGCGAGGGTGGTAGTTCTCCAGCGAGCTGATGACGTCGAACAGCATGGGGCAGAACATGCCCAGCAGAGACATCACCATGTTCACCTGCCAGGCAGGAGAGGAGTCTAACACAACGAGAAGCCCAAGCCAACACACGCCTGCTCCACTCTCATTGTTCTTTCTTCAGTACTTTCATAGCAGACAATGGAACAGTCACAAACTAACCACAGGAAGTACTTGGAGTTCAACATCCACCAAGTACGAGTGTTAACAAGCTACTCTGATGAGCATCAATCTCTTTATTCGCACCCTTACGCAGACACTTTCAAAGGGTTATCTCACCTCCTTCAAAGACAACACAGTGTGTCTCTCTCCTTTCTCTTTATCCCTCTATCTCTCTTTTCCACCCCTCCACCCCTCCTCCCCACACAACACACCAATGGCTACCTCATTCCTCTCCCACCAGGAGTGACTCTCCAGTCCGTCCAGGGCAAACTTCTGGGAGCGGCGAACCACGAAATAGATGAGATAACCACTTCCTGCCAGGCAGCACAGAACCAGGAAGTTGGCCAGCACCCGCAGGAAGCGGGTCAGGTGGATGTTGTCATCCTTCCTGCTCTCCTGTTCCTCCAAAATGGCTTCCTGGGAGGAGACAAAACGTGTACGCGCACACATACACACACACAATCAGGGACACACACAGTCACACTCCAATAATCTCCCACATAGGCAGACACATACGCACACAAACAGACATGCACACGATCACACGCACACTGAGACACACGCACAAACTCACCAGAAACAGCCCACACTTCCGTTTCATGGTTTCACCTTAAAGCTGGTGGTGATGGACGCAAACTTGTTGTCGGCCGTCTCCGGGTTGCCGATGAGGTAATCCCAGCTGGTGAACATCTTCCAGCTGAAGTTGAAGTTGTTGTCGTCTCCTCCCCCCTCCTCGTTGGCATTCCGGGCCATTCTAGAACACGGGCCCACGTGTCGATCACCGTGAGAGACGGGCGACGGACGTTCCAGCCAATCGCAGGTGTGCTACTTACGTCCGTATGACCACCATGTAGCTGTAGGCGACGGTCCCCACACCAACCAGGAAGTAGGAGAGGGGCATGCGGAATTTGAGCCAGCCAATGGTGCGTTGGCTGTTGTAGAATCCATAGAAGAGCACAGAGTACTGTGCGTAGCCCTGACCACAGACACGTAGACACATCCACACATACAAACATATCCAATTGAATTCAATAGATTTTTGTAATGCCGAAAATCACAACAACAGTTGCCTCAAAGGCAATATGGGACATGTTGCCTTCGAGGCAAAACATATGCACACAATCACACACATGAGAATTGAGATGTAGAGATCAGAGGCAGATTAAACCCATCCTTTATTCCCAAACAGTCATGGAACATAGATGCTCACCCCAAAGTCCCACAAGACTGCAAAGTCCATGGCGCTGGCTTCCTCGGATCTGGGTACTGTCTTTCTAGGCATGCTGCCGTAAGGTCTCCCCATCAGCGCCTAGAATGGAGAGAGAGAGAGAGACAGAGAGAGAGAGAGAGAGAGAGAGAGACAGAGAGAGAGAGACAGAGAGAGAGAGAGAGAGAGACAGAGAGAGACAGAGAGAGACAGAGAGAGAGAGAGAGAGAGAGAGACAGAGAGACAGAGAGAGAGAGAGAGAGAGAGACAGAGAGACAGAGAGAGAGACAGAGAGAGACAGAGAGAGACAGAGAGAGGCACCGGTCGCTGTCCGTACTGCACACGCAGAATCTTGACTGGAGAAAACGTTAGCATGGTTGTGTTATGGAATGCTGTGGTTACGATAATGGTGTTGCACTGTAGTTAAGATGTTAGTTCTGCACCATGATGATTAATACTGATTCGATTTGTTTAACGGTGCACGTCACATTCTTGATGATCTGTAACTCTCTATATAAACTGTTTATGTGTTGCTCTGGATAAAAGTGTCTGCTTGATGAATTCAATGTTTTACAAATGCGGATCGTACGATGGTCTAGAAGGAAATGATACCTCGGGCACCATGACCAGGCCAAAGGTCAGTCCAAACAGGATGAGGTTGATGCCGTACATCCACCTCAGGAAGATGAAATATGAGGCCACAGATGAACCGAAATGACCTATGGGACACAAGGAAGAAATCGACCGATCGAACCAACACTCAAATCATGGAGGATGTGGATGAAGGTGATGGGACAGAGTGATGAAGGATGAAAGTTGGTGAGGACAGGGCCACGAAGGTCAAAGTTCAGGATGAGAAAGGTGGTTGGATGGTTTAACAGCGTTCTGTACTCTCGATCTCTTTGATTTTCATCTCCCACGGAATGCAAGCGGTTTTGAAGTTCTCAAAGTCTCGCCGGAACTTCATCCATTTCTGTGAAAAGAAAAAAACTGTCCAGCAAGGAGGTATTCTTCACAAATTCCCCCTCCCCTCCTCTCTCGCTCTCTGTCTTTGTCTCTCTCTCTCACCTTGTTCATCAGAACTTTGTAGGCATATAGCTTCCTGCCTTTGCCTTTCCCCAAAGCTCCCTCGAACTTCTCCACAAACTTCTGAGACTCCCTGCCAGAGTGGGAGGAATTCGGTTAGATCAAAGATACATATTGCTACTATTAGACTTACCAACACACACACACTTGAACACACCCACACACACACACACACTGGCATGTGTCAGCACCGTAGACTGGTCAGCTTCTTCTTCATGGTCCACGGTTTCCCTCGCAACGTGTGGATGAGTTTTTTCCTGTCGTACACGGCCTCCTTCAGCTTCTCCAACTCCTCCGGCGACAGCGTCTCCAGCTTCACCTCCCCCTCTCCCCCCTCCTCCTTCTCCTCCTCGCCAGACTCCTGCCGTGAGCTTGCACATAAAGAGGAGGTTCGTTTGCCGTCGTTCCGGGTGGCTGTTTGCTTGGGGGGACATTGTGAGTGGATGGGAAAACTCTTGGGTTGATACTCAGCACGTTACCTGCTCTCAACGACTATCTTGGGCTTTTTCTTCTCTGCGGGAGTTGGCGGCTGTTGCTCTGCTCCTGTCTGCGACTCCTCCGTTCCCTTGTCTGTTTTGCCTCGTCCGTTAGTCTTCCTCCGCGACGCGTCTCCTTCTCCCTCCTTTTCCTTTGTCCGTTTTCTCCTGTTGTTCTTCTTGTTTTTCGCCACCTCGCCGTTCCGCCCCTCCTCCCGCTCCTCCTGTCTCCCGCCTTCTCGGCCTCGTCCTCCCCCTTCTCCCCTTCTCTTTCTTCTTCCTCGTCTCTCCTCCGACTCTGCCGCCTCCTCCGACATCGCGTCTCCTGGCTCAGCGACTGTTCGTGGGCCGTTTTGCTTTCTCTTTTTGTCGCGCCTTTTCTCTCGATCCCTCGCCTTCCCCCTGTCTGTCTCCTTAAGTCGCCCAGAAGATTCCAAGACCTCCTCCATGTCGCCTGGAGCAGAAACACAGACACATCCTCAGCTCTGTTCCAGGATCAGGGGAGTAATGAAGGAGGGAGGGAGGCTATCCCCCAGATAGGCTTCACACACTGTTTTTACATACCTGCATCCTCAAATCCAATGCTCACTGTTATAAAATATACAGTTATTAAATAATAATAAACATATTGAAAACAGGAAATGAACAGATTGAAAACAGGATGTATCATGAGGAATTATATTTTGACTTTACTTCTGGCATATCATGTAGGTTACAGCAACATTGGTTGTGACTGTGTGTGAATGTGCAAAACAAAATGTGACACCCTGATGTGATTTGACTCTGACCCCCCCCCCCACACACACACACACACACACCACACACACACACACACTCTCTCCTCCATCTGACCTGTCCCCCGCTGTCCCCCAGGGGCCTCATTGTACTCTGACAGGACAAAGCAGACCAGTGACAGCTTCAACAGGTGTTGCTGGGCCTGCTAGCCGAGTGGCGTGTGGGCGCTGGCGTAACCGGAGATGGCGACACACACGGGTCATTACTGACGCGTCCAGCGGTCACAAAGAGCACAAAGACGGGTCCTAATGAGGTACCTACAGCCCTGTGTGGGTGCAATTGTGTGTTTGGTGAATGTGTATGCGTGTGTATGCGTGTGTGTGCGTGTGTGCGGTGGTTGTGTGTGGGGGTGTTAATGGGGATGGTTGTGTGTGGTGGTTGTGTGTGTGTGTGTTTGTTGTGGGGAGTGAAGGTATTGATGGGGATAATGAGTGAGGGTGCCCCTGTGGCTAAAGACATCACATAAGGCTTCTTTCAGTGATGTGTCATCATTCCCCAGAAGGGTGATTTTATGAACTCAGTTAAACTTTTATGATCACTGAACACATCTTCCTTAACTAGTAGCCCAGGATCCATCCTTTACCAGTAACCTAGCATCCATCATTAACCGGTAACCTTTCATCCATCATTAGCCAGTAACCCAGGATCCATCCTTAACCAGTAACCTAGCATCCATCCTTAAGCAGTAACCTAGCATCCATCATTAACCAGTATCCTACAATGTATCCTTAACCAGTAACCCAGGATATATCCTTAACCAGTATCCTAGCATCCAACCTTAACTAGTAGCTCAGTATCTATCCTTAGCCAGTAACCTAGCATCCATCCTTAACCGGTAACCTAGCATCCATCTTTAACCAGTGACCCAGGATCTATCCTTAACCAGTAACCCAGGATCCATCTTTAACCAGATCCCTCAACAAACTCCTTACAGACACTCATCATTCCAAACACCAAAAGCCCACCAGGTGAATCTTACCGTCACTCTCTGAGGTGATCCCAGTGTGCTGCAGCATGTTCCTCTGTTGGCTTGGATATCAGCAGCTTGTCTCCTGTCTGAAGTCAGCATGAAGTCGAGGGCAACCTCAACATGACCCAAACTACTGTTCGAGAGGGCGTACCTGCACGAGCGAGGGTGTGTTTGCCTGTGTGTGTGTGTGTTTGTGTGTGTTTGTGTGTGTGTGTGTTAGTGTGCTGGTACGGGTGTTTGTGTGTCTGTTTCAGTATCTGTGTGTGTCCATGCGGATGCTTGTGCGTCAGCGTTTGCGTGCACGGCTGCGTGGGTGTTTTCGTGTCGGTGCATAGGTGTGTGTGCGTGAGGGAGAGAGAGAGAGAGAGAAAGAGAGAGAGAGAGAGAGAGAAAGAGAGAGAGAGAGAGAGAGAGAGAGAGAGAGAGAGAGAGAGAGAGATGGAAGGACATGAACAGCCACCAAGTTCCCTTTTACCTCTAATCCAGCGACCCACAACAGAAACAATACCACGCTGGAAACTCAAGACAGCAGCAATTTCACTTGCTTTCAATTATTCAACACAGTTATGACTGCCTTTAGACAGTGGTGAGTGGTGTGTGTGTTGACCACAGACAAGTGAAGGGCATGTTCTTCTCAGTCCTTTGTTAGCACGTTCTGTCGATGAAGAACCTGCATGGAATCACGAAACCGAGAAGAGAGATGAGATAACTCGAATTTAGATAACTTTGTGGGCCAGAGAGTAGGTTTGTATGAAAATGCTGGGAAAATCTGGACTGAAGTGAATATCTGGAACAATGTGTGGATCGGTTATCCTTTGTGTGTTAATGTGTCCAATTAAACCAGAGTAGAGAAGAAAAGTAGCGGTGGAATGGAGGAGCTAGCAAGATGGCACCCCCACTTGTGTGTGCACACTTCCTTGCGTGTGTGTGTGTGTGTGTGTGTGCGTGCGTGCGTGTGTGTCTATGTGAAAAACCACTTGTCTATCTATTATGAGCACCAGATGGGGCTCAAGGATCAGTGAAATAATTATCTATTTCAAATGACAGATTTGCATGTTGGTTTTTTTTGCAAGAATTTTTATTCGATAATACTGGATCCCATTCAATGTGAGTCTGCGTCCAAACAAAGTAAAGGGAGAAGAAGGAAAAATGTAACCATTGACTTTTGTTCTGAAAGCTAGAGGCACAAGAACGACCATCGCAATGACCCTTGCGTTTGTATTCCTTCTGTCGACTGGTATCATTCCTCCATGGCCCCCCGATCGAGAAGTTGGTTTTGATGTTCAAGAAGACGCCCATGAAAGTAATTAGACGCTAAAGAAATGAAACAAACGTTATTCTGTTTACTTCCTCCAGGCTCCCTGCCTCAACCGGTCGCGCTCAACCTCAGAAGCGATTCCCCCTCGGAGACGCTTCGAATAACCACGAGTCTCCTGAGCTCTGAGCAGCATCAGTGTGGGTTTGCGGGGTTTGAATTCTCTCTAATCCTAATTAGCAGGCGTTATCCTATTAGAGGTTAGCGTTGCTGGCACCGCCGTGGCTAATGAAGACATAACAGAGCCATGTCCGGACGGGTGAGGAGGCATCGGAAAAAAACATCCGCTAGTTTAATGGAATCATCATGGCTGAGCTGGTTTGAGATTAATTCCTGCTAAAGAGAAGATCTAACGCTTGAGGAGAGAAGGAGGGAGACGACCATACTAGGAATCATCCCAGCAGATCAACACGGGGGAAAGCGAGAGAACGGGCTTCTGCGAGAAGCAATGGCGGATTCCTCCTCACAAGGGCAACATTTGGGGCCAAACTGACATGCCAGAGGGTTAGACTGAAGAGCTGAACCGTGAAAGCACATTTCTACCTAGAAAATTCAAAATCTCAGCTTTTACTGGGATTTGAAACACCAGCCCCAAGGTTCCGGAGGCTGCGTTCTAACAAACGGAGCCACGGTCAATGTTGTGTAGTGTGTTTGTGTGAGGACACTAAGTGACTTATGTAAATAGGACTTAATACCGTGTCCTACTGTCTCACAATATTTATCAAAATACAACCCCAATCCGCTGGCTAAATGTAGAATAATCTTATTTGCAAAACACCATAGCACTGTTGCGTAGTATTTACCTCAGAGCGAAACATTATGCCTATAGGTTGCCTAGCTACATGTACTTCTGGCTTTGCAGTGGCTCTCAGTCTCACTGAACAGATTATGAGTGTTGTGCAAGATAAACACCATTAATTATTGCTATGTTTGACAACCAGAGGATTGACCTTAAGACCAGAAACTGGTTTTTCTCCTAGAAATGCAAAAATAAGAATATGACTAGGTTTGAACCTCTGGCCTTGCACTTACCAACACATCTTATCATATTAATTGAGCTATTCCCAATGCTGTGATTTCCTGTGTTTGGTTAGTGCCTAAAAATAAGATGTTTCTCCAGTGGCAAGCACTTCCAGATATGGCTTAAGTTCGAACAGATGTCATTCTTAACAGGAGAACATTCATCCATGTATATCCCATACATGTGCGCACATGCGAATCGAATTAATTGCGTGTCACCAAAGGACGTACAGCGATGTGACCGCTGGCTACGCTGACGCCATCTAAACAGAGACACATGCTTCCCGCTGTGCGGTTTGAACGAAGCCCACCTCCGTTCCCTGCTTCTAAATGCTAGCTGATGCTGCCTGTCATCTGGCTCGTTTGTGAGGAATGTGCGTATGTCAATGAGTACGAATCTAAGTAGGCAGGATGGCGGAAAATAAAGCGGACACCATTTTGCCGTGCGGATCAAATTCATTTTCAAAACTCCAAGAAGCAAAGGGTTTAAAACACAGGCACGTCTACTCAAACGACAATTCTCAAATATTGTGGTCGTCATAGAAGCACATCAACGTTGGTACGGTAATAGTCAGTCCTGTTACAGAGACACTATTAATAGCCAGTATTGTCACAGAAACATTATTACAAGTCAACCCTGTCACACCATTAGTCAGTCCTGTTACAGAAACACTAATGAAAGTCTGTCCTGTTACACAAATAGAACATTTGCCAATGGCAGAACAGGCCACAGGTTTACTCTGGTCGAAAACAACAACGGATACACAGTAAACAACAACAACAACAGGCAAAAAGTACATAGTTACAAGGAAAACAGCGATAGTTAGACCGTAAACAACGTCAGGTAGAAGGTCAACAAAAATGACAAGAGAGAGGTGGCGAATCTATAAAGGTTTATAGGCGGAGCCTTCAGCAAGGACAGAGCGTCCGGAGGAGACAGCAGGGCGGCCATCTTTACTCTACGCTGCAGTACTTCTCCACGCTGTTCTGCTGTGGCTGAGGAACTTCCTGCCGCTCCAGGAGCCGGTACTGGAACGACACGCGGTTTACGTAGTTGCCACTCGACACCAGCCGGACCACCGAGTTATCGCAGCCTATCTTCATCTGGGCTGAGGATGAGGACGAAGACAGCGGGACGGAGAGAGCGAGACACGGAGGGAGGGAGGGAGGGAGGGAGAGAGAGAGAGAGGGAGAGAGAGAGGGAAAGGGAGAAATAACAGTTGGAGAGACAGGCAGACAATGACGAACGAAGCAGGAGAGACACGCCAGAGTAACAAAGTTGGTCACAAAGTTTGGCACGCAGCGTGACGTAGACGGTAGGTTGCTGTGTGTGTGTGTGTTTCAGAAACACTCACCCAGTCCAGAGACGGCGTAGCAGAGGTCAGCCAGAGGGAACATCCTGGACGTGTCCACTCCGTTCCCCCCCAGCAGCTCCACATAGTCTCCCGTAGCAACGCACCCCGTACCCCCCCGCACCTGCCACAACACACACACACAAGCAGCTGTTACACACACATGGCTAGGACAAGCACATACTGCTGAGACACGCACACACATCGCAAGGGCGTGTACAGACACACTATTTCGACACACACATACTTACACAAACACTGATAACACGCACTCACACTTCTGAAACACGCACAACACTAGGACACATTCACAATGCTGGGGCACACACAAACACACACACAAACACACTGCCGGGACACCAGATATACATGTGTGTGTGTCTGTGTGATGTTTGTGTGATGGAAAGAGAAAGTGTTTGTGTGTGTGCGTGTGTGTGTCTAACCAGTGGGCTGAGCTGGTTGCTGGCAGCCTGTCCCAGACTCAGCTCAGTGAGCTGCACCTCCACAGGATAGATGATGGAGAAGCTGCAGTTTCTGCTCAGGTGGGGCAGGACCATGGTGAAGCTGCCCTCTGGGCTCTGAGACATGATGTTGCAGGCTGGAAACACATGCAGACACACAAACACACACACACACGTTTGTTCGAAGCTCCAATCCTAACCTTAGACCTTCATTAGACCGTAACTCTAAATCCCTTAAAATGGTTTGACGTTATGGAGTGCAGTGATATAGTCCCCCCCCCCCCCCCAAGTCTCATTTGTTCAAGTTTCACAGTCGTTGCGAGCATGTTTGGTCTCCACAGGGGAAGTGAAACAGGACCACACACACACACACCACTTCTAACTTCTCTAACCACGCTCTCGCTCACTCTCTCACTCTCCCCTCCGCGCACTGATAGACACTCACGGAAGGGGTTATGGAGCTTCCTGACGGTGAGCGTGAAGCCGCTCTCAGGACTGTGGATGCGGAAGAACAGCATGGCCACGTTCTGGGAGGAGCGAGTGGCGCCCCCTGCAGGTCCGGAGCTGCAGTAATCAGAGTAGCGTTGCTGGATGGGCAAATGGTGGTCCTGACTGCTGGGGAACTTCTCTCCCTTCAGCACCCAGCCGTCAAACACCTGCACACCAACACAGGGGGGAGCCCAACTTTCAACACTGGCACATGCATAGATATGAAGACACCATGCCCAGACCAACTCAGCTGAACCAAAGTATCGAAGCTGAATTCAGTTTGCGCTAAATCAACATCTTCGTGAGCGGTAGTGAATCCACAGATGCAGTTAGATCATGCAACTGCATGACCTCCTCTGCCTCTTAGATACTGGAGGCTGACTACGAAAGGCTGCATTGTACAGTAAGTACACAGCGATGGTCTGCAATTCTGTGCGTCTCTGTACGTGTTTGGCGGTGGGGGGACAGGAGCGTTCACCTTGATGAAGTCGCCGCCGCTGCAGTCGATGTTGGCGTGGGAGAGCTCCACGCTGATGAGCTCCGAGGGCTCTGCGATGAGGAACACGGCGCAGGCCAGCTGGGGTCGGGACGCCACAAACCTGTACTCCCCCTCGCTGGCCACCATGTCCAGGCATCCTGCACACACGCGCAACACACACAACACCTTTAGGGGTAACCAACACAAGACTCTTGAAACTATTACAAAACTGACCACTGATTCCCACCACATAAAGTAAACCTGCCCTCATTGGATTTGATCAAGGACACAGTGATTTATTTCCTAAAGACAAGAACTTCTCAATTGTTACATTTGCTCTTTTTTTTATTCCAGTGCTTCTACTCACGTAAAGGTCGCCGGAAGATAAAATCCTCCGTTTCTCGTTTCTTCTCCAAACTAAGAAGAGAGATGATTCTGTCTGAAGAGTCGTTGTCGTGCTGGTTAATGAAAGATACAAAGGATAAAGTAACTATATCCAATACGGACATAATGTAGTTTGTAACCTACAAAATATTCCTGCCTAAACGACACAAATAGCGAAGTTACGTTTGACAGATTAAAATTATATTTCAAATTGAGAACAAAGACGTGTTTTACTGTAAACGGCCTTACCTCCACATACCGACTTTGCCCTCCGCACGCAGACAGACTGAACAAAAACAGGAAAAGCTGTACCCGTGGAGCCACCGACATCTCTCCTAGTAAAGTGTGAGACTAAATTCCCGGTAGCATCACCGGCGCCCCTTTTATACACGGCCGCGAGTGGACCAGCAGCACTGTCAGAACACACAAGGCGCATATTAGACTTGTAATCATCATCTACTGCGTGGACTCAATTGATGAATAAAACAAGCTCGGTCACAGGAAATGATTATACGAGTTAGATCTGATATTCAACCATGCATATTATGTGACTTTCACATTAATTGATTCTCAAAGGTCCTAATTTCACTCTGGTGGGAGAAAAATATATTTATTACTCAAGTGGTTTTTGTGTTTCGCAGTCGTTTTAACACGTTTTCTGAAACTACAGCTCAATTTCTCAGACCTCTCAACACAAAACTGAAGACGGTTACTTTGGTCAGAACTGCACAAACCACCTTCAAAATATAACTGCACTTAAAACGGTGTATTTTCCTCTCAAAACGGATTCCCACCAAAACAATTCACACAACCATCCCGTGAATATCTCCCAAAGAGCAACAATAATAGCTTTTCTCGATTGTTGACACACACACTGGAACTGGAGACAAAATGGCCTGACATGAAACGCACCTTCTTTCACACTTATTTGCAAAGGTCGTTCAAGCACAGCACTAAGTCTTCCCTTCACAACATCTGCTGATGCCACTCACGCAGCCAACTGCAGGTGTGTTAGTTGAAGGCCTGGACTCCTTGATGCGAACGAGGTTCTATGATGTGGATGATGTCTTATCATGTGGATGAGGTGCTATCATGTGGATGATGTTTTTGATCATGTGGATGAGTTGCTATGATGTGGATGAGGTGCTATCATGTGGATGATGTTTTTGATCATGTGGATGAGGTGCTATCATGTGTATGAGGTGCTATCATGTGGATGATGTTTTATCGTGTGGATAAGGTGCTATCATGTGGATGAGGTCTTATCATTTGAATGAGGTCCTTAAATGTGGATGAGGTCCTGAGATGTGGATGAGGTCCTGTGGTCTCTTGGTTGCTAGAAATGTTTACACGTGTTCATTTTGAAATTACAACTATTTTGAAAACAGGGGTGGAGAAGAAGAGAGAGAATGTTTTTGTGTGCGTATGTAAGAGAGGGAGATAGAAGGAGTGAAAGGAGGGAGCATGTGAATAAGAGAGAGAGGTAGAGGTAGGTAGAAAGAGGGAGAGAGGGAGTGTTTGTGTGTGAGAGATATGGGGAGGGAGATGGAGTGTGTGTATATGTGTATGTGAAAGAGAGGGACTATGTGTGTATATGTGATGGAGAGGGAGTGTGTAAGTGGGTGAGATTGAAAATATTTACAACAAACAGCCAGATAGTACATGACATTTTGTCATATTAATAATACATGACATTTTGTTAAAGTAATACATAATAAAACTCTTGAATTGTCATAATGCCCAGAACAGAAACACTCTTTCTCCCTCTCCTCCCTCTCAATTTCTCTCTCTCTCTCTCTCTCTCTCTCTCTCTCTCTCTCACACACACACACACACATATACACACGTATACACTTAAACACACAAGCACGGACCCCTCTTGAAGCACTTGTTGATGTAAATGTCTCTTCAACAGGATCAGGGTTGTTTTGTTCACAAGGGCGACAGGACACCAGGTACACAGACAAGGACTCAGGCAGTGAGTCACTGCTGGGGGGCTGTCTGGGGCATGGGGGCGGGGGGAGGAGAGAGAGAGACAGGGCAGGAAGAGAGACACTGGGGACAGTAGAGAAAGAGAGAGACAGGAAGGCGGGCAGGCAGACAGGTTGGAGGAGAGAGAGGTCTGGTCTGTCAGCCGGTGTTAGGCCGAGGTGAAGGGAGTCGTTTCTTCTCGTAGCTGCGTTCCAGGTCAGGACACGTCTAAAGAGCACGGAGGCTGGCGCTTAATTACCTGATTAGATGAGACTGCTCTCATGCCTGCTGTGAGGCAGGCAACCTATCGAAAGGTGTTGTAGTCTTGGCCGGGAACAGAAGCGGGAGAGAGGATTATCACCCGCCTCGTGATGCGGTCGTACCCATCAGCTCTCGTTAAACACACGCGCGCCACATCTGTACTCACGGCCGAGCAGGATGCATTATGACACAGCTGATTACAGGGAAGGATTCTGGCAATGAAGTATACAAATAGATGTGTGTTTGGTTTGTGCATGTGTGCATGTATGTGTGATCAGTGTGACAGTTGTGGCTGGCCTTGCTGCTTCTGGTTAGCAGTACAGCTGTGAGGAGTGTAGTATGGAGATGGGGTGGACAACGTTGCTTTTGCCTTCGTCTGCATTTGCTAAATAAATCTATTTAATGAACAGCGGACGAGCCTGCACAAGAACAGCCTGACCAAACAGAGGATGTGCCTACTTTCCTCCTCCTCCGCTCCTCCCTTTCTCCTCTCCGCCACCTCCATCTCCTCCATGCTCTCCTGCTGCTTTCCGCCCTCCCTCGCTCCTCCTCTCCTCCACCTCTTCCTCTCTTCCCTTCCTCTCTCTTCCCCTCCTCCCTCACACGATCCTCTACCTCTCTCCTCCTTCTCTCCTCCATCCCTGTCTCCCCACTCTCCTCCCTCCCTGCCTCTCTCCTCCTCCTCTTCTCCTGCTTTCCTTCTCCTCTCCACCTTATTGGCTGCTTTAAGCAGCTCTATAGCTCACTCTGTCGGTCAGTCAGTCGCTCCAGTTTTGACTTCTTTTATATCAGCGCAACTGGATGTAGCAATAAACTTGGATTGGTTGATTGCTGCACACACACAAGCACACAGGTGTACGCACATGCCCGCTCACAAACGCACAGACTTCGAGAAGGTGGCTGTAGCTTGGCGGTAAAGCGACCTCTTAGCGTCAAAATGGTCTCGGATTCATATCCATAACTTTGGCTGAATGAAATGAAGTCTACGCGTGAACACACGGCTGAAGTAGTTTGCTGAACGTCTGACCTCCCCTTCTCCAGGCAGATCCATTCATCTCCTACAGGGGGTGCAATGGACGACCTTGCCTTGTTTTATCCAGCCTGACAGACAGATGACCCATGACTCCATCTCCTCCTCCTTCTCCTCCTCAAACCTCTCCCTTCCCTCTCCTCTCTGCTTTTTGCCTCTACTCCTCCTTTCCTCCTTACCACCCTTCGGCTATTTGCATCTCCTCTTGCCTGTCCTCCTCTCTCCTCCCTTCCCCTCTTCTTTTTCCTCGTCTCTCCTCCCCCTCCTTTCCCTCTTCTCCTCCCTCCTCTCGTCTCCTCCCTTCTCTCGTCTCCTCCATCCTTGCGTGCCAGCCTTTGTCCTCCTGTCCCCCTCCCCTCCCTCACCTCATTACCCTTAAGGTAATGAGGAGCAATGGGCGTACACCGCTAACTTCCCTGAGACTGTGGGGGGGGGGGGGGCAGCAGAGGGGGGGGGTGATTTTGCATAGTGTCGGGTTGATGTCTGTCACAGTATTCATTGTTGATGGTGTTTTGGGAATTCTTGGAAAAACTGCTGTAGAATTTGTGTATAATTGTGTGCGTGCGTGTGTGTGTCTGTGGACGTGTTTGTCCGATCTGGGCGGTACTGTCATTCTCTAATAGTGTTCCTTCATCATTCTCCGCCCCTGCTGGCCTGGTCCAATCTGATAAGCATTGATTAGAGCGCGTAATCAATGCACTCGATGACAATGATTCAGCACACTGCATAAATGTATTGATCCCAGTCAAATGCACCAGGTCTGCCGTGTCTCTGTCCTCAGCACAGAAGGCAGAAGATAGCAGAACTGCATCACTGAAAAGCTTCGCTTGGAGACTCCGCAGGAGCTAAGGACCTCGCTGACACGAGGCGGCAACACGACGGTAAGTCCCGCACCAAGAGTTGAACCCAAACAAGCAGAATTGGCCACGGACCGACAGTACCAGACCTCACCACTAAGGGACAGTGTTGAGCCATTAAAAACTCGGACGTCCTGAAGGTTTTCTCCGAGAACTGGAGGCTTTGAGATCAGCGAAACCACGAGGAATTCCGTTCAACGCGGGCGAATCAGAGGCAAGCTGGGAGACTTGTGCGTCCCTGGACTCCTGGCTATTGGAGAGGGGCTTGGAGGGTCGGGGGGTGGGAGGGTATTACAGGAGAGTTTGGGGATTACCGCCATACAATGGTGCAAAGAGAGGGGATCCTAACACCTATCTCTCAACGGAGGGCAGGGGGTCCTGTCTGGATGGTGGAATCCCACAATGCAACGCTCCATGTCAGGTCTGTTAGGGGCTTTCTGTGGCGACACCTGACGGAGGGGTGTGTGTGTGTGTGTGTGTGTGTGTGAGGGGGGTCACGGATACATTGAGGGAGTGAGGAGAGAAGAGCGAGGAACAGAGAGTAGGAGTGAAGGAAAAGGAAAGGAAGAACGCCAGGAGAGTGGAAAGAAGAGAGAAAAAGAGAGGTCAGGTGGAGGCTTAGGAGACCCGTCGTAACTCGACACTTGTCCGCAGTCCTGCGTTGCAGGTTTCGCATGGCATCATGGGTACCGGGGGGTGGAGGCCTCAGCTTCCTAGCCAAGCCCAGACCTTCCCTGTCCACCTGTGCGATTGCATATCGGAAAAAGAGGAAAAGAATCAAACGTGAAAATCGCGTGACTTGATTGCAACCAAATCCCAGGCGTGGCAATGACAGGTCTGATAATGAATGTTGATGCACACAACCAAGCCTGCTTAGGCAAGACGGATGAGGGAGCTCCGTTGGAGAATGTCACAGATGCTGGGAGAACGATCCGCTCCTGGCTGCGAGGATGAATGTGCCGCATGTTCCTTGGCAGCCCCAGGGGGACCTCAGAACCAAGCCTCTTCACAGACAAGCCTTTAATTGGCTCTAAAACCGATAGCTGTTGGAGAGCGAGACCGTGGAGTTGAGATTCAGGCCTCCTACACAACAGGTGCATTTTACACCGGAGTTTACTTGATATAGTGTGTGTGTGTGTACTGTGTGTGTGTGTACTTCAGAGAGTGTGTGCACGCTTCGGCGTGCCTGGGTGCCTGTGTGTGTGCGTCCATCCGCGTGCATGTTCATCTGTGTGTGTGTGTGTGCATCCGTGTGTGCATCCATATGTGCGCGCGCGTCTGCATGTATGCGCGCGCCCCGCCGCCTGCATGGGGCCCAGAGACCCTCGAGGCTCCCTCCAGCTTGTGGAGCGACGCGAGGAGGGCCCATTAGCGGGAAATAAATGTTTGACGCCACGTCGCTGACAGAGACTCATCCATACCGACACAGCGGCCACATTACATGTGAACACTTGGATAATAACAACATCATTACGTATTGATCATGAGACGGGAGGATAAACTTCACGAGGAAAGGAAGGAGAAAATACTATGCATCGAGGGATTGTACGGAAAAATTACCCCCCCCCCACTCTCCCCAACCCGAAGAACAAATTGTTGAGGATGGAAATAAGCAAAAGCAGTGTGGAGGAGAGGACGGGGGAGGGGGAGGGGGAAGAGAAGGGAGGGAAGAAGGGAGGATAGGAGAGTAAGGGAGAGGAGTGAAGGGGAGAGGACTGAAGGGGAGAGTAGTGAAGGGGAGAGGAGAGTAGGGGAGAGGACTGAAGGGGAGAGGAGAGTAGGAGAGAGGACTGAAGGGGAGAGGAGAGCAGGGGGGAGGAGAGTAGGGGAGAGGACTGAAGGCGAGAGGAGAGCAGGGGGGAGGAGAGTAGGGGAGAGGAGTGAAGTGGAGAGGAGAGGAGGGGAGAGGAGGGGAGAGGAGAGTAGGGGAGAGGAGAGGAGGGGAGAGGAGGGGAGAGGAGTGAAGGGGAGAGGAGAATAGGGGAGAGGAGATTGCTCGCTGCTGAGCTTCTGAGCAGATGCTAGTGTTAATGATGATTGATTTGGGCTGGTGAGCTTCTCACTTGATATCATGAGTTCAACACACATACACACACTTGGGGTAATGGTATGTGCGTGTGGCCTATCCCAGTGGATCCTTTCTGCACAGGGTGTCCCAGGAGCCAGTGAGGAACCTCGGTCAGCCAGGAGGTATTTCTGCTCATGCACTTAGTGCACTTAGTGATGAATTTGCAAAATACTATCATCTAATTTGTTAACAAACACACACAAACCCACAGCAGACTTAAATCCGTTGCACTTTTTTTATGATCCCTAAGCTCACAGTATATAAGTTAGCATGAGCAAGCCTGACATTGCTTGCTGGCAATGTTGGTGTTGAATTTCAAGGCTGTTTTCATCCATGGTTCAAAGGCAATAGTACTATCATTTTGGTTCTGTGGAATGAGAACAATACGCCTACTCCCCTTAGCTGGCTAACAGAATACCACCCACTGGTGAAATGTAATGCTGGCTTTGGCATGGAAAGCTAGCTTGTTGGCGGCGTAGCATGCTAAAAGCAATGATTATGGCTGGTGATCGATGCGCGCTTGAGTCGGAGAATCCCAGTTCAACGTGGGTGAGACGGAGAGTAATATAGAGGGTGACAAGCAAAGCGATGACACCTGTTACTAGGGGCACCGCTAATCGTTTTGGGCCCCCACTAAGAGATTGCAATTTGGGCCACCCTCCTCTCTAGATCGCTTCATGTCTGTTTCTTTCTTTTCATTTCAAGCTTCTTGAGGGCCCTCCCCGAAATAATGAAATCAGTAGAACGCTAGCCTGTGGGGGGAAAACAAGGAATATGCTAGCTGCTGTTAAAGACATTACGTAGGAACCGCATCGCACCGTCATACACTCTGATATGAAGCTCGTGAGCTGATGGTCTCCGCCAGAGAAAGGAGAGACTGACCGTCGAAAATGAGGTTAGATACTAAAAGAGTCTTGGCTCAATCAGAACTACAAAAAGACAGTTTGTGTTAGAGTCCGGGCAGCTTGTCCCTCGGAAGTGTGCGCGTGGTCATTGCAGGACTCCGGTCGCACTGCTCCAGTGGAGGAAGAACCATGTGGACATGACATTCTCAGGCCCAAGCCTCGCATCGCTGGGCTACCACACGCTCCCAGACCTACAGACGCACACACATACACACACACTGCTTCCTCACAGACACACGCAGACCCGCGCAGGCTCACGGCAGGTGCCCTGGGTGTGATTAGGAGGACGTCTTGAGTGGTAACTGGTTCTTATCGTCAGGAATACAAAGGGAGCAGGACAGAAACATGCTAGTAATTGATTGCTAATTGGCCCCTGCGCCGTCCTCCATTGTGTGCGGGTCTGGCTCTGCTATTCCGGCTCCCCAAAGAGTCAGGAGGAAACTGAGCTTTAGAGCCAGAACTCTCTCCCTTTCCCCTCCCCCTGCCTCCTCCTTCCTACTCTCTCAGCCCCCCTATACCCCCCCTCTCTTCTCATATTCTTTCTCCACCCCCTCCCCCCCACCACCCCTTGTCAACCTCCTAGACAGACAGGAACACTGTCCACAGCGTTTGTCTACCTCCTTTTTCTCTGTCTGTCTGTCGCTCTCTCTCTCTCCTTCTATATTCTCCTCTCCTTATCTCTCAGCACTTCCTTTCTCTCCATCTCTCTAATCAGTGTGTGAGAGATTACCTAATGAGGAATGGGTCGCACATTTCCACAAACTCATTAACCTGGGAGCCACTGAGACTAATTGCAGCGTTTGGGTAATGTGATTTCACATCTGTTACATTACTGCAGGCGCGCACATACACACACACACACACACACACAAACACGCACGTGTGCATGCACAGACACACACTTTCACACACATTTACAGTATGTACGAAGACACACACTCTCACAACACCTGCAGAGTCACACAAACATCACTCTCACACCCTCACGAACACACACACATAGCCAACCTTCACACGCTCTCTCGCACACACACACACACTGAACTGAGCTGGGATCTGAGAGGCTGGACGTAGAACTACAGTACACACTCTGAACAGACTCACTCACAGTAAGCGGAGGTGGAGCTGGCCAGCAGCCAACATACAGCATTTCAATGATAGTGGTTACCATGTCGACCGCACTGGGTGCACGTTGCCATGCCAGCCACGTCGGGTGTATCCTTAGCAGTGGATGTTTTGCTCTATGCTGTTGCCAGAACTTTGCCCTTGCCAACAGGAAATGTACACTTGCAAGTGGGTCCATTGAGCACAGGAACACAGCTTTACTACTCTGCCCATGCATCAGTACTCCGTCACCAGATGCCAAAAATGGACGTTCACATACCCAACCTTAAGTCACGGAGTAGCTGGTTGACTAAGGCTGTTTTATGTTAATCATTCCATGGATTTAACCCAGAAACCTAGTGGTCTTCAACTCTGGCCCTCAGGGGCCAAAGTCCTGTATGTTTGGATGATTCCCTGCTCCACCTCTATGTGAGATACTCATAAATGCTCTTAATGTCTTGATTTGGCCCGTGTGTTTTTGATAGTGTGCTGTGTCTAATCATTACAAGGATGATAATGATAAGAACTACGAAAATGCAATAAATGGAAGAAATATCATTTCCATGTTGTTTTTTTGGCTAGCTGTTTATTGGAATTCAGAAATTGAAATAAAGTGGTTGTTGCGTTTCAGAAATAGAAAAACTTGTTAAGGTGAAACTTGGTTGACCGTGTGCTCTACACACAAATAGCCCACACACACACCATTAAACACATTTTGTTCTCATCAAACTCCTACTGCAGTGGTTAGTAACTGTACTCGTGTAACTAGTAACTAGTAGCTGGTGGGTAGTAACTGGGTTGAGCCATCACTTTCATGGCTTTGAAAAACGCAACTTTGAACTCTGAATTGTTTTTCAGGACCTTTGACTGGGTTGTTTTTTTTTGGGGGGGGGGGGGGGGTTCCAGTCAATTGGCGCAAACAAATCTAAGTTAGGATAGGCTAAACGAAAAGGTGGGTCCCAACAGTTTAATGTCAAAAGTAATACACTTAATTATGTTCATTACGTCGAATCCCCAACATTGCCACAGAAACTCCAATTAGAAGTTTCCCGCGTGTAACCTAAGACTGCCTATGGTTTAGCTGTATCTAATCAATTAGCGTTCTGTGAACCCTAGGTCACCAGGTCATTGATGCTAATTAATTTCTTTGGCTGCGGTTTGATTTCCAAACAGACTCTCTGCTCTGTGACGTAACTACTAGCAGCGAGAGGCTTCGCAATCATAGCATGTACAAATGAGTGCAACGAATAAAGTGCGATCATTTCAACCGATAGGCTGGCTGGCACTTACATTGTGTTTCGGTAGTGTAGATCAATGTAACGCTTTGGATGCGCGGATAGCGCATTGGAGCCCTCGGCGAACAGCCTCTCGACTAAGAATAAATTGCATGTAAACATGTTTAAACCGTGGTGTATGATGGTTATGCTAGCCATTATCGAAAAATGACTAAAAGCCTACGCTGTCTCCCAAAAATTGTATTGGCCCACGAATCAATAGCCACAATCGAAAAGGACCCGCATTAGATTTTCTGTGGTGGCATATGAGCTCGCAAATAGTGATACATAAATAGTTATACGCCCTCATTTACATTAGGCAGCAATGCTTAGTGTAGGACTCAGTCTGAAGGCTTGTGAAAGTGGATTAATTTGGCGCTAGTCCTGCGTGACAACCCTGTCATCCACCATCTCCGGTTGGACCGGACTCAGCACAGAGACTAGAGCCTCATGGTCAAAGCAGTGACCGCCACGTGTTTATGACCTCTAGGTCTCCGTATAGCCAGAGGGTGACTAAGTACTGTGGATCGAGTGGACTACCTTCTTCTTAACGGAGTCGTCTGACCGTGCAGTCTCTGACACTGAACAGTTACTCCCTTGAACCATCAATCACGTCCACTTAACAAATGCAATCACTGCACATCCTGTGCGTCCAACCCGCATTCGTTTGCCATGTCAAAGCACGGCATAGTCAACACGAAACACCAACCCCTTCTATTTTGACATTATTGAAAATGATCTTTATTTGTTCATTTACAATCGATTTATATAAACCTGTTAATGAGGTGCGTTTAGTTGTCAGATCAAACATTTAAGAAACCCATTCCAGTAGTAAGCACACACAATACTTAAAACATGTCACAAAAAGACCAGCGGGAACAAGAATGTTTCATCTATCCAAAACATCCTAGACGGGGGCAATTCAATATTCTTTCGATATGGGAGTCTTCAAGGCTAATCGAGTTTTGTCGCCTCGATGGCCATGACATGCTGGCGAGTCTTATTGAAAACGTAATTTTGTTGATTTCTTTTGTCGTTTTCATTCTTAAAAGGACCAGCTAGGGGACCCGTATCTCTCTAAGTAGCTGGAGGAATATTCCAAGGAATAACACGCGCACGGAGCGCGTCACGCAGAGGGCAATTCATTTCCAACTTAGTGCACGTAAAATTCATCTGCAACTTCACTGATTTTTGACATAACAGAAAACAACTTCACCTGAACAACTTTTATATAAATACTTTCCTAACGCGCGCAACACAGTCAAGTAAACAAAAAATACAACAATTGTTTGGTTTCAATAAATCGCAAAATAACCACAATAGATTTTTCAGTAGATGAACTTCGGAAAACGAGAAAAATCGATACCCTCGAACACAGTCTCATCGTCTCTACAATCTTTTCCAGGTTTTGGTGGCGTCATCTGATCAGTAAGTTGAACTTAGGTCAGTTTCTCAGCTCTCTCTCTCTCTCTCTTTCTCTCTTTCTCTCTCTCTCTCTCTCTCTCTCTATCTCTCTATCTCTTTCTTTTGCTCTATTCCCCTGGAACATACCACGTCCTGAGTTAACTGGTCTTCTTGTTTTTCACCAGGCTGACAGGGTTTACAACTGAAGAACCACAGGGGAACATCTTGAAACGTCACTAGGTGAAACTCATAGACACTGTGTGCTCAAGCGCTTTGCGTCGCAGCGCCGCGATGCTGGTCCCTCTCCAAACATCACTGTCCGGGGAACTACAGAGCTGGGACGAGCCCGATACATTTGTGGGCCCGGAGAGCGAGGCGGACATTCCGGCAAAAGGCGGCTGGTAAAGATGGGACTGCATTCCGGAGCCGTTGGAGGACAGGCCGTTGGAAAGGCCCATTGAGTTGGGTGGTGGACCGGTCCCAAGGCTGCACTGGGAGAGGGACTGTGCCATGGCCTGTTGGCGGCCCAGAGCCGGAGGCAGCTGCAACTGGGACACCCCGTGCATTCCGGTGGCCCAACGGGAATCGTTGGCGTGGAAGGAACAGAGGCTGTTCTCCATGGCGGCTGCGGCCGAGAACTGAGGCAGGCCATGTGTGGGGAGCAGAGTCCCGGGGGAGCGAAACACGTTGGTGGTCTTCTTACGTTTCTTCCATTTGGCGCGTCGATTCTGGAACCAGACCTACGAACGAAACATCAGAAGAAGTGAGCTACCTTGTACCTCAGGCACAACGCGCTCAGCACTCTCATACATTAAAATGGCATGGCGGTTCGCTTTAAACCGATTCTTGGAATCTTTAAGTGATGGTCAATTTAAATTGTCTGCATACAAATAATTAAATTGACGTTTAACCATTTTTTGCCTGAGTATCTCATACTACTGCATTTTAGTGAGCGTACTTTTGAGAAACAATAGCCAAACCACTTGTTTACACGGTCGTCTAATTGTAAGCTATTAAAACGTCTATCTGGTTCAATTCTGACTATAATTCACATAGAGAAAGAGAGAAAAGGAAGAGAGGGGGCGAGAGCGAGAGCGACAAAGAAATAGAGAAAGAGAAAAAGAGAGAGAGGAGGGTGTAGATTCTTATACCGAGCTTTTATAAAGATTTCATCGCTCCCAAGCCATGATTAATGCGCCCTCCATGGCTGTGATTTGGTGCCGCCGTATTAAAACTGAAACCTCGTTCTCATTCCGTTCAGCCATCCGTGAAACCCCGACCGAATTCATTACACTCGAGGGGAAAGAAAATGCAATTTCTCATTCCATTAAAAAAAAGTACAATATAGGCTGGTCTTGAGTCATATTAAGACGTAGTTGTTGCTGATAGCGCATTTTCAAGGACCGGTGGCAGGTGAGCCGGAAGCTCTACCCAACAACGCTGTTTTAAACGTATCTTAATCTTCGTCGATATAAAACACGAGAAGGTTAGTATTACCATGACTGGTTCTCATTGTTCTTTTGAATGTAATTAGCATTCATTTCACATCTTTGTTTAATAGCCCTCTCACTGTATAAATAGACTGGGTAATATTTGGTTTAATAGGGTCTGCTGTCTAGCTCATTACACACGGGGACAAACAATGTACAGTACCCTATTTGTTTTTGCTAAATAAACTATTTTGAATACACTCCAATGCAGCCCACCAATGCAGTTTAAGCACAAAAATAATACAATTGTCATTGGCTAAATTTATACTTGTGTAAAACCATTATATATATGAATTAATTAAGACTTTGTATAGTATACTCGGTTTGTGTTTGTTGATTGAATTAATTTGGTTTTAACCTACATCGTTTTTACACTGATCGGATCAACGAATATGTTAACTACTGATGTATTATCCACAACGTGTCAGTGATAACAGTTTACATTATTAGATCGAGGAATTTAGAAATAATGTCAATATTTTCTTTCAGCACGAACGAGCGAGATATTAATCTTATACTGACATATCATATCAACACTAAACCTGCCTCATGGCGCACAAGAATGGACATTTCTGTATTTTAAAAGTACGCCTGTTTTTGATAACATCGTCATGAAAATATTTCGAAAATAACATGATTATTGTCTTAATTTAGCCAGGAGTAAGCTAATGTGTAGGGCAAACGATGTACCTGCACTCGAGATTCTGTGAGGCCGATCCTTAGAGCCAGTTCCTCGCGCATGAAGATATCTGGATAGTGGGTTTTAGCGAAGCTGCGTTCTAACTCGTTGAGCTGCGCTGGGGTAAAGCGCGTCCTGTGACGCTTCTGTTTCTGCTGGTTTGCAGTCTGGTTAGAGCTTTGCTGTTGCTGTTGTTTCTCTGGCTCCTTGTTGTTCACCGGCATGACTTGCTGGTTGGATCCGACAGTAGTGATGTCGTCCCCGGGAAGCATGGTGGTTCCTTCCACAGTGTCCGTGCCAGGGGCCATGTCGCCCGGGTGTCCCTGATCTGTCACACCGCCTCCCAGCCGGCACTTCAGAGCCTCCCGATGACCCAGCAACTCCGCAGCATCCTTCATCCCTGAAGCGGAGAACAGCCAAGGTTAGTGTTAACATAGAGCTACAGCGAGTATGTCAATACGTGCTGTGGGAAAGAATGGGTTATACAATAACACAGTAGGCTATGAAAATATAGGCCTATACTATTCTGCAACCGAATAGGCAACTATAATCGAACAATGTCACATTAAAATTTAAGTTTGAATTTAAAATATTGAACTTCAGAACATTCATTTGCGATGATGGTACAAAACTCAGGTGACACATAGAGGCTCAGGCCAATGGTAAGAAATCATAGTCAATTCATAATGTTGAATGAGAAGTTCCGCTATAGCTTACAGTAGAGTTGAAGACCGGAGTTTGGCGATGATAACTCACCGAGCCGAGCGTCCAGGAGGTCGGCGTGGGAGAGCATGGTGTAGCGCTCCAGGGCGAAACGCGCTCCAAAAAAACTCTACACAATTTACAAAAGTATATATCGTCTAAATGAAAGAAGATTCGCGTTGTGCTTAAAAAGGAGGTCCCTTGCATTATAATGGCCTTTGGAGCGATGGGGAGGCGCTTAATAGCTGAAAGAACCTGTTAGCTTTCTCAAATAAGAGCCAATCAGATTGGAGCCTGGCAGAGTCCGCACCTACAGCCACCCAGCGCTGGACGACCGCAACAATTTAATCTCGTTGCGTTCTACGATCTGATTTGTTAGCTTTTCATAGTCGCATTGTTGCATTTACTAGGCCCACATGAAGGTGGCTTACATAAAATCAAATTTTATTCGTTAATAATGTGTAGTTATAATAATATAGGCTATATTTTAATGTCCAATTCCTAAACGCTTGAGTCCATGGTGACAGTTGGTAATTTTTATTAAGAATAAGACACAATATAAAATCTTCTTGCAATTAATTCGTTTTGGATTCTTGTCCTTGATCTATGGTAATAGACCAATCTACTGAAGCTTTTATAGGAGAATTTTACTGCAGCCTCACAATGTGGCAAATTCATCTATATAATAGGTCTATAATGTCAATCATAATCATTCTGGGACTACTGCCCAACCAGAGGAAAAACGCATCTCTAGACTCCTTCAACTTTTGGTGAAGTTTGAAATTATGCCAATTACAATCATTTTCAAGACAATTAGGCAATCGTGTAATTGAAGTTGAATCTACACGCTGTCATCACAGTTATTAGAGGAAAATCGGAGTGAATTTGTTCTCATTTGAAACGGTTTAGATGGCGCTGTCATTTGTATATTGTAAATTATAGCTCAGCAAATAAGATAGGTCTCAGACGGTAGTTTGTGCAACCGGAGTTTTTGTCTCAGAGGCCTAATAGGTTTCTCTCTCTCTCTCTCCCCATCCACAAACTAAATATCCCCGATGCCTCGTGGCAGGTGCTTTGTGGAGACAAATCGGTGAAATAAATAAATAAAGCGTTGGCAGATGGATTTACGCTCTCACCGATCCTCTGCTTTAGCGCCATCGACTTTTCATCAACACGGATGCAATTAAAGTTACTTATTCCCCTCAAACAAAATCAGACGTAAATGATTTAGTTCATTTAGGATCAGTCCATATGAACAGGACAACCATTGATCTTTGTAGTATACTCGTTCCCCTGTTACAACCTGCGCCGCTCTGAGCAGGACAGAAAGAGCTTCTAACAGATGTCACGGTGGACTAGTGAATACACCACCAGCCCCCGGACTAAATGGATCCTTTACCGCGGCACAATGGACGCGTCCGAGCGAGAAGCGTCTCTCTGTCCGCCTGACACCCTTCCAACCTATATTTTCTGCTGCAGCGATCTGCCGGCTGTTGACACTTTGTCGCGGGTAGGATTAGGATAAGGATCGGACAACTGACAACCTGATAGTACGGAGCTGGTGGTTTGTTGAAATGGACAGAAAGGATCCGGATCTGTTGAGCGTTGGTTGGTGTCGCACAGACACCATTTATAGGCGGTATCGTGGACTGGGCCAGCGGTGTGTCGTCTGAGAGCTGCTATAAGCGTCAAACCTATGTAAATATGTCGTGGCTTGTTCTAGAGAAATGGCAACCTAGTCCTTTTATTTCCGGTGTCATTTTAGTCCAGGGTATTGTGTGAGGGTCAAATTCAAGTAGGCCTATTCGTTTTTAGCTCCTCATGCAGGAGAAAGAAAATATATCAATAACGAATGATAGTTATAAATGTATATTTATTTTGGGGGATGTAGCCGACGTAAATACAATCATTATTTAATGATGTACGTTTTGCTTTATTAAGGTTTCTTTAAATATATGTAAACGTTACAGGAATATGTTTGTCAGCCATGACAAACACATAAATTATAAATATTGTGTTAGACGAGCACTATTATTAAAAATAGGCTAGTACTGTGTTAGATCACGATCAAGATTATTATTCAATTAAATGAATACACTATTTAAGTATTGTATTATGTAATAACGACAGATGTGTAACCTGCCAAGCAGGCCTGTTGTAAACATGTTTATTATTTGTGTTGTTGTTTTTATTATTATCATTTTTATTATTATTATTATCATAAATAAAATGCGGCATATTTCAATACTCTGTCGTTACAAAATTAAAACTCTATTTCAGCATCTATCAACACATTGCTTTCTAGGCATTCGTCATTGTTGTAGTTGAAGCTGATGTATGATTAAAATGAATGGCGTAGTCTTATTCTAGATAGCTCTCTCCATCAATGGTTTGGTCTCCCAAGGTGTTATTACCGTAATAAATAGTGGAACCTGTTCGAAATGGGTCTACGTCTCACTCATTCTCCCTGACTGGACCACATCAATCTCCCAGCAGTAAAAACAGTCTCACACACCATCTTCCTGGGTTAATGCAGCGCGTCTGAGTGTGGAGCGGGTGTTTACACGCCAGGAGACACTTCTAATGGAAGCACACCAAAAACAAATGCAATTTTGTAGAGCAATTTCAAAGATCAAGAATTCCGTGTCCTCTCTCTTCCCGGTTTTTTAGTAATCAACCTGCGTTAAATCCATTGGCCAAAAGATGTGGCATTGAACATGCATGCTGTGTACAGTCTTGGTATGAAAATATGTTTTGTAATTACGCCGGCGAGCAGCAGACCAGGTAATATAGCTGTATAGCCAACATACTATTATATTTTTCTTCCAGGATATTTTTGTTGACTAGTGAGCCTGTGGATGAACAGCGTCTTGCACGGGCATTCTCTCAATTAGAGAAATCTGAAGGGAAAATCGACCCTACATCCACAGAAATGGCAGTTTAACAAATTACATTCTCTTGCAGGTGATTTGATGACAGTTTGGGGCATTCCAGGTAATAGGTTTGTAGCATTTGATTCGGAGAAACAGCTATGTGTGTGTGGGTACTGTGTGCAATGTGTGCACCATGTGTGTGGTATGGGGAGGGGGGGGGGGGTCGAGGCGTTCGAAGAGGCACCGGTGACTCTCTTTTCCCGAGTCTTCGCGGACACCCGTCCTGGCCGCTCTGCTCTGTGCATCTCTTGGCCCAATTAAGCCCTCAGCCACCGGCCTGGACTCCATTATGGCATAATCACGCTCACAGAAAGATAATCATGGCTCCAAATAAAATAATCAGTATTGAAGGACGATTTCCTTAATGAACTAGTGAACGTGTGTGTCACGTAGAAGCTGGACCAAGATGATGATGAAAGAAAAAGGATTACTACGAGAGAATGATCAAAACCAACTGGTCAAATGTGTGTGGACGACAGAAGCGGTCCTACTGAAGTAGACAAATTATTTTTGTTACCTTGAACAAGACATATCATATGAATTGTATGATATAGGAATGGTCTGTATTGTCACATTTAACAGAAGCACGTCAACTGTCGTCCTCTGCGGCTTTCCTTCACGAGCGTAGGCCACGAGCAAGTAAGGCTGACATGTTATTTATCGATAGTGACCAAAGAATCATATAGAAATAAAAATAAAGATCCATGGCTTATTCCATCCTTGATTTTTAAGATGAGAAGCATTTAGGTTCGAATCCCTTTGTGCCCTGCTTGCCTGAACAGCCCATGAAGTGAACAAAACAACATACACAGAACTTCAACGTGCACGCACGCACTCACGGAGTTGTAGATACAGGGGAGGACGTGGGTCACTAGTGGCTCTGATTTGTTTTAAATTAGAAACATGTGCTGGTGATTATCAAACTGCAGCAAAGCCACGTGATGTAATTTAATGCCTCAACAGATTATAGAACGGCTAGGTGTCTTTGACCTTGGACATCATACTCCTGCCCCATCAAACAGACTTGCACACTGATGTGGGTATGACCACACACACACACACACACACACACACACACACACACACACACATACACACACACACAAAACATGCATGCAAACAATAAGCACAAGAAGCTACGTGCGAACATACATGCATATTGTGAATGTTTAGGCTATGCCTGCAGATCCTCTCACACTCCACTGATCTCACCCCTGCACTCTCTCTCTCTCTCTCTCTCTCTCGCTTTCTCTCTCGCTCTCTCTCTCTCTCTCTCTCTCTCTCTCTCTCTCTCTCTCTCTCTCTCTCAACCACACACACTCTCTCTCCACCACTTTTGTGCTGCTCTGAAAAACGCAGTACTATCCCAAGATTAATTGATCATCAATTTAGCCTAATTTGGACCAAGTCAGCTGGTAAATGGGCCACTTTCCCGTGATTGTTAGTGAAAAGTGTGGAAGTACATTGATAAATTCTGATTATTTATCAATTACTTCCAAATGAACTAAACCTATTGAATAAATTCTAGTCTTATTGTTATAATAGAGTTTGAAAATATGGCTATTGATAATGATCCCGGCTAATAGTCTTTTCCGGCCGCGGTTGCTGCCTTGTCGGAATGACAACAGAAAACTCATTTTTCACAGAATCAGTTGCGTGAGCGCAAGGCCGATCTTTCATTAATCAGTCGCATTACGGAGCTGATACGCCGTAATACGCGCCGCTTTGCTCAGAAAAACGAAAACACTTTGTCATATTTTATGTCAATTACCCGTAATTTATATGTGTTTCCATCAACGCGTCTTGTAATAGTTAACATATGCTAAGTGAAGCTCCTCGCGCCGCCTTGTCTGTGCCAGCGTTCTGTGGTCCACCTCGAGGATCGGCAGATGATGAAATAGTTCCCGCTCCTAATTTCAGCAGCGCTTATGGGAAGGGTGGAGCGCGGGCGTTTTAATGGACCTGCCACTGTGTTGTTTCAAAGTTAATGGAAAAAAAGATAGATATAAAAAATGGACGGAATTGTTTATCGGATAGGCTACACAAGGCCCCTTGACCAGATCAGGTAAAAACACTGACATTATCGTTCATTTCAAGACCAACATCTTTGAAAGGCAGAATGTCAAATATTATAGATCAGATGGTGGGCGCGTGTGTGTACACGTTAACTGACAACATTGCAGGTTCTCTGAAGTCAAGAGAGCACTAATGAAAGTCCCTGTGCTCTAGTTGACTTATATAGGCCAGAAAATGAATGCGTCGTATTTTCTGTTTAATAGTCATACAAAATACACGAAAGAAGGAATATTTGAATTAATTAATAAAAGGAAGAAAAGGATACCTTCTCACTAATTGGGAGCGCTTGGATCTCTGGAAGGGCCTGTATCATTACAGTCCAAATCCTTTTCCATAACGCCATCTACATCGTAGCCTGTGCCTTAAGAGTCGACTTCAACCGTTTTTGAAGAAAGCAAGTGAACGGAGGACGTCTTGTACAGTTATGCTTACTGGCTGAGCAACTGAGAAAATTACAGACTTATGAACAACTACAGTTCAAGGTAAATGCACAGAGGGGGGAAAATCTGGATGTTATAGGACCCAATTGGCTGCTTGGCCGCGTCCGCTGGACTGCGTTACCTGCTATCAATTACACAATTACATATGCGTGCACCAGACGCAATCAATCAATTAGCCTCCTGTACTAATGGCAGACCATTACCGGCTATTAGAATGACGAACAACAACAACAACAACACAGTCAGCTCTGACACCGTCAGCTCTGACACAGACAGAACCAGAACCGAATCAGCACGCCTGTGTTCACTGCACTATCCGCTGAATAAAGCTTTTTTGTGACTAGGCTATAGGCTACGAAGAAATGTTCTCGTGAACCCAGGCGGGATGTGTTGAATTTAATGTATTTAAATAGAATTATGCTTTTAATCTTCTGCGATAGTGAAGTCAAGTCTATTATAGGAATGAAAAATAACTCAAGACTTCCTCAGTAAAATAATGCCAAGCTTGCTGTTGTTTATAACATTATTCATAAACAAACACCGTTTATTTAGGCCTCTAGCTCAGCAGCAGGCATTTTTTATGAATAAAGTATAGGCCCAGGCTAATGCCATTTTAGATGTGGTAAGCAAGCTCTGACTGTGTTCTATAATTAAATAGGCCTAGGCCTAAATAAATACAATCAGCCATAATTAAATTAATTTCTACACAGACCGCTAGGTCAGAGGAGGCAAAATGTGAATTAATTCTCCCTGCATGGTAGCGGAACGACATGCTGATGGCGGCTGAGGAGACTTGCGGTGGTCTAATAGGGTTCCTCATTTAATTTAACAAATGTGACTTAAGTAGGCTGGGGGTAAAGCCTCCTTCTGATATGAAATTACCTCACCTATTAGGCTTACATCCTTGTTGTAAGACCGTAAATAGGCAAAATATGTGAGGCTGTGGGCCATAATGCTGACTGATTGTAGAAACCTGCATTCCCTGTTAAACTACCTGATCTGTCCGGTCCGATTTTACCCAAACCGTTGATTATTGGTCTTTTCCTGCTTATCCAAACCAATAAGTAACAGTCACTGTAGGCAGACGTTTGGTGGGAGGCTTGAGACAGAGGGCCACCGGTGGACACGCGGCTGTTGGCGAGACCACTAATTGATATTGAGCGAGCCGCTGGTGAGGCGCGCGCAGGGCCACTGCTGGCTAATCTACGCTTTAATCAACGCGTGTAATGAGAGCGGGGGCACGCGTCCCGCGTGAAGAGAAAAAGAGAGTTACAAGTACTGTCAGTAATGTCTGTCCGATAACGCTGTGGCTAATTGTCGTGATTAGTGAAAAGTGTTTGACTTTGGATTTTCTGATTCGAAAAAAACCCTCAGACATCAGGCTAAAGTGGGGAGTTCATGAACATGCAGACCAAAAATCTATCGATTTATAGGAAGATTCTGTTCAAACCGGATAGATTGGTTGAGAAACAGGAACAGGATCAGGAAACACTGAAATCCACCAAGTGGTTGTTGGAGAGTTTAGCGTTGCCCTCAAAATCAGCACCGCGGACAGCGTCCAACAATAACCGTAAACACATAAAATGCGCTACAGTAACCTAATCATAATCAAATCATTTTCAACAACAATTCTTTTTTTTATCAAAAGGCTTGCCAAAATGAGAGATTTTAGTTCATTTCATACATACTACTATCAGTTTACATTACGTTAAATCCTTGCAAGGATCTTCACACAACAGAAAAACGTTGCAAAAGCCATTTAGCTTAGCCGTATTGGAAATCGATTTGTCTGAAAACTGATCAGAATTCTGCTGAGCAAATTATTAAATAACACAGCCTATTTTGTAATAGAACAATGTGCTCACAGGATTGGAGAATGAAAGAACTAGAAAGAGAGAGAGAGGAATAAATAAAGAGACAGAGCGAGGAAGAGATGAAGAGAAAGCGAGAGGGGGAGAAAGAAATCTGTTGATGCTCAGCCACTACTGGAATATCAAATAGAACGTTAGTGAGGTTGTGTGAGAGACCACTGCAGGATAATTAACACACACACTCACACACACAAATATTATACCACATGTATAAGAGTATGTGTATGTGAGTGTGCGTGGGAGAGGGAGAGAAAGAGAGGGAGTGTGTGTGTGTGCGTGCGAGGGGGGGAATTTGGCACCTTGCTCCCTAACCTTTCTAATGCTGTCTGCCTCTGGTCTACATTAGCCTCATCTAACCAGGGCCAGTGGCTGTCAGTAGCAGAAAATCATACAATACATGGCCTAACTGAGGTGTGTGTGTGCAAGAGAGAGAGAGAGAGAGAGAGAGAGAGAGAGAGAGAGAGAAAGAGAGAGAGAGAGAGAGAGAGAAAGAGAGCGTGTGTGTGAGAGAGAGAGAGAGAGAGCAATGGAAAGAAAGAGGCAAAGGAAGAGGGAGGGCAACAATCTGAGAAAGAGAGGGAATTGCGAGAAAAAGGAAGAGAGATAGAGAGAGGTCAACTGATTACCTACACAAATAGGCTGAAATAGACAGCTGATCTAGACTGGAGGATGGGAGTCTGGGGAGCTGGCAGGCTGGGGGACTGGGGGTCCAGGGACCAGGGGGTTGGATAGTGGGTGGCTGGGAGGCTAGTTTGGGAGGCTGGGGGTTGGGGGAAACCGGGGGAGGCTGGGTGACTGGGTGGAATAGGCTTCCTGACAGGGACAGGTCCCACTCAGTCTTTCACTGGCCCACTTCCTCTTACTGGTGTTGCCAGTTAGTCCTTTCATCAATCACTAACTCTCTGTCTTTCTCATTGTCTCACTCACTTGCTTGCAACACACACATACACACACACACGTTTGTTGTTCATATCAAATCCTCCTTTCTGAGTGTTGGTGGCAGGTTCAGCACATGTTCTTGTTTATATCATCATCCTGTCTTGGGTCGGTGTTTAAGGTATTTCATTTTTGTTATTTTTACAAATGATTTTAATGAAACAAGAACACCGGTGATAGGCTATTAGTTTAAAAAAAAAGTTAAATGTAACTCTTTGACAAATAGCCTCATTGCATAAGCATAAATTCAGATCACAATTATTTACATGTCATAAACATGATAATAAAACTATATTGATAATAATGTAGCATATATGTTGCAATAACAATAGCACCTAGACCTACAATACAATTATTGTATTATTATTATTGTTATTATTGCTGTCTAAGCCATTACTACGTCACAGGATCGGTCTAGTCTGTCGGAAGGTGCAGATATAACCATCTAGAACCGTCCAAATCGTTTGATCATTTAACCAAGGCGAACCTATAGGGAAACATTTTTTTTCGTCCTGCACATAAAGTACTTGGGTGTGAAATACTGTAAGAATTGCCCCTCGAATGGAGACATCAGCCCATGCCGTAGGTACTGTATTTATGAGAGTTTCTGACAAATAGGCGCGGTCACACTCCAACGGCCACCTGCACGGCGCATGCTGCCTGTTTACATACGGTAGACCAGCTCCATTTCAACATAAGCACAACCGTTACTGGAGCAAGACGTTCAAGTATCCTCTGTGTGTGTGAGTGTGAGTGTGTGTGTAGGTGTGTGTGTGTGCGCGCGCGTGTGTGCGTGCGCGCGCGCGCGCGTGTGTGTGCGTATGTGTACAAAGAAATAAGGAAAGATAGCGTGTCCTTCACTTCGTGTTCTCGAACCCTCATCAACATGGAGTGGTAAATGGACTGGTGTACAATGTTACACGTAGCCTAGTTAATACAAATACTACATAGAAGTATCAGTTTTAAGATTCCGGTTTTATTTACTTCCGTTGTATTTATGATACACTGGCCGGGAGTCATTTCCTACAAATAAAATGCTTTTAAAAGAAAAGTGAGAAAATGTTGTACGAATTTCATTTGATTTATTTCATCATTTCACATTACAAAGCTTTGAATTGTTCAAATGCGATAACAAGTACTCAATTTCTTTCATTATGTAAGTGGAATTAGGCTTGAGTTTCGGAAGGCCGCGGAGGTTCCTCCAATGAAATGTAATTTGCGTTAGAATTTGTTGTATCTGTCACAAATATTTCCAATTAGCTACGTAATTATTTGATGGTTTCTGCAATTAAGGTTTAAACCGGTAAAAATCGGAGCTGTGGCTGTCCCTAATTGGTCTAGATTCGATATTTTGCATATTTGCATAATGAGAAAATTGGTAGGAAATTGTGTTCACTCATTTGTGAAAAATCTATGAATTTTATACATTGGAAAGCCCTCTTCGCCTCGTCACTGGCTCTGCCTCGGCTCCCGGAGCAGGCTTGCGGGGAGCGCGCTCAGGCGCGGGACCTATGCAAAGTGCAAGATGAGGCACAAAGATGAGGCCGTGCCGAGGAGAGAGAGAGAGAGAGAGAGAGAGAGAGAGAGAGAGAGAGAGGGAGAGAGGGAGAGAGGGAGAGAGGGAGAGCTGTCTGAAAAGAAGAGGACTGATGAAATACCCGGTTCCCTTAAAAAAGATTAGGTTTAAGCTAATGAACGTCCCGACTCTACCCAATAAGCAACACAATAGATTTATTTTGAAGTGAGTTTGTTTTTATATTTATGTTAGATAATTCAACAGACAGGTCTGTGCGGTCTCCTCATGTGTTATCTAGGGTGCTGAGTGATATTGAGAAAGCTAAGTGTTCTCTGTAATTGGTAATAAGGGAAGTGTTATAGAAATATGTCCAATCAAGGATGATTATGAGGATGAAAGTTGGTAATGGTATTACCCAGGATCCCTACAGACATGCACATGCATGCGTGTATCGTGAGTGTCACTGGTATGTGTGTGTGTGATTTTGCTGTGAGATGCAAGCAGAACAGTTGAATATCTGATTGATGTGTTAAGTGACCTTGGTCTATTACACACCATCCAATGTCAAAGGAATGAAGCCACGATAATACAGCTGTCCCATGTCACACTAGAGTCTGTGTTTGAGGGTGTGTGTATGTGTGCGTATAAAGAGCATGCCCTCAATACTACATGGAAATCTCTCTCTCCCTCTCTCTCTCTCTCTCTCTCTCTCTCTCACTCACACACACACACACACACACTCACTCACTCACTCACTCACACACACACACACACACACACACACACACACACACACACACACACACACACACACACACATGAATAGTGGAGTAGGCAGGCTGAAAACAAACACTATCCCTGGGATTGATGGGAGAGATCACCTCTTTAAATATTCCCATCCAGACCATAAAACAAGAAGCCTAATAATTTCACCATTTCATGGGAAATTAGATCATAATGACCACAGTCCTCCCCTCTACATCCAATCAAGACGCATGCAGGCACACGCACACACACACACACACACACACATCTAAAAGAAAATACCTAATGGTGTCGACTTTAGTCTGGTGTCAAATCTGTCTAGGTCCAGACTGTAGGGCAAAGGCTACATAAACACACCATCTAGAGAGAGAGAGACATAAACACACCATCTAGAGAGAGAGAGACATAAACACACCATCTAGAGAGAGAGAGAGACATAAACACACAATCTAGAGAGAGAGATACATAAGCACCCCATCTAGAGAGAGAGAGACATAAACACACAATCTAGAGAGAGAGAGACATAAACACACAATCTAGAGAGAGAAAGACATAAGCACCCCATCTAGAGAGAGAGAGACATAAACACACAATCTAGAGAGAGACATAAACGCACCATCTAGAGAGAGAGAGACATAAACACACCATCTACAGAGAGAGAGAGACATAAACACACCATCTAGAGAGAGAGAGAGAGAGACATAAACACACCATCTAGAGAGAGACATAAACACACCATCTACAGAGAGAGAGACATAAACACACCATCTACAGAGAGAGAGAGACATAAACACACCATCTAGAGAGAGACATAAACACACCATCTAGAGAGAGACATAAACACACCATCTACAGAGAGAGAGACGTACAGTACTCTAGACACCGTCAATGGAGAGATATAAACACTCCATCTAGAGAGACATAAACACACCATCTAGAGAGACATAAACACACCATCTAGAGAGAGAGACATACAGTACTCCAGACACCGTCAACAGAGGGAGAGACATAAACACAACTAGATCGAGAAAACTACATCTAGAAAGAGAGAGAGACATAGAGTGCACCAGACACCGTCACTAGAGAGAGACATGAACACACCATCTAGAAAGACACACACACAGAATATATATGTATATATACAGTATATATATTATGTATATAATATATATGGAGAGAGTGAGAGAGAGAGAGAGAGAGAGAGAGAGAGAGAGAGAGAGGGAGAGACAGCAAGAGAACACCGCACACCATCTAGAGGAAGAGACAGACACACACCATCAAGCAAGAGAGAGACATACATACACACTACAGAGAGCGAAAGAGAGAGGGAAAGCAATGGAGAGAGAGCAGGAACAGGAGAGAGAGGGGGAGAGGGAGAGAGAGCTAGCGTGAGATAATGAGAGAGGGTAAGAGAGAAAGAGCGAGAGAGCGAGCGAGAGAGAGAGAAGAACAGGTATAAGATTAGGAGGACACGTCTCAAGCTCAGGATGCCAGCTCATAAAACCCTGTGTTTTCTCAGGGAGAAGACAAGAGGCCCAAATGTGTTCTCTATGGATTTACACCTACAACACACACACACACACACACACACACGCACACACACACACACACACACACATACACACAGAGGGACACACACCCGGGCGGCACAGCTGAAAACGGCGTATTCCGCCGTGCGAGTTAATGGGAATAAAATACCTCAGTGGATGAGTGCAGATGTGTTTGATACAAATAGTCATTTTCCTATTTGCTGCCTCATTGGTCTTGATGAATGATGGGAGTCAGGAAGCAGGCTGATGAATGGCTGCTCCCTGGCTCTGCTGCATGGCCTATTGATTCTCCTTCTTTATTACCGCCACAACCCAGCTGGCAGCTCTGCCCTCACACGCGCTCGCGCGCAGGCCAACACACACTCGCAGTGCGCACACGCGCACATGTTCTCGCACAATTGAGGGGGGGAAAAACATGAATGGGTGCGAGCGAGTGTATATATGCGCGCACCCACGTGTAAATGTCCCCAGGCACGTCGACAGTGCAGGCGCATGCACGCGTAAATGCGTGTACGCACACGCATGGTGGAGCACGGACGTGAAATATGTAACATTTAAGTATTTGAGAACACACGCACACACACGCAACTATCTAATACGCATGCAGAGGCGTGTCTCAGACCAGATATTATATCAATGGAACCCTGTTACTTTGCCTTGACCCGTGAAGATGGAGAAACGTTTAAGTTTTAATTGTTAGTAGTAGTCAATAGTAGAATAGATCAAAATTGTCCACTCATGTACGCAGTGCTTTTTCATTCTCCCTGCAACTCAGGTGTTGAAAATGTGAATCTATCTAATAGTACAGGCAGGGTGGCTGTAATCTGGTCATATGGCTACAGCATACAACAAGGGAACACACCAATACACACACCACCTCACCCCCCGCCCCCCGCTTGTGCACAATGCATAGTCCTGATGGCCTCCACCTCACGCTCCCTGCTTTAAAAGTCCATTTGGACCTGTGCCTACAATCTCCTCATCGCCCTGGTAACGGAGCCAGGTCTAATTAGTATGCATTATCAATTAACAAACTTAATAGGCGGCAGATTGATTAGATCCTTAGTTGTAGAGGCAGAACTGAGGCAAACCACAGAATGGAAAAATAATCATACGCACACAGACACTCCGGCTCAAACACACACGCGGCGCGCGGCAACACACACGCGCGCATACCTCCTCCTCCTCGCTAGTGTAATTATTGTGTGCATATGGAGGAGGGCGGGGTGAGGGGGTGGGGGGAGGGGGCGGGGGAAGAGACGGGGGGTTTAGCGTCTCCAGGTTGGAAAGGTCCCTGCAGTTTATAATGAGGCAGGAGCCCATGCCTGGTTTACCTCTGATAGTCCTGACCCGGACGAACGACATCTTGACTCTCTTTCTCTCTCTGCCCCACACGACATACACACACACATGGACACACACACATGGACACACACACAGACACAGTACCTTTACATAGTAGCATACACACACACACACACACACACCACATGCACACATGTACGCAAACCACGTCCAAGCAACACATGTAAATGCACAGCACATACGACAGTGAAGAGATGCACAGAGGGACATTCTGTCTTACAGGAGAGAATTCTGGAATGAGAGCTGTCAGAGGCTGTGTAAAGGGGGTGCAAGAGCTGTCTGAGGTGCTGAAATGGTTTCTGTGGTGTTGGTAAACATCGAGGAGGGAGATGGCGTTACCTCGAACCCTGTAATCAAAACATCCCACGTTCTTGATCTTGGCAGGAGAGGTATCTCTGTTTTAATCTCCTTCTCTCTCTCTCTCTGATTTCAATAGTGTAAAACTCTGTAGCCACACAACGATAGAAAGGCATAAACAATAACTACTAGAGTGTGAGTATCCCCCCCACACACGCACACAGACACATCCACACACACACACACACACACACACATCCACCAACACACATAGAATTATGCTTCTGGTCTCTCTGGAGTGTACGGCTGTGGGCTGTAGGACAGGTGACCTACCAGAACAGGAAAGGCCAGTTAATGAATATTAAAATGCAAACGCGTGCATATTTTACTGCATTAAACTTTATGAAGCATTTAAAGTACCATAAAGTACCATCCCCTAGTAGTAAATCCTAATGGTCTTATTCCATATCCATAATATTCAGACTTACCACCTCCACGCAATGACATTAAGAAACGTTACTGTCTCAACCAACTTGAAGTTGAAATAAAACTACAGCTATCACTGTCACACACACACACATATGCACGCACATGCTCTAACACACACACACCACACACATACAACACACTCTCTCCTCTCTCTACACACACACACACACACACACACATACACACACACACACACACACACACACAGACACGCACACAGACACGCACACACGTTCGATGAGCTAAGGACTCCAGATGTGTGCCAGGCCCTAGTTTGCAGGCACCTCTCACTGATGTATAAGTCGTTGTCCAAACCTTAATGTTGATTTATTATACTTCCATAAATTAGAAAAATATGCTTTAGGATTCCGGCAGGAGGCCCAGCCCGGCGCCATCAGGGGATTGGCTGATGCGTCGGGGAGGAACACAGCACGCGCTTGCCTGGCGCTTGGTTTCAGGGGCGTCAGCAGGTGTTTAATGAGGGCTGATGGCATGAGGTAAATGCGTTAGGACAGACGGCCACCGCAGCCACAAACGTACCTTCTTTACGCGGACGTCAGGACGAGACTGAGAGGACGAGAGCTGGAGCAAACAGGAGAAAGCGATCAAAAACCAGATACATTTGGATGCAGAGAAAGACAGAGGCAGAGACTACATGTAGTGTATATACATATGAATCTGTGTATGTATGTATCTGTGTATGTGTGTGTGTGTGTGTGTGTGTGTGTGTGTGTGTGTGTGTGTGTGTGTGTGTGTGTGTGTGTGTGTGTGTACAATATGTGTGTGCGTATAAAGGGAGATAGAGAGACAGAGCGGTCTTCTAAACATAGCATACAGCTCTGAGTTTCTATTTATGCTTTCCTGTTTCATCCTCTCATTAATAGCTATAAAAGACATGGCAGAGACCCTGTTATTGAACAGTATGTTGCAGGTCTGTTATACAACAAGCTAACTAAACCGAACAAAAAGCTGTTAAGGTGCTATGTTTGCTCTAAATCATTTTCCATATTTCTAACCATCTCGCCTAAACAGCCTCATGACAGCTCGACCCTTCGGGAGAAAACACGTCAACGCACCACAACTCCCGGTCAACAATTTTAAAGGTTCGGAAATCGGAGTTTTTACAGGACTTGCGAATGCATCCGAATGCTTCACCAAAAACGCATCCGTTTGCGCGTGGCCTTGTGAGTGCACATTAATCCCGCGGCACAATGAGATGTCATTGCTCACAAGGTTGAGTGGCCATGGTGTTGGTGGCGGCTGTTTAATGATGACGTGGGCTGCAGGAGTAAACCGTAATCAGAAGAGTAAACTCACCTATATTTCAATTTAGAGAGGTTGTTCCACTCAGAGAGCCCGCTCTGATGCGATAAATAATGGGACTATTTAGCCTAGCCCAGCGGCCCCTCTCTCTCTCTCTCTCTCTCTCTGACACCACCAAACACACACACATAGACACCCAGACACACACGCTAAAAGCCAAGCTCATAACGGCTCGCATTTAAACCCTTCCATAAATCAACCGCTCGAAAGCCGATCATTAGCGCCATAATTTAGCCTCTAAAACCTGAACGGTGACGACTGTTTCCTTCCCGGTTAACGGGAAGATGGAGAGATGCGCAGATGGCAAATAGCTTGAGTCATGAGGTGCGCGAGGGAAGCGTATAGGCTACCGAGTGGATGGTGATTTCACTGAACGGTGGGTTGGAATAATTGAAGACTATTTGTGGTCAATGATTGTTTTGTCCTTGCGAAGGCGTTAATCACACCTCATGTTGTCAACGCCTTGTTTTAGACCTGAATGAAGTGTTGCGGTGCTGTTTATGAAATTACTGTCTACATCTGCCTAAATAGTCATGGCGTGATGGGTTCAATGATAAAGCACATTGTAAAATAATGACTACTTCAAATTAATCTTAAAATCTCAGCCATGTTTGCTGTGTTTGCAACCCCATACAACACCACAACAATAAATGAATAAAATACCATGCAACTATTTTTCCTCTCTGCCTTGGTCTCAATGGAGCTGGGATCAGACACGTTTCTGATGGCGACTAAATAGCCTCAATTAACAGCCTGTCACTTATCGTTAGTCCTATTGAATGGCCGCCCCGGGGGACCCCTTGCAAACAAAGGAAAGTTTTAAAACGTCAATTCCAAAAGCACCCGTCGATTCCTCCCCCTTGTCCCAATCCTCCCCTCCGCCCCTATCGGCCCCAGTCCGCCAAACCACCACGGGGATTACAGGGATGGTGGGAAAATTACCGGTTTGGATGACAAGCGGAGGGCAAAGGACGAGAGGGTGTTAATGTCGCTGGTACCCCGGAACAAAAGCGATGGAGATTTTAAATAACTTGTCGCCCCGACACCTCCTGAGGCTCTTCTGTCACAGCAGGGTTAGACCAAGCACGAGCTGAGCTGCTTAGCCCGGCCTTAATTGATTGAGGTCTCGCGTGCAATATGCCATCTGCGGTGCGGCAGGCATTTTTGCATTGTCACAGATTCTAAACGCGCCTAAAAAAATGCCCCTCCAACGGACAGACAGGAAGCAGATTCGGACCAGCCGCATTCAAGCGTGTTGCTGGTACATCCTCAAAGCCCCCACCATCATGCATAAGGAAAGTATTAAGACTTGTTTGTTCTGTAGGTCAATGTTGTAATTCTTGAAGGAACAATACGCGATGAGATGGGACCAAGGAGATAAGCAGCAGAAACCAGGGGTAAGGAGATAGGAGCTAAGAGCTAAAGGGGAGCGGGCTAGTTGTTGCCCTCAGATGGCGCGTGAAGTAGAAGTTTGTAAGTAGTAGGTATGCTCTTATGGAATATGCCCGCCGCTGCACGGCCATGGGGCGCTGCCGTTTCATTCAGGTCGGGAGGGTGCAAGGAGCGAGGGCCGGGCTGGGCTAGGGAGGGAGGGGAAACAGCACCAAGGTGATACGGGAAACTCGGGGCGGCTTCCGCACGCGGGCACGCTGGGGCGGACGAACGCCAGAGAGTAAAGGTACATTCGAGATGAGGAGGCAAAGATTACGGAAGGATGTTGCTGAGAGAGATTGGCGTGACGGCATGCGTTCGGTGGGAGGGTGGTGGGCGCGCCATGGACAGGGTCGTCGCGAAGAGGAAGAAGAAGCCGATTTGGAAAGAACCGAGCTTACTGGAACACAGGTGCCAGGCAGGGGTGGGTTTTGACCGCACGCGAGAAGCAGTCAGGGCGTGACTTATTCCGCAGAATTTCACGGAGCCCAGCCGCTGGAGGATATCCTGGCGAAGTGGCAAGGAGGAGAGGCGGCACTGTGGAGATTGAGTTGTGTGAAGTAGGGGGGCCGGGGTGGGAGAGCGAAAGGAGGGGCGTGGTCTGGGGTCATAGGATTAGACTTTTAAAAGATGGGACAAGGGGAGCTTCTTTTGGAGGTTATGTTAGCGGACCAGCGCGCTGCGGGGTGGAATCTGTTGTTCCCGGAAGGTTTTGGCGACGAGAGGGTAGTTCGTAAATGTGGGGGTAATGAGGAGTGCGGGGTTGGAGAGAGGAATGGGGTGAGCTGCGTCCGGAAGGGGGCCAATGCCGATGGTGGCCAGGGAGAGAGGGGGGATGGGGGAGGGCAGAAGGAGAGAGAGAACAGTGGGACAGAGGGGATAATGGGAAGAGGAGGGGGCGAGAGAGAGAGAGGAAAAAGAGTAGGGGAGAAGCAGCATTGCAGAGAGGCGGCAATGGAGGGAGCAGAGAGGAAAGGGAGGTGGGTATTCGATGGGGGGGAGCAGAGAGAGAGGGGGCAAGGGGGGGGCGCAGAGGGAGGGGGAACATTTCTCATTGACTGAAAGGTTAACCATCCCTGAGAGAGCACTGTGTATTCTCTCTAACCTGCCCCCCCATGCACCAATTCACTTAAAACCGCAACGAAGAAAAGCCCGGACCCGTGGCTATAACCGCACGCACATTCCGGAAGATGGAGAACGGAGATCGGGCACGGTGTTCAGGAGGTGGTGATGGCTGTAGGGGAAAGAGCAGCTGGGTCAAAGGAACTTTTAAAGATGACAAGGTTTTTGTCCGGCCGTAGCTTATGTTTTTTTGGCTTTCCTCCTTTGCCGAGAGAGGGGGAGAGGGAGAGGGAGAATGGAGAGGGAGGGGAGAAGGGAAGCAGGAGGGGAGGGGAGGGGGGAGAGGGAAGGGAGAGGGAGAAGAAGGAGGAAAAAAAGAATGAAAAAAGCTTCCAGCACTGGGTAATTTGAAGGTCTGACTGTATGTATCGTGTCCCCACACGCGCGCAATCAAACAGGGACCGCCGCTCACACTCCCCTAAACAGGCACTAACAGGGGGCTTTGTGGCTTCCTTTCACGAGTGCTGCTCCTCCAACCTCCCCTACCCGGCCTCTCCCCAGCCTCAAAGTTGTTTTAGAGCGACAGCCACTCTTGTTAAAACGAAAACCTTTTACCTCTCCGCCTCTCCACGGCTCTCCTCCCTGCTGCCTTTTATGATAATTCTTTCTCATTCAAATCGCAAACATAATTAGGAAGGCCTGCCTCTGCCGCTCTTTCAGCCCGCTCGAGCCTCTTCCTTTGACTGAGCCATTGTCAGAACTGCTTTCGGATTTGGATTAGGAGTTTGAGGCTCCGAGCTACTTGAGAGCTACTTGACACAGGCACGCACGCGCGCGCGCACACACACACACAGGCAGTGACGTGAAGACATGAGAGACACTACGATTTACACTGAGAAGTTTCAACGTCCGGTTAGAAACAGCCTGTTTGTTTCTACCGTGACGAGTGGTGTGTTCAAATGGGAGGGTGAAAGGTGTGTTCAGGTGAGAGGATGAAATGATGACAGGTGCATTCAGGTGTAAGGATGAGAGGTGCGTTCAGGTGAGAGGATGAGAGGTGCATTCAGGTGTGAGGAAGAGAGGAGGAGAGGTGCATTCAGGTGAGAGGGGGAGAGGAGTGGTGTGTTAAGGTGAGAGGATGAGAGGAGGAGAGGTGTGTTTAGGTGAGAGGGTGAGAGGAGGAGAGATACGTTCAGGTGAGTGGAAAAGAGGAGGAGTGGTGCGATCAGGGAAGAGGAGGAGAGAAGGAGAGGTGTGTTCAGGTGAGAGGAGGAGTGGTGTGTTCAGGCGAGAGGATGAGAGGAGGAGAGGTGCGTTCAGGTGAGAGGAAGAGAGGAGGAGAGGAGGAGTGGTGTGTTCAGGTGAGAGGATGAGAGGAGGAGAGGTGCGTTCAGGTGAGAGGAAGAGAGGAGGAGAGGAGGAGTGGTGTGTTCAGGTGAGAGGAGGAGAGGAGGAGAGGTTTGTTCAGGTGAGAGGAGGAGAGGATGATCAGCTGTGTCTCCACATAAGAAGATGTGGTCTTCGACGAAGATCAGAAATCAAGAGAAAGTGGGAGAGGAAGAGGGAGCAACCGAAGGATTGATAGAGACAGCGAGGGAGATAGCGAGCGATAATGGAAAACAAAGTCGAATTGGAGCGGAGAATATAATTGCTGAATCGCCAGCTAGGCTAGGGAGATACGAGGACCCATCAGGACATCGCATGGGCGAGCGGGAGATGAGGGGAGAGGGGGGAGGTGGTGTCAGGCTATTTGAATAGCAATATGGGCCCCTGTTTCTCCCCCGTCTCCCCCTTGCCTCTCCCCCGTGCCCGTGGTCTGTGTTAATGACACGCTCATCACAGACACAAAGACCTGCAGCCTGCTCTCACTCCCTCACGCCTGTCACTGCATGGAACCACAACATGGCAGATCTGTGTGTGTGTGTGTGTGTGTGAGAGAGAGAGAGAGAGAGAGAGAGAGAGAGAGAGAAAGAGAGAGAGAGAGAGGACTGGGTAAGTGTCCTCTCTGTCAGGGCAGACAGGAGCTGCTTCCTTGGTTGAGACATGTTTCATCCTCCCTGACCAACGCTCTCTCTCCCTCCCTTTCTCTATCTCTCTCTCTCTCTCCCTGTCTCTCTCTCTCTCTCCCTGTCTCTCCTCTTTCTCCCTCGCCCACCCTCTGTCTGACATCTACACTAACAAGCCGATCATGTGTTGCAGCTGCCCTCCCAGTACTGCACACACACACATGCATCACCGCCGTACACACGCACACACGCACATGCTCTCTCTCACACACAGACACACACACACAGACATGCAAACACACTCCTCCAATGAACACACACACACACACACACACATCTATCAACCGTAAATGAGACGAAATGGAATTTGATTGAAAGCCAGATAGAATGACTACCTGGAAAACTGTGCAGTGTCCATAACCCTAACCATAAACACTAGATTTCATCTCACACCATATTGATTTCTGTCTCTTATTTCTCCTCAAATAAATAATGTCCTATTGTCTGACTGCATAGACTCTCCTCTTCTCTCCTCTCTCCCCTCTGTTCCTCTCCTTCTCCTCTTCTCTACTTTCCTCCCCTCTGTTCCTCTCCTTCTCCTCTCCTCTCCGCTCCTCTTCTCTCCTCTCTCCCCTCTGTTCCTCTCCTTCTCCTCTCCTCTCCTCTCCTCTTCTCTACTTTCCTCCCCTCTGTTCCTCTCCTTCTCCTCTACTCTCCTCTCCTCTTCTCTACTTTCCTCCCCTCCCGTTCCGGATCCTCTCCTCTTCTCTTCTCTCTGCTGTAACTTTCGCTGTGAAACAGAGGATCTTACTAGTGTACTTCCGGACTCTAACTCTTCTTTATGAAAGCATTAAATTGATGGTTCAAGTCCAGCCCAGAGAAAATGCACATAAAACAGAAACTAACTGTGTAGTAATTGTCCTCGTAAACGCTGCCGGGAGCTACATAACTCAAACCTTCCAACTACGGTAAACCTGTAGAACTGATAGCAACTCAAGACCATCTAGACATCTGGGGCTCACAGCAACTTACTCAGGAGATCTCTTCTCAGAATCCACTCTCAAAGACACACCGTCGTGAGAGAGACCAAGATGATAATGTCAACAGCGAGCAGGTTGCCCTTCTGCACAGCCTGAGAGATGGGGGGTAGGAGGGCCTGACACAGAAAAGTTTATGAAAACACCCATTTGGAAATAAACTTGTTTGGAAACACACAGACGTTTAGAAACGATTTAGAAAAATGCACACACATTTAGAAACACACACATTTAGATACAGAGACATTTAGAAACACACACATATTTAGAAACACACACATATATTTAGAAAAACAGACAATAGAAAAACGGACACACATACATGTAGACACACCAACATTTAGAGACACACGGACAAATAGAAACACACTTGCATTTAGAAATCCACACACATTTAGAGGCACACACACACCTTTAGCGTGTTCATTAAATGAGCAATTACATTCAAACGTGAATACACACCCACATTCATAAGCACACCCACATTTGTGGACACACACATTTGTAAAGACACACACACTTGCACGCATTTATTGTGACACACACATTCGCCCATACAAACACTTATGCCCACCTCCACACACATTCACACATTCACGCACCCGTGAGCACACACACACACACTGCTCTGAGGTAATGGATGGATGGTAAGCGCACGCTGACGTCTTATTCTTTTATAAAACATTGCCTCTGCTCATGGGAGAGCATGTCACCACGGTGATGAATGACCAGGGTGAACATCTTCACTCTTAACAACCCCCTCTCCCCGCACCCCACCCCATACACACACATGCACACTGCTCTCAGCTTTAAAAAAAAATATAGCCATAATGTATTTAATAAACAGGATGCCAACATATATTGTTTATGGACCTGGTTTGGACTGTACATCTGTGTGTGTGTGCGCGCGTGTGTGTACAGGAGAGGGTGGGTGTGTTTGTGTGTGTCTCTAAATCCCCTTATTTGTTTCCTCAGTCCTACAGTTCTGTGTTTGATCTGTAAACACGACAGTATGTCTGTGATCAAAGGGCAGTCTCATCAGCCTGCCTAGCTCCAGTCTAGCCACCCACTCCAGACAGCCCCAGCACCGGCCCACATCAAAGATCCCTCATTAGTCCACTAAACCTCCTTATAGTCCACTACACCTCCTCATAGTCCACTGCACCCCTTCATAGTCCACTGCACCCCTTCATAGTCCACTACACCCCTTCATAGTCCACTACACCTCCTCATAGTCCACTACACCCCTTCATAGTCCACTACACCTCCTCATAGTCCACTGCACCCCTTCATAGTCCACTACACCTCCTCATAGTCCACTACACCCCTTCATAGTCCACTACACCCCTTCATAGTCCACTACACCTCATAGTCCACTACACCCCTTCATAGTCCACTACACCTCCTCATAGTCCACTCCACCCCTTCATAGTCCACTGCACCCCCTCATAGTACACTACACCTCCTCATAGTCCACTACACCCCTTCATAGTCCAATGCACCCCCTCATAGTCCACTACACCTCCTCATAGTCCACTACACCCCTTCATAGTCCACTATACCCCTTCATAGTCCACTACACCTCATAGTCCACTACACCTCCTCATAGTCCACTACACGTCTTTATAGTCCACTACACCCTGGTATGGTCAAGCATTTGTCTGGTCTGGTCCGGTCTGGTCTGGTGGATCTGCTTTAGCTTGATTTGGCCTTTAACTGGCCAGGCTTTTATCTGCCTTGTCTGGCTTGATTTGGTCTGGCCTTTGTCTGTCCTGACCTGGTGTGAGGTGTGGTCTGCTCTTGCGACAGAGAGATATTGAGACAGAGAGAGAGAGCAGGAGGGAGAGAGAGGGAGAGACAGTCAATTATACGGGTCTATAAAGAAGCGTTTAGGGACCAGCAGACAGCTATCCTCCTGTTACCCTGTCCATTCAAGTCCCTCTCCAGGGACAGGAGAGGCAGAGGGGGGTGATGGAGTGTCCTGTTCCTGCCCCTTTCTGGATTCTCAGGGCCCATATCCCAGCAACAGCACTCGGGGTGTGACCCAGAGTCACATGCTCCCATTCAAGTTCTAACCAAAGGACCCCCACACACACGCCAACGCACACGCCCACAAGCGCACACACAGTCAGGACATCAGGACCTGTCACGCTAAATAGAAGCCCCCCAACTAGGCTCTTGTGTTCCGCAATTAGCCCCACCCTCCACGCCCTCCACCCCCTCTGCCCCAGGGACTGCGCCTAATCACCATTAGCAGACAGGCAAGACGGGAGGTTAGCGTCAAACAGACTCACGCACGAATGATACGCAGACACATACCATACACACACGCACAAGCACACACATTAGCCTCTTTCTCAACCCCCCGTGTCAATCAAAGGTTCATTAAGACAACTCACTGATGATGTTCTCACTCTGTTTTGGTGCTGAATTTCTTTTGAATTATTTGTTTGAGGAAAGATTAAAAATGTAATGATATTTAATCGTTAATATACAACTGCGGTAACATCATTTTTCACAGTGACTTTGTTTAGTGTAATTTTGGGAACAGTTGGCTGGAAAACACTTCATTGAACACAGTCTGAACCTATTTCAATAAAACACCGAAACATTTAAGCCTGATGTATTTTCAATTAAATATGAAAAATACTTTGTAGCCAAGAGAAATTAAGCCACTTACATAGGTGTAGAGAGTGGTTTAGCTGATTGGTACGCAGCACGCATGCAGACACACCTACACACGCGTGCACACTTGCACACGCTCACACACACTAAGTTTGATTTGTATTTGTTTCTAGTCTTTTCATCATGTTAATCGATGTACATGCTGCAGTTATTTATATTGCTAAATCATACCTGGCCGGAACTCTAGGTTTTACCAAGAACCCTAACCCTGATTTGTAGGGTTAACCTACAACCCTAAACCTGAGCTGTAGGCTTAACCTAGAACCCTAAACCTGAACTGTAGGCTTAACCTAGAACCCTAAACCTGAACTGTAGGCTTAACCTAGAACCCTAAACCTGAGCTGTAGGCTTAACCTAGAACCCCAACCCTGAGCTGTAGGGTTAACCTAGAACCCAAACTCTGAACTGTAGGGTTAACCTAGAGCCCAAACCCTGAACTGTAGGGTTAACCTAGAACCCAAACACTGAACTGTAGGGTTAACCTAGAACCTTAAACCTGAACTGTAAAGTTAACCAAGAACCCTAACCCTGAACTGTAGGGTTAACCCTAACCTCTTGGGCCAGGTCTGCCCTGACGATGTCAGACATAGACCTACACCACCACTCATCACAAATCCTGATGACTAACAGCTGTACATCATGTCATATCCTGCTCGTAATACAAAAAGAACCTCTCTTCTCCTCTCCCCTCCGCTCCGCTCCCCTCCGCTCCTTTCCTCTCCCCTCCTCTCCTCTCCTTTCCTTTCCTCTCCCTCCTCTCCTCTCACCTCCCCTCCATTCTTCTCCTCTCCCCTCCCCTCCACTCCCCTCCCCTCCCCTCCTCTCCTCTCCACTCCACTTCTCTTCCCTCACCTCCTCTCCTTTCCTCTCCTCTCCCCTCCACTCCTCTCCCCTCCTCTCTTCTCTCCTCTCCCCTCCACTTCACTCCTTTCCTATCCCCTCACCTCTCCTCCACTTCTCTCCTCTCCCCTCCAACATTGCAGAACGTTGAATTGTCGCGCCGCTGTTGGTGTGAATGCGCCATAGGCCTCTGGAACGGTCCGATTAGACTAAGTTTCCAGATATGGTTACCAGAAGGGCTGGTAAAAGTATAAAGTAGATCCAGAAAGCAGTCCTGCCCCCCTCTGGCCTGTTTGGGAACTGCAGGGTTCCACATAGCTGACCCAATTCAAAGTACCTCAGAAACAGACTCATGGAATGTGTCTCTAGATCATTCACACACTGTACGCAGAAACACACACACACACACACACATATGCACAATGGCACTACAAACACAAACGTGCACACACACAGGGCTATTTTGTAAATGTCAGGGGTTCGGAGCAAAGAGAGAGGGAAATAGGGCTACCGTCTCCATGGGAACCCAGTTGAGATTGATGAGCAGACGTTGTTTACACTATCGCTTATTCAGGATGAAAGATGAGGGTTCCTCTCATTCACTGCCATTGATTTGCACACACACACACACACGCCCACCCCCTCCCCCCTCACCCCCCCACACATACATACACCACCCCCATGCACACACCCTCCCACACACAGACACACAAACCCTCCCACACACAGCCTCCCACACACACACACCCCCCCACACACACTCGCACACCCTCCCACACACCCACACTCTCCCACACCCACATCCTCCCACATAGACACACCCTCACACACCCACACCCTCATACACACCGATTCCCAGACACAGACACACACCCTCCCACACACACACGCACACACACTTGGTGTCCTTGCTTCTTCAGCAGCCAAGGTTAGTGGAGATGTGTTTTCATGTGTGACTGGAGATCCACGAGAGGCCTCCCACGGAGAGACTGAAAAGCAAATGGGGTAGGGGTAGGATTAGGGGTACGGCAGTAATGTTGAACGTTAACAAAGCATTCCATTTAACGGGGCATCCCCTTAACATTACCGTAACAGCACATCAAGGAAAATACCACAAGGATATTATATTGTGCAATGAGGTCATTTCAATAATCGGAAACAATGACTCCTCCCCACCGCCAAGAGTAGAGTTGTTGAACATGATAAAGGTTGAAAGAAAAGGAGGGAGTAAGATAGAGGTTGGAAAGAGGTGGGGATGTTGTGGGTTGGGGCCAGGGGTAGTTAGATGTAGGGTTAGGGTTAGGGTTAGAGTAGGGGTTAGAGTTAGGGTTAGGATCAGAGTTAGAGCAGGGGTTAGGATCATGGTTTGAGCAGGGGTTAGGATCATGGTTTGAGCAGGGGTTAGGATCATGGTTTGAGCAGGGGTTAGGATCATGGTTAGAGCAGGGGTTAGAGTCAAGGCATGGCAGCATGTTCTCAGGAATCACAGCTGTGAAAGCTGTCTAACCAGCACGTGGTGACTGACTTCTCCAGCCATACAGGAAAGAGGAACCACTAAAAGCCCAAACTCATTACTATTGTTAGACAAGTGTTTGTGTGTGTGTGTATGTATGTGTGTATGTGTGTTAAAAGCCTGTTTACCCCTTATAGAAGCCAATTAGACACAAAGCCAGCTCCTGTTGTTACAGCCCTGTGAATGGAGACGCACTGCTTAAAGCTTTCAAGAGAGAGCGGCCCACAAACAAACGCATTACAGTTACCGAGAAAACCCTGTCATTACCAAATACGCGCGCACACGCGCACACACGCTCACACACACACACGCACACACACACACACACACTCGCTCTCTCTGTGAATTAAAAATCAACTAACTGCGCCATGCTTTCAAAAAACACAACATTCATTATGCTGCGCCGAACTGGCATGGAACAAGCCGGCACGGCGGGGCCAAGTCAAGTGCAGTGATTTGGCTGGCTATCCTCGCCACTGTAGACTCATTAACAGCACTCAGCAGGACAGAGAATCAAGATTCATTCACCTACGGGCGGCCACTTAGCGAGGCGGGGACAAGCATGGGCATTGTCTCCATGGCGGGGCTGGGGGGTGGGAAGTAGCTGGTAATTAAACGGCTTCTAATATTATGGAGGCCGCAGGGAGATAAGTTGGACGATGGGTCAGAGGGGAGGGGTAAGGAAAGGAGAGGACAGGAGGGGAGAGGAGAGGACAGGTGAGGGGAAAGGAGAGGACAGGGGAGGAGAGGAGAAGGGAGGGGAGGGTTGCCAAGGGGAGGGGAGGGATGGCAAGGGGAGGGGAGAGAGGAGGGAAGGGATGGGAGAGGCGAGGGGAGGGAAGGGGGGGAGGGACGGGGAGGGGGGAGTGGGGAGGGGAGGGGGGTAGTGGAGCCAGTGGATGAAGCAGTGTACAGTAAAACAAAGAGGCCTGAAACCTCCACATGCAGTGTCCCATGTTGGGCTGTGAGCTGACGGCCTGTAACACAAAGATTGAAACGATAACAGATGGTTTGACATGGGCACAGTGAACACAGGCCCTGCAGACACAGAGATGATGTGACAACTCTAACTCGGACAAACAACCTGAAGCGCACAGACATGCACATATGAGGAGAGAGAAAGAGACCTTCCCTGTCCTGCCACTTCAGACCCGAAGGTAGCGGCCTGTAGCGTTTACACCCCAAAACAGCGGAGCCCAAGTGAAGCCAGACCCAGATATTAGTGTGGCTGGGTTGGGGTAGAGTGACTAGGGTGGGGTGACTGGGGTGAGGTGGGGTGGGGTGACTGGGTGGGGTGGGGTGGGGTGGAGTGTCATGTCAGAGAGCTTGTCAGGCCTGAATGCAGACTGACAGGCAGAGAGATTCGAGGGCCGTCCAGGTACCTGGCGCAGGCTGCACACCACTCACATAAACAAATTCTCCCTTTGCTTCATTCAGACTTGCTCTCTGCTCTATTACACTCAGCAAACAACCGCCACAACCACTCAGATTGCCTATCAACAAGCACAGGGAGGGAGGGAGGGAAGAAGGGAGGAAAGAAGGGAGGAAGGAATAGAAAGGGAAAAATAGGGATATTGACATTTGAAGAGAGACCGAAAGAGAGAGAGGGAGAGAGAGAGAGAGAGATGTGAGAAACAAACCAAGACAGTGGTTAAGAAGAAGGTGGGGAATGAAATGCGGGATGAGAGATGGAGAGATGGAGTTGGGGAGGAGGCATGGATGGATGAATGCACGGATGAGGAATGGAAGAGCGAGGGGGACGGAGGGCTGATGAATGGAGGGATGTGATGGAGAGGAGGGGAGGGAAGTGAAGAGAAGGGAGGGAGGGAGGGAGGGAGGGGGAGAAGGGAGAGGACTACCTCTGGACAGACACCAGGCCTGGAGATGGGTGAGTGATTGATAAGAATGAGCAGTAGAATCCTGTAGACACACAGACTCCGCTCCTCCAACCTTAACCCGTGCCTGATCAGCATATTGATCCCACAACCATCAATATGCTGCTGCTTTGTGAACGGGCCTGGAACAATTACAGCACACGGTAACAGTGATTATTTAGAGACACACGCGCGCACGCCGTGAATCCATCAAATTTGGCTCCAACTCCAATCTCTCTCCTTGTCTGTGGCATTGGTGTGACATTGCACAGGTCATTAAAAGTAATCTAACCCTAATGTCAGAGGCAAATCTATTTATGTTGATACTATTCATGGGCTCTCTTTCCATGACATTGATCAACACTGTTTGTCTAATAGGAAAATAATAAACAATTACTGGGCCAGACGAGTAATGTAATTGTTTTTTCTTCAGTAAACCAGAGGCTCATTCAGCCTGGTGTTAGAATGTGATCAGCTGCTTCAAATCAATGATGCAACAGCAGGGGAGGAGGAGGGGGGTGGTGACAGAGGAGAGAGAGAAGATGGGAGGCGAGGAAGAGAGGAGGAGGGAGGGAGAGTGGGGGGTGGGTGGGTGAAGGGGGGAGGTGAGGGAGAAGAGGGGAGGGAGAAGGAGGAGAGAAAGGAGAGAAGGAAGAAAGACGTGGAGACAATCAGGGCTTTCCTGCGCGTTTACATTCGTCAAAATCAGTCAATCAGCCATTACCTGCTACGTTTGTTTATTTTTTATACAAATTCATTTAGAGAATATACAGTATGTGTCAAATTGTAACCGACAGCATATTGTGGACCAATTGGACAGACATGGGTCTGCCTGATTGTGTGGCACCTGTTGGCTGTGTTAAAAACAAAAATTAATTTAACTCTAAATTTCATCCTTTGAACTTCCTGCCTCAGAGAGAGACGTGTGTGTGTGTGATCCGGTTTTTATTCTTTTCAATGTTTATCTGGTCTCCAATCAATCGGATTGTACACCGCACAGTGCACATGACACCCTTAAATAGTGATTTCATTTCGGACACTGTCAAATGTACCCTTTCCCGAAGTCACTCTCGTGTTCTTCGTTCATGTTGTCATGACGGTAGTCATGGAGACGAAGAACTGGTGGGAAAAGTAGTGACCAGATATGGGATTGGACTCTTATTTCCCAATTGTGCGAGCTAGGGGGGGTGCGAGTGGGGGGGTGCGGGGTGGGGGGGTGTAGGGGGGGCGATGGGGTAGGGGGGGGAGAAACTCATTTTCCTGACCCTTAAGGGACAGGTGAGGGGTATTTTTGGAGTGAAGTCTTAAGTTCACCTCGGTTTACATGCTCTTCTGTTGCTAGTTAAATCATCAGTTGTTGACTTTAAGAAACCCCCCAGGGAGAGGAGGGTGAAGGGAGGGAAGAGAGGAGAGAGAGAATGCATTAGGGTGGAGTGCTTGAGTTCATGGACTTGCAGACAGCAAACAGAAAGGTGTGTTCCTCTCGGCTTTCTGGATCTCTCGCCCGTGTGTGTACCAGGAAGCGAGACGGAGAAACGCAAAGAGGCTTTCTACTTGTTAGGCGCTAACGGGAACCGGCCACAGATGGACAAGTGGATGGGAGGAGAGAGACGGAGAGAGGGAGGGATGGCGAGAGATAATACTGTTCAATTCAAACTTTATTTACAGACACAGAGTCCAGATGTATAGACTTAAGACCAACGGACAGAAACGAAACAACGTAAGAACGCAATAAAGGACACAAGGTTTTTAAAAAACAATTAATTGGCATCACATGCTGTCTTGCCAGGAGACAGCTGTACCAAGTCTTGGATGGGAGAGGCTGGATGAAGAGGAGAGGCTGGGTGGAGAGGAGAGGAGAGATGGAGAGGCTGGGTGGAGAGGAAAGGCTGGGAGGAGAGGCTGGGAGGAGAGGAAAGGCTGGGAGGAGAGGCTGAGTGGAGAGGCTGGGAGGAGAGGAAAGGTGGAGAGGACAGGCTGGGTGGAGAAGCTGGGACGAGAGGCTGGGAGGAGAGGCTGGGTAGAGAGGAAAGGCTGGGAGGAGAGGCTGGGTGAAGAGGAGAGGCTGGGTGGAGAGGCTGGGTAGAGAGGAGAGGCTGGTTGGAGAGGTTGGGTGCAGAGGAGAGGCTGGGTGGAGAGGCTGGGTGCAGAGGAGAGGCTGGGCGGAGAGGCTGGGACGAGAGGCTGGGTGGAGAGGAGAGGCTGGGTGGAGAGGCTGGGAGGAGAGGCTGGGTGATGGATGACACCAGCAGTCACCTATATAGCTCAATAACAACAACTGTATCCTCTCTGTCAGTGAGAGACACACAGACACACAGAGAACCCTAACATAAGGTACGTCTGACAGAAGATGACCTACCTTTCAGGAAGGAGAAGGGAGAGTGAAAGAGAAAAAGGAAAAATCGAAACGCACGCCTCTCGGCGATAGGCACTCGCGCGCACGCCTGCATTTGCGTCGGCACGTGTTGTGTGCCAACCTTTGTGTCTAATTCATGTGAGCGCTATAATCTCATTAGAGTGCATCTGTGTTTGACATTTCAATATAGGTCCTCTAAAAGCCACTCCACTAGTTAACATCAGCATTACCATTCATCTGACACTCCATAGCAACTGCTGGGGGAGGGAGGGGGAGGGGGAGAGAGAGTTTCTCTTTATGTCCTAAACATACACTTAAACACACGCGCACACTCTCAAAGACAGGTCAAAAGGATGAGAGGATGAGGGAGGACGAGGTAAGGGAGCAGAGAGGACAGACAGTGGGATGAGCAAGAGGACATGGTGGGAAGTGGAGAGGAAGGGGACTGGAGAGGAGGGAGATGGGGAGGAAGGGGGAGGAAGGGGAGACGCAGAGGGAGACGGAAGATGGAAGAGAGCGAATAATGAGAGAGATGAGAGGTGAGAGAGGGGAGAAAAAGCGAGAAGAGGAGGGTGATGAAAGCGAGGGGAGGGACTGGAAGAAGGGGAGAGAGAGAGGAGAAAAAGGACAAGAGAGAGGAGAGACTGGAAAGAGAGAGAGTCTGATAGACACCAAATGAACTAATTATGATGGGCTCCATTTGGCAGGATAGGGGTCACCCTTTCTCCTCTCCTCGCCCCCCCTCCTCTCCCCCTCCTCTCCTCTCTCTCTGACAGTTCAATCTCCCCCTCTCGCCTCCCTGCTCCTCGCCACTAATTGTGAGTGAAGTCTTCTCATTGGATGCTCTCGTCTGGCATCTCCTCAGAGAATCGTTGGGGGGGGAGAGGCGGGGCAAATGTCAGAATGTTATCAAAGACAGCAAACAGACGAGACACCGTCGGAACACACACATCTAAACACACGCACGCACATCTGAACACACACCACACATCTAAACGCCCATCTGTCCACATGAATACATTTATGCAGGACCATAGGACCGACTTGAGAGAGAGACAGACAGAGGGAGGCAGAGAAAGAGGGAGAGAGAGACACAAAGACAGAGAGATAAGGGAGAGAAAGGGGGGAGAGTGGTGAGGTAAAGGAGAGAAAGGACAAGACAAGGGAGGTAAAGGGAGAGGGTGGGAGATGGGGAAAAACAGGGGGGAAAGAGAGAGGGAGAAAGAGAGACGGAGAGGGAAGAGAGAGAGAGGGGGAGAGAGACAGACACAGAGAGACAGAGAGGGAGAGACAGAGAGAAAAAGAGAGCATTGACTTGTGCACGTGCAACGTGTGTTCCCCAGCAAATAGATGCAGTATTGACTGAAGCTGGAGAGAATTGCTACACTAGACTAGAGAGAACCAACCCCCTCCTCTGCCCTGACACACTACAGCACTCCAATCTAAGCAGAGAGCTCTTGGTCTGTATAGCCAGGTGGGTGTAGCTGATGGGAGGAAGGCAGGTCAATAGAACCAAACACTTGTATTTGTGAAGCCCCCCCCCCCCACACACACACACACACACTCTCTCAAACCATCACACCACACGGCCTCCCAGTTCACCCCTCATTCACAATCCAACCAGCACATCTCATCTCCTGTGCGTGTGTCATGGGTGTGTGTCCGTAAGCGTTTGCGTGTGAGCGTGTGCGTGCGTGACATCCGTGCAGGTCCAGCGCGCCGAGCTGGGAGGCTTCTGAAGGGTCAACTGAGTCTTACGTGAGGAGCAGCCATGAGGATAGGACCACTGACCCAGAGATGACAGAGAGGGGGCGAGAGGGAGAGAGAGGGGGGAGAGAGACAAAGACGAGGAACAGAGGAACATGGGGCGAGAGAGGGGAGACAGTTAAAGAAAGAGGTATGTACATACAGAGAGAGAGAGAGATAGTCTCTGCTCTATCCTAACAGACTAATTGAGGGTTAAGGAGAGGCTGAGAGACACACAGCAGTTACAAAGGTACAAGTTTAAACCAACGTAATTACATCTGGAATCATGTTCACCAGGGTCTGGACTCAGAACTCCCTCTGGGTCGCTTTGCGTTTGCTTTAGACCTGGGTTCAGTTCAGCTGTCCCGAAGACCTGATGCGTACTACGCTTCCCAGAATTCTTTTTCTTGATGTAGCGCAGTTACAAATAGCAGGCCACTGCAATGCATGATGGGATCCAGAGTCTGTTTACACACGCCGACCAGGCCTCTGGTACATCATTAGATTGAAACTCTCTAACTTACACACCCACAAAGATCCTCTCCGATCGTTCCTGCTTCAATCAAGTTCTCCGTCATAGAAGGTTATTCTGCTCTCTATAACCATGGTGATGTGAATGTTCTAGAGCCCCTATCGTGTAAGAACCAGTCAAGCGGGAGTCCAGGTTAGGATCAATATATCAGACACATCTACTGATTACCCCTGAGCCTTTGCACATTTTGCAGAGGCACATAGCTTGTGGATGGCTCTAGATGTGGTCTTTGGCTAATTTTATGCATCATGGTGGAGAGCAAGATCAGCACAGTGTTGCCACTGAGAGGTTCTGCCTCAGCATATTTGGTGGTCATTGTGTCGTTGATTTTATCGTGTACAGTCGTAAGATTTAAAATGACTCTCCAGAACAAATTGTGTGCTAACTTTGTCCACACGTTTTGTTTGACTGAAGGAGCAACAGTTAGCTTGGCTAAGCTTTCAGTTCGTTTATGGTTTTGTCGCTACATTGGAACTCTTTGGTCTTGTTCCTTATGACATTTAGAAGCAGCATATGTAAGCTCCAATAAATAATATACAGTTAACCTGACAAATGCATCCTAAAATTGGACAATTGACAATGTCCAATGAGAACTGGGAATGAGAATTTGATAAATATATCAAATCACCCGACAACACAGAATCCTCTAAGCTTTGGACGACAACTGAGAACTGCCCAGCGGTCAGGATCGCTAGACATACGGACGGATGGACGTCAAGTGTCTTGTGCAGCAGTTGAGTGAAACGGGGTTGGATGGAAAACCCCAGGCGCAACTCCCGCTAAATTCCACATTGCGACGCTAACGTGTCCCAACCTTGATATATTCACCCTGCTTGACCTTGAGATCTGCTCAGGCTGGAAGGGAGACAGCCAGAGGAGGATCATATTTCCTCATCAACCGTTGAGCGGAGGAATGGGCCTGGTGCTATTAGCAAGATAATGGCTAACTAGCCTGGCTCTACTGGGGGGCGGCCAGCCACTGAGTCGTAGCATCCGCTAGCCCTATTAGCATGCTTAAGTGAGTATGCGAGAAGAAGACATGAGAGGAATGGCCACCTCAGCGACCCCCAAGAGATTAGTCACTTTTTTTCTCTTTTATTCTCCCTCTCTTTCGCTTTGGCACAAGACCCGCAGTAACACTTTAACGCATGCGCGCGCACACCCATGCACACGCGCGCGCTCAGTCTGATGAGATGGGGCCAGATATTCTGGTTTCGAAGGAGTCACGTTTGCAAAAAGCAATAGTCAATTACAGCAGGCCAGACTGGGGATAATAGCCTGCTGGTTGGAGCGTGTGGGTGTGAGCGTGCGTGCGAGAATGTATGTGCGTGTCTATTGAGTGAATATTGGGGGGGTCATATTCCCTCTTATTTGTGCCACATCTCCATTTCTCGGTTATTCATTTCACAGCAGACAGATCTTCATCGTTAGCTAGATTCATTTGGTCCACGTTGAGGAGGGGAGGGGACCGAGGTGGAGAGCGAGACAGACAGCTAGTTAATCCTCAAAACACGAGGAGGAATGGGACTAACAGATAGAGAAAGCCCTGTCCTTCTCCATCAGGTAACCCAGACTCTCCAATGAATACGCCAGCCAGCGAATGGAGTGCAGCCTCCTATTCTACATCTTTGTTCTGAGGGATGAGATACTGGCTAAATCAGACGCTGCCAAGGTCCATGCATTATTCATGGCCCTGGGCAGCACAGCATGAAGAAAACTGAGGGGAGCAAAGGAGAGAGTACGGGGGGGGGGGGGTGGAATGAGAAGGGAGGAGAGGAGGGGAGCAGGAGAGATAGGGGAGGAGAAAATAGGAAGGAGGAGAGGAGAAGATGGAAAAAAAGAAGGAGAGAAGCAAAGGAGAGGAGAAGGAGAGTAAAAAAGAGGGGAGGAGAGAATGGGGAGGAGAAGAGCAAATGAGAATACAACGTCGTTTTTGCCATTTCCTTTATTACCTTGTTCCTTTCTCTATAAATATTTACCGTGAAAGTATTGTTCGTGTGTGTTTGCACTGTGATGATGCCCTACTAAATATTCTATGATGGTCCTTGGCATTTTAACTCATGACATTTTAGTGGTGACATTTTAACTTATTTAACTCTAATTGTGTGTTGGGGAATCATTAGGAGACTGTTACTGGCCAGATGAGGGTATAATCCTGATTGTTATGGATGCAGAGGTCTGTATGGGCAGACAGCAGAAGTTCTCAACTGGGTGTTTTAGACAGGCAGAGAGAGGGAGGGGAGCGAGAGAGGGAATGAGAGAAATAGAGGGATGAGAAGCAACAGAGAAGGGAGGGAGGGAGGGAGGGAGGGAGGGAGGGAAAGGGAAAGGGAAAGAGGCGAGTGTCATGTAATCATTGTTTTTATTGTTGATTTCATCGTTTTCAGGTTCTAGAATCAGACCTGACACTTCACATATATACACATACAGGCAAAGTTATTCCTTCGCTGGCCGTGTTCCTTGCAGCGTTTGCATGTAAGACACAGTCCCAGGCCACAACGGATGGGTTTCCACTCAGAACCTCCCAGCGCTCGTTGGGACGGACGTAAGGCACCAAATGAGATGAAACCCATTAAAGTACTGGAGGATCAGTCTGCATAAGTAGCAGAACGCAGCCTCCGCCGCGTCTCACGCTCCTTCCCCTCCCTCCTCTCTCTCTCTCTCTCTCTCTCTCTCTCTCTCTTCCGTCGCCCCTGCCCTCCCTCACCACAGAATTACATGGACTTAAGTGTCTCTTGTCATTGCCTCATTGGTCAAGACAGAGTTCCTTTGCACCTAATTCACAGACACAGAGAGAGAAAGAGAGAGAAAGAGAGAGAGAGAGAGAGAGAGAGAAAGAGAGAGAGAAAGAGAGACAAAGAGCAAAAGAGAGAGATAAAGAGAAAGAGAGAGTGTAAAAGAGAGAGAAAGAAAGAGTAAAAGAGGGAGAAAGAAAAAGAGAGAGAGCGAAAGTGTTCTGAAATTCTTGATTAGCTGAATGAGAGGAAGAGAGACAATGAGCCCTCCTAAGAGATGTGGACTCAGAACACCCTTGTGTGGCTGCACACCTGGGCCTTTTGGCTGGTTCACCCTGAGAGGGTTTGGAAAGTGTAACTCTGAGAAAACACGTCTCTATCACAGACAGTAGTGGGAGATGAAGGAGGTGGGAGGAGAAGAAGGATCTCTCCTTTGATGTTTGCTCACACGCTCCCTTTGACTAAATCCCTTGCTTTCTCTCTCTCCTCCTCCTCTCTCTCTCCAATACACACAAATACACACGGACGCACCGATTGAACTACCAATCAGAGTGCTGTCTGTCTCGCTGTCCTCCGAGTGCACAGCAGGGTTTCACTGAAGTGGTGCGAGATGGAACCACTGAAAGATGGTTCCAATCAGTTCCTGTAGCTTTGCATCAACCGGAGAACAACAACACACTGCAGGATGACCTGCTTGCTATCTATTCCGCTATAACACAGTAAGTGATGTGTGTGTGTGTGTGTGTGTGTGTGTGTTTGTGGGTGTGGGTGGGTGGGTGTGGGTGTAAGTGTGTGTGTATAGAGTTTTGGGAATGGTCCATACAGAAACCAATCATATTGACTTGTTTTTATATATGCTTCTGTCTGTTTCCAGAGAGTCCACCTGTCTGTCTGCCTCTAGATCTGCTTGTTCATGCACTAGATATTTACCCAGAAGCCCTTGCAACCTTATCGTGACCCTGCTGTTTCATTATGGAGCAAATGGAAATGCAAATCGCTCGCTTTGCCACCGACGCCAGACATTTATTAAACTAAAAGGTTTAATTTCCATTTTTTCTTTGCATCGGCCGTATTTATAAATGTCGCGCCCTATGAAAGACAGTTATTCTCCCTTCTGCGGCATCTTAACTCATTAGTATGGAAATGGCCAATCAATCGCTCCCCCTGCAACACAGGTCTGTTTCCCTGTGTAATGCGCTCTCCCTCGCCATCAGCACAAGCGTGCACACATGCACACACACACACAGATTGCAATTAAACATGCAATTTACTTAATGTAGCCTACATTTATTTGGGTGAGGGTTAAACACCTTCGAAATAAATTACAAGTTTAGTGTACAATCGTTAGAATTCCATTCATCAGGTTATCCTAGCGTGGTGAGCAAATTACATAATGTTATCGAGGGTCGTATAAAATCATGTGAAATTAAATACAAAGTAAAACATTAACTTCTAACGCGATTAACATCTGAACTAGATGCTGTACTAGTACCTTGTTCTACCCAATATAATCATTCAGCATGATAGCAGTCCAGCTCTGGATTTTACACTAGCGTTGCGCAGAAATAGAGCTGGCCGGCAAGCCTGTCGGAAGATATTTTAAACCTGTGTAAACTGCCTGCTGACCAATCAAAGGAGGATGTGATAGTTTTGTTAGGTAATGTGCGTGCTGCGAACACTTAAGGGACTAGTGAGTGCATCGTGTTGCCTGAGGCCTTACTCCAACCCTTCACCACCTCTCATACGGTCTCTCCGTCTCTTTCTTGTCCTCTCCAATCTGTCTCCAATGCTTCAAGACAGAAAAGCCACCAAAAAGTCGTTTGTAAGTAGAATTCTATGGATTAATAAATCTCCCCAGGCTTGTTTTCTACTGCCTTCTTAAAGCATGTGAACTCATTCATGAAAACGGAGAACAATTGTCTGGTCTTCGCAGATCTGCATCTGTCGATGAATTGTTTTGCCATGACAATTAAATAATAAAACATTTGATCAAACCTTGTATCCAGAATTTTAACTTTAAAAAAAACGTAAGAATTGTTTTGTGGGCAGCTTGTCACCTAGAAGTGAAAAGGTATGCCGTGACTGAACATACATTCCTGCGCAGTAGGTGGCGATAAATGCCCGTTTAAGTTGAATGCGGTCGGTGAAACAAATTCAAGGAAGAAGAAAGGCTGAAAAATGACTTCCAAACCTCTAGATGGCAGCACGCAAAAAGTGTGCGGCGAGTCTGTCATTTCATTTCCACTTTGACCTCAAACAGTCAGTCGTCCTTGATACGAAATCGAACATGAGTTGAACTGCCTTCACAGTGTACAATACAGCTTAATTATTAGACTTTCCGGTGCCGTAATTGTGTGTCTTAAACCATTTGTTACCTATCTTGTACAGCGCGACAGCGTCTAATTTTATCATGTCGGGGAAGTCAATATTATTTGCATTCCATCGCTGTTTTACAACAAGGCGCGTTGAGAGGAAAATATTAGCTCAAAGCAAGTCTGTATGGAACAACGAAATAGATAAATTCGCTAGATGTGGCGCAATTAATCTGTACCATTACCAAGCTGCACTGTCAACCTACACCCCTAAACTTCCTAGTCAGTGGAATTGGCTAATCAACCAACGTGGACTATCATATAAGGTTTGTATCATTCAATGTGCTAGTTCTTTAGATCATCTAAACACACAAAACGTTTCTAACTGACTATGCAAAAATTATAATGCACTTGAATCTCCCTTGACAGTGAGCAAAACAACTAAATAATGTTTGTTTAGCGTATGACTCCGGTTGGTGGCTCTTGACCTTTCGATCTGGGAATGCCGGTTACACGCGCCACCGAGATACATCGGTTCCGTGTTCCTATTGTCAATCTAAAGGAATGATAGAATTGCAAGATACTCTCAATTCATCGGATAGCATGGTGTGATGCTTTGTTCCACCGTTGTCTAAACATGGCTGGAATGTGATGAAGGAAGGCCAGCGGTCTGAACACATGGAGCACAAGTTAGGCTAGTTGTAGTAGAGGGGGGTCGCTGACAGATGTCGCTGACAATCGCAAATTATTTATTGACCCTTCAGATTTACTATTTATCCCCAAATAATTGCATTGCTACATAATGGCTTTTCATATTTGTTTATTAATAAAGCTTTATTTTGTGAAAATAGTGAGTCTAAAATCAATGGGCTTTCTGCTGAAGATCCCAAAATATCAACAATAAATCAGACACTTTATTTTTACAACACAGTTACAGCAGACATCATATCGAAGTGGCTGCCATGTTTCTATACACAAGAAGATGACATCAGATATCCCTTCTATATATTTGATGTACTTCAATTTTTTCCCCCCCCCAGGCAGAAACACCATACGAATCGGACGAGTATCCGCCTCTTCCAGAATACCGATCTGATCCTGAGCCTTCTAAAAAGGAGGTGTACATCATCCTTGCCAAAGGGCTTCCATGGACCTGCACGGCTGCAGATCTCCTCCAGTTCTTCTCTGGTAAAAGACCACAGTATCCAACGGTTGCCTTATCCCCCCCCCCCCCTCATCCGTCGCCCCTACCATGGACCGCAAACCTTGAAGGGAAACCTTGAAACCTTTTTTTGGGGTTGTTTTGGAACTCTTTTTCAGAGTGCCGAATCCGCGATGGGGTGAAGGGAATCCACCTGACCGTGAACCGCGATGGCAAACCGAGTGGGCAGGCCTTCATCGAGGTGGAGCATGAGGAAGATGTCAGCAAAGCTTTGGAGAAGCACAGGCAGTACCTGGGGCCGCGCTACGTAGAAGGCAAGGGCCTTTTTTTAATTCGTCCTTGCTTTCGTTCCAGTTTAAATAAACTTTGAGGTTGTATTTCTTTGCGTGTGCAGAGTGACATTGTTTCATACTTTACAGTGGCATGCTTCGTCTCTGAGCTGTGGTGTTGAAACACTAGGATACTGAAGGTCTGTAGTAATGTGCTGGGTTGTCTGTGTCTAGTGTATGAAGTAACTGATGGGGATGCTGAAGCCTTCGTGAAAAAGTCCCTTCAGCTGCCTGCCCAGGATGGCGTGGTTCGACTCCGGGGTCTTCCCTATAGTTGCACGGAAGCAGACATTATCTTGTTTTTTTCAGGTAAACTTCCAGCCCTTTTTTTTAAAGAATGCCATTCCATGTCCCAATGAAAACGGGCTCTTTTTGTCTGAAAAGCTAAACATTCCATCGTCCCTTAGGTTTGGATGTTGTCAAAAATGGAGTTACTTTCGTCAAAGACGGCAGAGGGAGGCTTACGGGGGAGGCGTTCGTGCAGTTCTCCTCCCACGAGTTGGTTGAAGAGGCCCTGCAGAAAGACAGGGAGCTCATTGGGAACAGGTAGGCTCACTGTTGACATGCAGGTGCCTGTGACAAGTGCTACCTTATGACTACAGCTGACCTCCGCATGCCTTTCGCTATGTTGGAGTGACGATCATTAATATACATGGATGGTGTGATGTTTTGTTTGTTTTTTTGCGGGGAAAATATACGGGATGTTTTGCACTTCTGAATGGGAGTTTGTGTTTGCAGATATATCGAAGTGTTTCCCAGTCAGAAAGGGGAGATTCTCAGTCGACGCAGAGCTGAGCCCATGACTAGCAGAACCGGGCCGTCACATCTCCCCAGGAGACACGACAAGGAAGCACCACCGAACCCCAGACCCGGTCGGTACTTCCTTCACGATCGCAGTTTTTTTGTCACTATCAAAGATCTTTCAACCCTTGTGCTCTCTTCGGGGGGTCAGAATGACCCAGAACTATGTGAAATGCACACACACAATGAGACATATAGATTGTATGTGCTTGATTGAACTCAGACAAAACTAAATCTTTCTGATTCATGTGCAGAATGGCTGCACATTTCAGTGCCCAAAAGGGTACAGGGTAAACAGTTAATTAACCTGCATTATTTCAGGTTTGAAGCCGGGGCCTTTTTGACCCTTAGGACAGGGTGAGTTGCAGAATACGAAGAGAGCACGAGAGTTAAGTGATATTCTGTAACGATTTACCGTTGTAAAAAGTCTTGATCGCATAAAGATTGCCCACCGTTTGACCCAGAGCCCTCGGAATAAGATTAGCTTCAACCAGTTGCCTTCAGGGGTTACACATTTGTATGAACACGCTGGTAAGACCAAACTGGATAGCCACTCCCAGGTTAAGGAAGGTCCAGGGAGGTTCAAGAGGTGTTGGCTTTGAAGCTAGCGAAACTAGTGGACTAGCAGTCTGTGTTTGTGTGATCTTCTGTTCAGGACACACGTCTGCTCCTGCCCAGCACTACGTCCACATGAGAGGACTGCCCTTCCACGCCACGGGAGAAGACGTAGTTGAGGTATGACTCAATCAGTATGCACGGCTGTGAAGGGAAGCAGTGAAACCGTGTTTTAAATGGCCTACAACTGGAAATATCAGAGGTGGTGCATGTGTGTGGTGTGTAATATGCAGTGCAGTAGATAACGGGGCCATTTTCCACATTTTACTCATCCTTTATCCTCAAGTGTATCTTCAAAGAAATGTCTACTGTGGTCAGAGTTCTGAAACAGAGGTCACAATGATGAAAGGGATCTAGTTCGAGGAAGCGCATTCTGCTTCCTCGAACTACTCTACGAGCGACACAAAAAGGATTTCTGACGGTGTGACCGTGCCCACAGTTCTTCTCTCCTATAGCGTTGTCCCGAGTCCTCATAGAGTATGGCCCTGACGGCAGACCCAGCGGAGAGGCCGATGTCTACTTCAACTGTCACAAAGACGCCGTCTCGGCCATGACGAGAGACAAGGAACGGATCGGTAAGCGGGCGGGGTTTGGGGGGGGTAGATAATGGATTCTCACTCGCACAATCCTTTCTGACGAAACCCCGTGTTTTGAATTGCATGTTGTCATCGCGTGTCAGGCACACCTGAGGAATCAGGGTCAGGGCAATGTGTGAATTAGATCTTATCCCCCCCCCCCTTTTTGTCCAGATGAGCGATACATCGAATTGTTCCTGAATTCGCCTGTGGAGGACCGGGCGTAACTGTGAGGGCGAGAAGGTTGGAGTTCCTTATCCTCGTGATCCTTTCGTGTGTGCTCTGAGGACGCTCTGTGTCTCCCACGATGAACCATCAGGATCCATGGCCCTTCAAAAAATACATCTAAAGAAAAGGACCGAACACGTCATCATTAGAAGCCATCGTTAACCTATAAATAATCTGTTTGCCGACAATGCTAGCATATCTTTTTTAAGAGGACCAAGTGAAAGTTGTTGGCGTTTTCAGACTGTTTACTGTTGAGAAATGGTAAAAAAGAAATTAAACCTGATGTGAATCATATAATCTGACATCAAAAACACAGAAATGTCTTTTAGAGTGACCCAATGACATTAAGGACTACTGTGACAACTGACAGAAATTGTGATGACATGAATGTGATCCAGTGGAATGTGTCGTTATGTCATATAATGCTTTAGTCATGGAATACCTAGCTGGCTCCTATTTCACGAACCCAAAGTCACATCTGGCTGGTGTAGACGACAGCACCTGCAGCCAATAGTCAACTCAAAAGGATGATGGACAGCTTGTTGAGCGAATTACATCACAAGGATTACGGCATTCGAAGCAGAAACTGAGAAATTCTGGATTCCAGTAAAGCATCCTTCAAATCGATTCTGTCCAAAGTTGTGCATCAATGCCGTAACACACCATGTCTTGGCTGAATAAAAAAAAAAATCTAACCTATGCTTCATTTGATTATTGGGACCATGGGGAAGTATAACTACTTTCTGATGGTGAGTACTTATGATGTCAGGTCAGTCGCATCTAATTAAGATGTGATGTTGCCAGTTGGTCGACATCTGTTGGCTGGTGAAGTGAATGACTGCCGCTACCAATCAAATTAACCACAGCTTTAGTGACAGATGGTTTAGCAAAAACCAGCCTAACATCTCCAGCATAGAGGGCTACTACTATGTATTGAACAGTACACTGTTACATATTAAACAGTACACAACTCTAACTGCATGGAAACCAACAAAAGACATTTCGGTGTGAGTTTAAATTGACTTTTCGTAAGACGTACTGTATATCATGTATTTTGAGTGGTAATTATGTCCTTAGCTAATTCTTTTGAAATCTATGAATTGAAAGCCCACGTAGTATTTTTGGACCAGATTTCAAGCAATTGTAGCATCCATTGTTTAGCTTCCAGATCATAAATAACACATTCCATGCTATATTCCACATGCTATAATTCAATTCAAATTGAAATAATATTGGATTAATTGATTTGACTAATGAACTGTACCATCCCACTCGATAATCCATGAAAGGGGCAGTTCATCTATTGACCTGAGGATGGTGTTGTTTTGCAACATTTCCATCAGTGCGACAATATCTCTCTGGCGGGATGGGTGTGCGTCAACTTTTAATTATTCCCTGTTTCAAACCCTAGCCTGGAGCATTTCATTTTCTAATTCTGCATCCACATCCTTGTCCCGCTAGACGTTTGCTCCTTATCGACAGTTTACTATGAAAGAGAAGATTCGCTGGGTTTTACTGACCTCATGCCATGAATTCTTTACTGCTTTCGAGATCTACGAAGGCTTTCAAAAGCAGTGGGGCTAGACAGCATTCCACTTGGGGCAATTTGACTTCAAACGCAGGAGATGGCTTCAACCTAAAGCCAGGTAGCGATGCCGGAAGGATCTAAAGCACATCATCAGACGCTTGTATCTAGAACTCATTTCAAACTTCAAAACAATGCCATGCCTTCTTAAAGCTTCCAAAAGCCCCCACTAGCTGCCACATGGAACCTTTCAAACTGTAACTCTTCGCAGACCAATACCCACCAAACACAAAGTATGAGGAAGAGCATGGATTCATACCACAGTATCTGAACTAAAACACATTTTAGTCAATTTTTTCCCTTGTTGGCCTGAATACATTATCTTGGCAGCGGCCAGACAGTGATAATAACTGATTGCATGATTCCTGTTTTGTCTGGCCAGATGTGCCTTTGCTTCGTACACACGTCAGAATGGTTAAAAGTTAAAAATTCAACTGAATTTCTGTTGTGTTGTGTAACTGTCTAGCGCGTAGGATGACCGAACCTGACCTAGTCACGTTAATTCTCCTTGTCTTTGCGCTTGCGATGTCGACTGCTGATGTTGCGTGGTTCGGCCGGGCTCTTAAGCCGTGTCGATAGCAGAGATGTTTGAAGGGGTTTACATTCTACTTAGTTCCGGGCTTGAAACTGATACCTCTAGGAGCATCGGTGGCAAACCTGTAAACTTGTAAGTTCCACCAGCTCACAACACAACTGGTCTGTGTTGAAGCGTGCGGCGCAAAACCACGACAGTTTCTGCCCTCGGATTGCACGACTACCAAACTATCTATTCAATCTAAACTGCCACTGGAAGCCATGAAATAACAATAACTCTTCGACGGGAGATTTGTGAAATGAGTTTCCACGGCCGAGCAGCAAGCCTAAAATCACATAAATGGATATACGATGTCAAGTCTCTATCGGAATGATGGACAGCTACATTTCATTGGACTCTGGTGTAAACGCTGGAGTGATAACCACGTATCATCATCTAAGACAGTGGTTCCCAATCCCAACCCTGGTCCTCAGGGACTCCCTGTCCTGCTTGTTTTTGACGTTTCCCTGCTCCAACACACCTGATTCTAATGAATGGGTCGTTATCCAGCTCTGTAGGATGCTGGTCACAAACGTGTATTAGAATCAGCTGTGCTGGAGCAGGGAAACGTCAAAAACATACAGGACAGGAGGTCCCTGAGGACCAGGGTTGGGAACCACTGATATAAGAGATGGTGAAGGTTCTGGGTTTGATGCAAGCCAGGAGAACTCTTCATGGCAGAATGCTCAGTGTAAAAGTTCAGTGGAGACAGATTAAAGATCTGGAACTGATCTTCATCATTCAAGCAAGGCCCCCTGCTCCCACTGAAGGGAAGTCTTATCTTCACAGCATGCAATGACAGTCTAGTATACTCTTTCAGGGAAGGCCCTTCCCTGTGTTGCCATGACAATACTCCACATGCCCACAGCATGTTTTAAATAATGGTTAGAAAGTTAGTGAGCTAGCCATCTGACATTTACCTCACCCTTCTGATGGCAACATGTTGTGCCCCATACTAAAGTCAAACCTCACCCTAACCATGGCAGCAAGGATTATAAGTAAAGTATGACATGGATTCTAGGAAATGCTTGGGGCTTTTAATGAAACACAAGTGGAAGGGATCTCTCCCTCTCTCCGCTGCTTCCAAGCTCCCTACACCTGTCTCGTTAGTGCTCATCCAGCTGTAGTCTATTGTCACCCTGCCAGCCATGGCGGTTGTGTCCCTGCTAGTGTAAGTTACATTCCATGGATTCTCTAGCCTCACATGCTTACCTATCTTAGCTGTTTCTGTGTATCTTAGCTGTTCGTCTTTGAGTTCAGTTGAAGTGGTTTAGTTGCAGTCTCTCATCTGCTTGGGTCCGTGTGCTCTGCTACACACCTGAGATTCATAGAAGGGTGAAGGCAGAAATAGCTGCAACTAGGGACCAACTCGATTTGAATGTACTTGATTCTGAATTAGATGTTCACTGAGCAGGTGTCCTCATACTGAAGAGTTGGTCTTTAAATATAACCCGTTGACACAGCCTGTATGATTTTCATAAAGAACGGACATAAGCATGTGCTTGCCTGGCTGTGGTCTGAAAGTATGTATAAAGGACCAATAACAAAGAACCCTTATCTCTACTATTTACTCGAATGCAAAAAATATCAGGTTTATAAAAGTTTTTGTTTCATTTTTACGATGGTGGAGAATCACTGAGTTCTAGATTATGGGTGAGCCAATCAGGTACAAGCTTTGAAAACACTTACCTTTTTTGTCGCTTTCCTGTTCAAATCTCCAGACCACAATAAATAATTTGACGTTTTTGGTCTACAACATGCCTTGAAGACGGCTTTCAAGTAAGATGTTAAAATATTGCTGCACTCATCGACTGTATGTCGTGTATGTCTCATTCCATTAGATGTCGCTATATAATCAAACCATATCACGATTGTGTTTTCAGGTAACATCTCGATAGCCTACCTTTATGTAGGAGTATAGATTGGTATTAACCTACTGTAGGCTACATGTCCAAGTTGAATTTTAGTTAATTGCCTCCACCAGTCTACCTATTTTGACGATCATTGACACGAAACCTATCCAACAGTGAAGTATAGCCCAATAAAAAGAACCATTGAAAAATTCCCTCAAAACTAGCTTTTGTTAAACTTGGATGGATGCCTGCATTTGGTAAAAATGATATTAAATCTTTGACCTCCCACTTGAGGTGTGACGTTGAAGTGGGCAGGCTCTTCCAGATAAGCGCGACTCTTAAGGGTCAAGGAGTTGTAGCTTTCAGTTTATTAACCAGGTATACATGCTCTCGACAGGGTGAGAGACGGTAGCCAAAGAGCTCATTTCAGGTATGTAGCGCCACTATTTAGTCTGGCTAGTGCGCTGAGATTTATTCCAGTCCGACTTCCAGTGCGATAAGTAGGAAAAACATGCGCAAACATAGTCTATTCCGAGAAGTTGTGGCAGCCGTTAAGTTTGAATGACAATTGTGTAGCTCGAACCAACATGGAAATGTTTTCAACCACTTTAACGCTACCTTCTAAAATGTATCTCATTCAGGAGACGCATCAACGCGCGCCAGCTGTAACTTCTTGAACTCTGGATTGTGTGGATATCTTATCAAAGACAACTTGAGATGAGTGCCGCCAAGAAGTAAGACTTTAATATTCTCATGCTACACAGCTGTCTTTTGTGTATTTCGTACTTGTGCGCCTAAGTGGATTCCCATTCATCATTGGCGTCATTAATTGTCACACAGTGCATCGGATAAATGATCTTTATTTTCGATAGTCATCAGTGTGTAAGGATAAAATGCATGCAGTGAACGTGTCATTAATTTGTATCAAGATGCTAATTATATGGATGTTGCATGAGTACAATATGCGATTCCTTACTAAGCACATCCATCAGCACGTCTTCACAGCAGGTTTGAAGGATGCTCTCATCCGCAATGTCAGACCCAGTTGCCTTGTTCATGCCTGATCAAGACACCAGCTTCCATACTATGACCGAGTGATTATTAGTTGAGTCGGAACTTTACTATACTCCTTAATCGCATTCTCAAAAAGAAAATAACATTGTAGATACGATTGGATGTCCAATAATGGAACAGCATGAAAGTTTCTCTTGTCCCCACTGTCAGTTACGTTACTGTATGTAAAATTTGAAGAATGATTTCACGGACCGTCAATGTAATCTAATCTTTAAAACATTAGTAGTAAGGAAACGTCGGGGTAAATATTACAGTGTCAAATTCTGCTGAACAAATGAAGGTAAATCGGCTATGAAAATATCTCGAATAATAAAAATGCGTAAAAGGTAAAGCAGTAGGACAGTTTTTTCTGGGGTAATATGCAACGCGTCAAGGAGTAAATTTGAAAAGGTGTGGGCTTATTTGCGAAATAGGGCATTTAAATGTGTCAGCTTGTTATTCCAATGTTTGTTCCATAGGTGGCAAAAGAGTAAGAGGCCTGTTTAATGATTAGAAAGTTGACTTTGGGGGATTTGAAGGGAAGCGTTAGTACATCCAGAGAACAGGTATTCTAACCCTTCCATTCAGCGGTTATATTGAACTGTGTCAAGATGTATGAAAAAGAATAACGCACTCCCTTCACTATTTTACTGTCTAATTTTAACATAGCAGAACACTGCACCAAATATACAATATACAAAAAATTATAAAAATATATAATACAAAAAAAGATAGCACCCCCGATTTAGCTTTATTTCTGTCTGGATATCCATAATATCGTTAACTGGTTGACAAGTCAAGTCAGTTCTCAACCAATGTCCGATATAGCGTAACATGGCTATTTCACAATACAGATGGACCTCAGTTGTATTTATTAAACTCAGTATAAATACCATCCTTTGACAAGTTGAATCATGCCACAAGTTCCTTGGTGGAGTAGATGGTACACACAGTCGGACGCACAGTGTGACTAGTTGAGGCGGTGAAGTGTGTAAGAGTGGGTTTAAGGGGAGGAGCTATGTTGGTTAACGTCACTCCTCAGTATAATGAATGGCTAGTTGACATGCAAGGTGGTCAGATGCGTGCACGACTCTTGACACGGAGCCAAGATCGAACCCCGGATTGGTCAAGCGAAGGAGGAAGTGATCGTGACAAGCTGTTCGATGACACACAATGCCTCACTATTTCTACCCTTGTGTCAGCTCCCATTTCTTGAACTAGCAGGCACACGTACGTCAATAAGTGCATAAGTGCATTCTAAATACAATACCTGAGTGAGCTGAAAGCATGTGGACACCTGTTTGGTCTGCAGACACATGTCTGTTTATTTGTTGAGTATCTCACTCCGACAATAATGGTTGTTCACATGGTGTTGGTCCCCTCTATAGCTGCCGCCTCTCTTCCAGGAAAGCTTTCCAGTAGATGTTGGAGCATTGATTCAGGGCTTGGCTTCCCTTCAATCACAAGAGCATTAGCGAGGTTGGCTCGTGTTTGGAATTCCCACCAATGGTGTTTGAGGGGGTGGAGGTCAGCAGCCTCTGCAGCCAGTCACGTTCTCTCCTCTCAACAGACTATGGTTGTCCGGCGTTTGGGCTAACCTTAAGCATTGGCAGCAATGTTCCAAGAGCCGAGGTCTCGTTTAGACTGTCATAGCGGGTTTGAGCGGTCAGATTTCATGCAGCGGAAAGACGTGACCCAGCCCTATGTCAGTAGTCCCTCGCTAAACTGTACATTACATGACATAGTTAGGTACTATGCAGTTGGGCATGTAACGTCCTGATGGCGATGGTCAGGCCCAGGTTTGTCCATCTGACTGACAGATGGTGAAGTGTCGTCACTCCACAGAACCGTTGTTTGTGCAATGCTGTCCAATGCTGCAAGTCTTAATAAAAAATCACATGAAAAAAGAAGTTTGGTGTGATGTCAAATACAGGGACAACTATCAAATGTATAGCAACAACTTAACATGGTCTTCAAGCTAACGTTTGCTAATCAAGGCTTTGAATATTTCACTAGTTCTCGCCACTACGCTGTAGACATCCAGGGCCATGATGGAGTCTTACACACCAAGGGCTATTATGTGCTTGTATGATGTCATTAAAGTAAAGCTGGGCTAATCCTTTAAGGGCGGATGAGTGTAAGACAGACTTGATGCCCTGCTTGGTTCTGAAGGAAGGGCTTGGGGTGATGGGGGAGGGGTGAGGATAAGGGTGAGATGTATTATGTCTGTGTGTATGTCTGTGAGCAATTATCACCACAGAAGTTCACCGGACGCCAACACAGACGGTGACTACAGTTACCCGAATATGGTGTTTACCGTTGCGCCCTGAGCCCAAATAGGATTTTCTCGCCCGACCGCAAGCAGTCACGTCCACGGTCGTCACCCTGAATTAGACTCGAAGCTGGCCAATCTACCCCCACCCTGCCCCCACTTTGGATGGATTACCTACATTAGTGTGTACCTGCCTATCCCGCGACTCTGCCCTTTCCCAAGGACGGAAGCCTTCCTCCGATCTCAGGCTGCCCCAGAGCACACCAGCCGTCAGCACCGAACGCAGACGTCCCTCGTGTTTCTAGCGAGGGGTGTCAGGAGACGTCAAATTCTGTACATGAGTCTAGAACAGGCGGCGAAATGACCGCTTCCAGCAGCACCCGGCTCACCCCCAGTCCCAACACGCTCCAGGTGAACGAGCCCAAGTTCTACGGCTCCACGCTGTCGCTGGAGGAAAAGTGTGAGCAGTCTTTCTTCTTCTTCTACTACTACAGGATGGAGGACGAGGCCGTGTTGGACCGGGGGGCGTCCTTCGTCAAGCACGTCTGCGACGACGAGGAGGTAGAAGGTGAGAAGCCACCAAAGTCACACCACTTCTAATTTGTTTACATCAAACGGACGTTGTTCGTACTGAATAAAAGCTTATGACATTTTGAAAAAAGCTATAAAACTACAGACTTACTACAGACTTAATTTAATAGAGGTGAACTTCCCCCTGCAGTCAGTTGGGATGTCATTACGATTTAGTTTGAAGACTTATTCTGTGGAAGTGGAACATTTGCTAATACAGTCTACATACCTGTTATTGAGCAGTTCAGCACTTTCTAGAAGGAACAAGAATACCAAGTGTTCAGTTTTTTCATCACTTAAATTCTCACCTAAGTAGTTGTAGATGCAGGGTAGATCATGTGATCTTCTGTTTACCTGGCTAATCCTAAGGGCTGTTGAACAACACAGATGCTGTAGTATGATTACCGGTCCTTTGGTAAGACCACTCTACTCAGTATTGAATATTGACGTCACAGTCTGTCATTGCATTTGTGCTTCTGTGACTGACAACTGCCAAACCTTCTGTCAGAATGTAATCTGCTCATGTTCAAATAACACATGATGCTTTGGTGCAAAGTTACAACAGGGAATGTATAAGTCATACATTATTATAAATGTATATATCATAAACGTAAACATTTAGTTTCATGGTAATATAATATTATTTGAGATAGAAAACCAAAAGCTCAACACAACGATTAGTAATGGATTTCCAGTGGGTCTATTTACTGTTCTCCAATCTTAAATCTAAGATCAAGCTTTTTTTCAGCTGTGAGTTTGTATTAGCTTGTTCATAAGTTATGGTGCATTGGCACTTGACACAACTGAGTTAGTGCTGGTGGTCGGAGTGCCAACAATTCTGTTTTGAGTCTTCTTTTAGGGAAAACCCAGAAATGCCATGCGTTCTATCAATAGAAAAGACAAAGTTGGATACAAAGATGCTCTGGCAGTGTCTACGTCTTCTTTTCCAGCTCTCCCTCCCTCTCTCCCCCCCTCTCTCTCTCTCTCTCTCTCTCTCTCTCTCCCTCTCACTCGCTGTCTTTCTCTTGCTCGACTCTTTCAAGCTACTTCCTCCATCACTCTGTGCTCAATGTTCTCTTTCTATTCCTCAAGGTCTCTCATTGTGCTCTCTCTCTCTCTCTCTCTCTCTCTCTCTCTCTCTCTCTCTCTTTCTGTCTCGCTCTCCCGCTCGCCCTCCTTCTGACATTAGCCTTTGTGCTTGCCAAGTTTGTGGCCAAACCTACCATGTTGTGCCATGCTTTGTTTTGATTCTAACTCTCTTTCATCTGTCCCCCCTTGCTGCTTACCTGCCGCACGCCTCTCAATGCCAGCATGGCACAGGGCTCCATCACAGTTGTTGCTAAGAAAAGAAGTGGAGGCGTTTTGAGCCATGTCACTTTAGTTTAGCTCATCCAGCAGGGCTCAGACTATATCAGAGGTTACGAGATGAGGATAGGGGGAGAAGATGATGAGGAGAGGGCCTAGGCCGGAGGCTGCACGCGAGTCCACGCTCTTTCTTTTACAACCTGCCCCAGTCTTTAGGATGCCGGACTCGTTGGCCTCGGAATCGGCAACTCACAAGACGACCCATTGTGAACGGTGCTGGAAGAATGAGCGCCGTTGTTTCGGAGGATGAAGATAAGCGTCTGTTGTTTCCTGCGGCTTCCTCATTTTGTCATGTGCTGCGCGTGGCCACTGTTTCAGTCATGAATTTCCAGTATGCTCAGTGAACGCTGTTTGAAACCGATCTAACAGAGCCTTTGTTGTGGAACACTGGTGGTGACGAGGAAGAGCTCATGGGCTTGGCATTACCAGTATTAAGAGCACACCATGACCATACAGTGTTGTCAGTATGTATTTAGATCTATCATATATACACACACACTATATATACACACACAGAAGGCACTGTATGTACTGTACATGTCACATAAAACGCATGTCAGCAGATTGTTGTGAGACACCGGACATTTGAAGGTGACGCAAAGCAATGTCACGCACACAGCAGCACGTGTCCTTAGGTCAAGAGCAAGACACTGGCTGATCTTTTTTTTTTACTTCACAATGTCCAGTTCTCCAGATCATTCCTTCACAGACCCAGAATGACAAGCTTTCCGGAATGTATAGAGATAGATGGATGGATGGATGGGTTCAAGAGATTTTTTACGAACAGAGAAGTCCTGTGTCCAAATTTCCTCTCTGCATTCCCAGAGTCTCATGTATCAAGCATGTCATTTAAACAATACAAGCATGGACCTTAGTTCAAGAACCCCTTATTTAATCTGGGGGCATGATGCGTGGTGGGATATTAGTCATAAAAGAACACTGGATGAAACTCGGTCCGATGTTCTTGTGAGGGAGTTTGCATGATATAAAAATACTCTACCAGGATATAGTCCATAAATATACGACATAACCCCTGCAGATCCACTTCCGATTTAGTCATGTCTGTTAGCAAAAGACTGTGTTCGAAATAGACGTGCCACAGTAAGTTGCTATGAGACTAAAAGGCTTGACGCCCTTTCTCCTTTCAGGACACCACACTGTGTATATTGGTGTACACGTGCCAAAGAGCTACCGGCGCCGGAGACGCCACCGGCGGCGAGCGACCCACAGGGACAGGAAGGAGAGGTTGACGGAAAACGCCTCCGACAAGTCCGACACGGAAAACAATGATGAGGCCAGCAACAGCATCCTCAAACCGCTCAGTAAGTTGCGACACGATTCCATGTCAGGCCAGATTACCAGCCCTGGCTGTCCACTTTTTTTTGGTGAGGCTGGGTTCGTCTTTCGTGGGCTCAAACATCCACCTGTCCCCCCCGTCCCCTCCAGCTTTCACCACCTCTGACCCTATGTCGACTGAACGGCTGTGCCTGTGTGCTGTAGTAAAGAGAACAAGAATGTAAGGGTTGAACCATAGTGGTTGAGGTAATGTTTCATGTTGCACTGACCTTGATTTATAAAAGCATGTGCATGCGTGCGGGCTGTATCCATGCCCATGTCAAGGATTATTGGCCAAACATAATTGATTGACCTTATCAATATTAGCACAAGAAAATGAGAAGAGGAAACACTCCACTTCTCAACTGCATTTGTAGTGTATTCTGATGCTCCACCCCAAGGGCTTAGACTACAGGACAGTCTTCTTCACATGTATAAATATACACACGAGGATGGATGAACTCATGTTACCCTCCCCAGCCCCAGTAACCTCAGAGCTGAGATTTGAGCAAGCTGGGTGCACCAGTATAAAATGAGGAAATCAGTATTCATTAAGCCACCAAACAGCACAACACAACTACAAGCAGAAACCTTTTTTTGTGGAATTTATCCACTGAAACGTCTATAGGGAGGGAAGAAAGATAGTACAGAAATACTGCAACAAAATGAAATCATTTGTGGCTGCTTGTTTTCTCGTTGGTTCCTCTCGTGAAGGAAAAGCAGAAAAGGTAGATTCAGCTGTCACGTTCAAGAGAGGCTGTTGTTCATGGATGTTCTCGTATAGACAGTTTGGGAGGTCCCCTGTTTGACATGATATTGTCGAACGCCTGCCGAGCGATAAAATCCACCAACTTCGAAAAAAGGTCCCTCCAACCAAAACGAGGAAACGGCAAACAGTGATGAGTGGTGGCAGAAGACTGGAGGGCCAGCTGCATGTGGGACAGTAAAAAGACACGTGACGCTGCTCTTTAACCCCTCAGTCTCTCACGCCTTCCATCCTTTCCCCCTTCCTTCCATATGGGTGGAAATATGGCTTCGCCAGGGGGACTGACTGATCCCTTGGAATCCGCCTGTTAGCTCAGATGGATGCAGCCGGACAACATGGGCTGGCCTCCTGTCCACTAACGTGTCTGTGTTACAATACTGGTCGATCCCACTTCATCTTAATGACCAATCCTAAACCCAAATTCATTCGTTCATTTGCTCTAGAATATGTGCCATTTGAAAAATTTCATCCTTAGACTCAATTATTCACCCGTTACATTGTGCCACTTTGCTGTACAATAAGTGCCCATTTGAAATGACGTGTGCAATTTTAGTTCAATCTTAGTAACCAAATGCTGCAAATGAGCTACAGTAAGTCTTACACTACAACGAAATTATAAAAAGCATGGGATCAAGATATTGTCCTGGATTTATAGCAGATTACCCCCCCTCCTCCCACACACACACACACACACACACACACTCCTATCAGCTGTGTAAAACGGTATCACAGGCGATCCCTCTAGCCCCTAAAGCGATGTCTATCTTTCCGGCCGTGCGGGGAACCCTCGCTAATCCTGTCTAAGGCTGATAGTTCCCATCCACCCCACCAACTCACTGTACTCCCCCACACAGCTATAATTAGTCCATCTAACCTCCTTCTCTGCCCCACCAACCTCCTGTGATTAGTCAACATCACAGAGCAAAGTGGAGCAGGAGAGCAGTACAGTCAAGCTGGAGTGGTCCGAATGCTTACAATTAGATTGGAATTGAATGTCAAATCAATCGCATGAAGGCATCTGCTTTCGCAATGCTTCTCTACAGTGTGGACCATATTCAAACAGTCAAGACCGATTGATATAATGTGTATACATTTATTACATTATTATGTCTGAATGTCTGTTAAACATTAAATGATCAAGGAACATGATTTAACTGGCTTTATTGACGTGGATGCATCGATTTCTTTAATCTTATCGGTTTCGAGTTGCCTTTGGAGTTGAGTGAACTTAATACACCGTCATAATTATGCAATTCGTGGCCTCGGAAGGCATCGTGCCAACGTAGGTGTGATTGTTCCGAAAGGCCTTCCACAGGACAGCGGCCTTGAGCTATGAAGGTTGGCCTCGAATCTAGAAGTGCTCCTGGCTAGATGTTAACACTTGTCTGGAACGCCAGCATGTCAGTCGTTTGGGTATAATTGCCAGGAGCAAACTCATTCCACACCCACTCTGATGTGATCTGTAAAGGTGCACTTTAAGTTAACACAAGCTTGGATAGCTCTGCGCATGCATTTGCCTCTATTACTTGGCACAAGCATGTTCGTTATTCAAGATAGGGCCATTAGACTTCTCAGATTATAGCAGAAATAGTTGAACTTGTTGCGGGTAAATGTAGAACAGTGTTTAAACTGTCAGTAAAATTAGTTTTTCCTTTGTATTTTAACAGCTATAAAAGAAACAACCTTTCGGAATAGTGATAAAACTCAAACTCTGTTGGAATTCACACATTGGTATGACATTTTATGAAGTTGTATACGAAATGAATGCATGCTCTAAGATTTTTCTTTCAACGATCTTGATTGGACGCTGCCAATGATGGATATTCATGCGCTGGCATAAATGATGAGGTTGAAGGATAGTCCTTGCCCATTCTTCTGCTTTTAAGCCTACCAATTCTATCCAATAGTGTGGCTCACTGCTATGAATACTAAAAGTCATCCATTGTGATGTTTGAGCAGGGTTCTGAACCAGTCTCCCCCCAATCCCCCCCTGGTCCCCCAGTCCTAGTCCGCTCATAAGACAAAATCGAACGCTGGTGCTCCCTCGCACAGCCACGCACAGTGGTGTACAGTAAGTTTGTCTCAAGCGGCCTTGTACGTTTCAAAGCAAGCATGGATGTTGGAGGTATTTTTTGGTGTGGGATGCATGTGAAGTGCAGAACTAAAGCGGTCCTGGAGTGGCGGTCCACTCTGTGCTTTCTGAGACAGCGGGCATTCTTTCCTTTTCTCCTTTCCCATGAGCCTCCACTGCTGGAACAAAGTCCCCATTGTAGCTGCTGTTGGCTCTTGGCTACGGCACACAGAGCTTTGAAAACGCGCTTGAACGATGGATTTTCATTTCCATTTCCCTCCTTTTTTTCGTGCCTGCTCTCTCTTTTTCTTCTCTTGCTCCAAGCTTCACCCTTGCCCCAGTCCCACTCCCAGCCCCACCCCACCCCCCCCATCCTCTCTTAGCAACTGGGAGACAATATGGTCTCCTAAGCATAGCTTTGCTTGCTCCCAGATTGAAGCTGGTTTGAGGAGGCCATGGATTCTCTTCCTTCCATCTTATAGGACATGCTGAACGGAGGAGGTCCCATTGTTTTATTTACCTGGTCCATCCTGTCTTATGACAACATTTTTGGTAGTGTTCACTTACTGACAGTTGTGATAAAATATCCAGTCCATACTTTCAAATATTTCCCATTTTCAATGATTTGAAATGTTACATTTCAATGAACTTCTTCTGTGAAAAAATACGCACAGTAAATGGATCAAACCAAAGAATGTAGCCATGGTTTTGCTTCCTGCATGATCCAGTGCATGTCTGGTGTCCCAGCAACGCACATATCTTTTGATGTGACACCGCATGTTCTGATGACTCCACTGTCGTGATTGATTGGCCAAAAGTAGGGCAGTGACATACAGGAATCTGATTCATTGGCCGAAGACAGTTGAACAGTTGTCATGAACCTATTCATTGAAATGCCCAAATGACTGTGGTAGAAGTAAAAATGTGTTGGGATTGTCTTTCACAAAAGTGTCTTTGTATGTTTCATGTATGGTTATATTGTGTGTTGAATCTTCTTTGACCTGTAGGTTTATGTTCACAGAACCAAGTTTCAGAAATAGAAAAATAGACATTTTATGATGTCAGTGGCACATCACAATGAAAAGAATGATCTTCTCATTTGAACTTGTAGAAAGTTCATAACAGCACAATCACTGCCATGTAATCCTCCTAGTCTAATGCAGATCAATGCTATTCCAATGCTGATTATATGAATCAGGCAAATCTCTTCATGATTAGGGTTACTCAGTCACCCTTGTCTTTGGAGTCCACAATCATTTGTAGAAGGTGGTTGAGGCGCAAGTGTTTTCATATAGAATGGATTAAATATCAATCATTCTGAACTCATTATGTTCCATTTTTTTTCCCGAAGAGCACTGGGGCTTGACTAAATATTCAAATTGAAAGACAAGGGGAATGAAAGCAAAAGCTCTCTTGTAAAGAGTTGGGCAGATTGTGAACCATTTCCTAACTGTTAATGAGGGGGGCACCATAGGGCTGCATGCCAAGCGAAAGGACCAATGGCAAACAGTGCTGATTTGCCCATGGAAGCGGCTCTGGGGACACTGTCATTGGGGGACCCCCATCGCCCCCCTCTACCTGGAGCTCAGTCTGTTCAAGTTGGGGTCCAAGGACGGACAGCTTTTTAAACATCCAGCAACAGGTTATTTTAGTTGTTCTCAGGTGGGCTTGTGGAGCTTCCCTCCCCACCAATCTACTCAACCACCCTTCCTTCATCTGATTGGGACTAGCTCTTCTCTGGTATCTTGATAGTGTTATGGTAGGAGGGTCCCCAGGATAAGAGATGTCTAACAACAACAACCAGGAGGAGAAGGAGCACGGCTCAGAGGAGAGAGACGAGGAGCTGCTGGTGAAAATCCGGCCGCCTCCGCCGCCGCCTGCGCCACCTCCGGCTCCCGAGGAGAAGATGAACGGCTTCGGGGGGGGGGAGGACGGGAAGCCCAGCCTCAGGGACGATTGTCCTTCACCGTCCACGCCTGTGACCCGCAGTATCTTCGCTCTCTCCCCAGTCTCTCCAGCGGCCGAGAGGATCCGCTTCATGCTGGGGGAGGATGACGACGGGCCTGCGTCCCCCCAGCTGTTCACCGAGCTGGACGAGCTGCTGTCTGTGGATGGTCAGGAGATGGAGTGGAAGGAGACCGCCAGGTAAGAGGCTCCAGAGGCTGTTAAGGTGACTTGTGCTGAAAGATCAACTAGAACTGCAATGGGACCTTATGGACTCTCAAAGAAAGATAGTTCACACAACAAGGAATTCCATTTTGGGTAGGTGCATATATAGATACATGCAGATAAAATGTTACAGCTTCATGTACATTTTTTTTCTAAAAAAGTTTATTTACATGTCAGAACTTGTTTGCCACAGTGGCACCATTACCACTGTGGGAATAAATGATTCAATAAAGTATTATCTTATCTTATCTTATTAACATGCTTGACTGTTAGAAATTTCTAGATAAATGCATTTTTGGTGAGCGTCCTTTCAAGAGAGGTTCATAAGTTCATATGGTAATCTCCAGCCCACTGGTTGGTCACAAGCAGAGTTCATTCAGAAGTACTCTGTAACCTCAGTAAGGAGAACTCAGCCAAGGTTTCATTCTTTTTAATATTTTGCTAGGTCAACCGCCTCTCTTGGTCCAATATTCTAAATCATTAACCATTTACTACATTCCGGAAGGCCAAGATAGATTTACTCTGCAGTATACAATGAGCTTGCAGGGGCCCTGGACATGTTCTGAATGAAAAATACTCCCTTCCACTTGGCTCATGGCCAAAGGGACTTGGAGTCCAAAATGTCAAAACAGGCTGTGATGTTGGCCGCACTCAAGGGCAAACCCTGATGTCTTAACCTTTTACTGATGAAAGGATCTCCTGTTTCGAATGTCATGGGATTTTGAAATTAAGAATTGTATGGACCGTGAACATTATTCCACACTTAAGGAAGATTTAGATCATTCTCTTCCCTTTGAAACCCTTTTTTTTTTTTTTTTTTACAAAATACTGGGAAGGGATAACATTATGACCTCATGTTTTATATGAATTTATTATGACTTTCATGTTTCACTAGTTCTATTTGGTAGATAAGTCTAATGTTTAGGCCTGGCAGCTTGTTGTCATGGATACAGACGTGCTGTCAGTTTCAGGGGACGGAGGTTAATTAACGCTTTCCGGAACCAGAGACAGTGGTTCCCATTTAGCCATTCAAACAGAGTTTTGTCACGATATTAACTTGACACTTTTGATCTTTTGACTCCAAATACATACAGATACATTTCCTATGCATCCATGCATGTTATTTTGAAGCTATTCACAAGTGCTCAGTCAATTCACGTTCACCTATGAATCATTTTCTTTTCAAGGTGGATCAAATTCGAAGAGAAGGTGGAGAAGGGTGGAGAGCGCTGGAGTAAACCGCACGTGGCCACGTTGTCCTTACACAGTTTGTTTGAGCTGAGAACCTGCATAGAGAAAGGCACCATCATGCTGGACCTAGAAGCCTCCACCCTACCTCAGGTAGTAGGTGAGTAAACAGCCCCGGAGTCTGTAATCATATCACATCAGAAGTGCCAAGCACTGTACTTTTCACACTCGCCCTAGTGTCTGGACCATGACCCCCCCCCCCACCCTCTTAGCTATCTTCAGAGTATCAAGAATGTTCCGTCATCGTGTTCCTCAGGAGGGCTTTCTCAACGCTGTTTACCATCACCAGTGATCAGAATATCAAAGGGAATTTTCAACTCCCTTAGATTCAGATCTTCACACGAGCATAAACAAGCCGATAAATATGCAGCGAAAAAAATACAACTCCTAGAAGACGTTATATATGGCATGCATGTGTGAGATTATCGTGGGGCTGTTCCTGACAGATAAGGGGGCATTATTGCTATCAAATGATTTTGAAGTGAGCTCATAAAGAGCTGGCGCTCTAGGATCTATGGCAGGGCGTGGCCCTTGCTGATCAACAGATTCTTCCCAGGGAAGAACAAAGGTGCCCACCGTCCTTCACCTGGTTGGTGTCAATCAAGCAGGTGGGGAGTGATCAGAAGGCTTAAGCGATTGCTGGTTCAAGTAAGCTTCAGACCTCTTTGTTGGGGGTCAAATGCTCCAAACCAAAAACTCCTCTTACGTTTTCTTGGGAAAGATGCTGTTTGACAGATTTCCAATGCATGCTTGAAGCCATGGATTGAGGTTGTATGAACACGGAGCTAACGGTGTCTTGGTCTTGTTCCGACAACAGGTCAATCCCACTTTGACACACGTTTCTAGTTAAATTGAGAGTCTCTTTCTCCTCTAAAACCAGTTTTATTCAGTTACTCCATTAATAAGAGCACTTTAAAGTCTAAGTTGAGGACAAAGTAGCACCTACTCTTCGTCAACAACACTTTGTGAGCAGTGATCCCTCACCAGCACTTGAAAAAACTTTTTTTAAGTCATTAGTTGTTTCAGCTGTTTTGAAGGCATCTCCCAGCATGGTTGCTGCAGACCCCATTGTACTGTCTATAAAATGGAAAAGTTTGAATACAAACATACATTGAATGATCCATCCTTGCAAACAGACAATCAAGAACTATTCATGAGCACGTTGAATTTGACCAGAAATAGACTTTGCCCTCCACCCCTGTAGTTTATCTCTCTAAAGCAAGGTTAAAGTGAACCGTCAAGGCAAGGAAGCGTTTTGCTGGGAGAAATTCGACGTGACACCATGTCGAACTGTCTCTCGTATAATACTCCCTGTCCTTCCCCCCTTTCGAAGCGACTCTGCCACTGGCCCGCACACGGGAACAGAGGAGGAAGACATATCACTTTTGAGATGACTAATGCGACGTAATCGCTGGTGCTCGCTTGAGTTGAGGCGGTCCGTGCTCGGAGGCCAAGTGACTTGAATGATGGGCCATTAGTGGCCGTACCATTCAGACAGAGCCCGCGGGGACCCCTAATCTCGCGCACAGGCCGCTGACCCTCTTTGGAAAAATAGAGTCTTTGTTTGAGCCATCTCTTACTGTGTGGTACACAGGCTTGCACGCTGCACCAGAACCACAGCTCCAAATGTGGGTGACGTAATGATTTCCGGTTTTGTGTAGTCGCACTTCATCTGCGTGATTCCCTAAGAATATAGATTCAAGTTCAATTAAATTCCTGTTAAAGGGCCATTTAAAGGGCCATTGTCTCTCACATCAATTATTCATAGGCACATCCACAAAATAGATGAATTCATTTTTGAAAATCATGACAATGGTGCAAGATAAAAAGAAAAGCATTAAGACGGTTAAAATGCACAAAAACAAACCATGTGGAAATAAATACTAATTTGACCATTTTGCCTTGAGTACACATTACCTGCTGGTGGTAATTGGTAGAGTATAGGTGCATCAAACCATCTCTAAAAATCTCACCTTAGAACATAATTGCCCATAGTCCATTTAATGAAACCCATGTACTGCGAGTAAACTCTTTAACCGCAAGTCCTATTCTTCCACAATCATTCCCCGTCTGACAAGAGTCCCTACATTTTGACCTCATTCCCTATTTCTCCTGATCCGCTCTCCTTTCCTCTCTCCTCCATGCACAGAGATGATCACCAACAGCCAGATTGAGAGCGGGCTGCTGAATGCAGACCTCAAGGACAAGGTGGTTTACACGTTGCTCCGCAAGCACCGCCACCAGACCAAGAAGTCGAACCTGCGCTCGCTGGCGGACATCGGGAAGACGGTGTCCAGTGCAAGTAGGCTGTTTTCCAACATGGATGATGGTAATACCGGTGCCAGTTCAGTGCAGTCTTTTTGACCAACCTTTTCATTTTTTTGGGGGGGGGGGGGGGGGGGGGTGGAATCTTTACATTGTTCTTTCACCTCCTATCACCTCCATTTTTATGAGCGGTCTTTTTTATCTGAAGTGTAGCTTTTTTCTTTGGGAAAAGAGTGATAAACAGAGAATTGGTCAAGCTTAAGCTATTGGGTTAGCAGTGCTGCCCCCCCTCTAGACATGCCACATCTCAATGGTACTGAAGCTTGGAGAGGGAAAAACGTGTTGCTGGTTGACCTACACGTATCCAGCAATTAACTGAGAGTCATTTGTCTGAGTGGTTATTTTAGAACGGAAAATTAGTGCCATGTTATGAGAAAGTTGTAGACAACACAGGACCTCAATTAGAAAGGGTAAAAGCTATGCTAACACATTCCTCTCCCTCATGTTGGCTAATTTTCTTAATTTCTATTGAGAGAGAAGTGAATACGGCACTAACAAGAACACTAATGAAAGCTCACAAAATAAAACCATAACAATCACATCATTCCCCGTAACAGAAATAAGGTCTTCCAAAAGCATTAACCCAGCCTAACACCTTTACATTTCTATAACTGCAGCCTAATGGGTAGTATCCAAAGATTTCACTCTCTTCCATCATTATATATTGAAAATCCACTGTTCAACCAGGCAGTGGTTTTTCCATTTGCATTCTTATTTCATGAATGACCCATCAAGCAGGTGACAGTAATGATTATTATGTGTTTGATATGAACTTAAAAAGTCAACTATTTTGAGGGGAGAATCCATGCCTTGATTCATATTTACAAAAAGCTGCAACTGAAACGTAATTTTATTACTTTTTTTACTGATTGTCCATCATTTGATTTTAGTGATCACTTGGATCACAAAAATTTAATTGGTTATTTGTTATGAGTGACTTTAACGACCACATAAAAGTTAGCTATTTGTTTCACCGATCACACTGTAGCGTATCAAAGGATTCTAACATTTTATTGAATCATAATTTATGATAGTGATTCATGATAACCCCACTCTTCAAAGATAGTTATCACAGTTGCCTCAGATTGCCTTCACTACATATTCATGCATCCAATCTTCTATGAATCAAACCATCTTGTAGATGAAATTGTAGAATTAGCGTATTGGTCAGTAAATCAGGTTCTTCCTTCTCAAAACATCTAACTCGTAAACATAGATGACCATGTTTTTCCAATGTCTTACTGTGTTTAAATAGGCTTCTAAGCTACATTCTGTCCCTTGACCTCTCTATCCTCCTGTTTCTTCCTAACTCATCGCTTCCCTCTGACAGGGTCTAAACCATTGTTTCTGTTCATTAAAGCTTATAGTTTCAGTATTAGTTACCACACATTATTAGGGTGTTGCATAGGGTATTACCAGCACACTGTTGTTGATGCATGGCATTGTCATGTAGAGTGCAGAATAGTGGAATAGGTTGTTTTTAATCAAGTTACATTTCAGTGTCTAGGTTTTTTAGAATATTTACAATTTCAGTCTTTCTTTTTGTGAAAAAATATTTGAAGCACTTTCTTAGGCCTTGAAGAAATGATCTCGGACTCAAAGTCCATCATAGTCAAGGATGTATCCAGACATAGACTTGGTCTGCCGTCTGTCTGAGTGTGTATACAGACTGTCTACGCTCGCTAACCACACAAATGTAGATAGGAACACTTCTTTCTTGAGGGGGGAGGTTTTTTTTATCCATTGTCTTTCCAGTGTTTAGGCATGGTACTTTTCAACTGGCTGCATCAACCTGACTCCTATGCCATTTCAGTTGGCACAGTGGCACCAGGATTACCGGTCCAAATATTTTTCCAACAGTTCCTTTCCCTCTAAATTGTACTCGAAGGCATCTACCAGTACTAACTACATGTTCTTGTGGTTGGCGCTGTTACAAGTGTCTTTGACAGTGTATCTTGATATCGTAATCAGAACAGTACTAATCTCTTTGGCTGGAAAAGCTTAGTGTTAAATGTGCTTTAGGTTAACCTTTCGAATGTGAAGTGGAGTGAAAGAAAATCTGCGCCTTACTAACACATGGACCCAACAAAGTTTATAACAATGTATATAATGAATTGCTCTAAGCACATGAATCCTAATGACAAGCATTTGGAATGTTAATATTTATTAGAAAACATTTAATTCTGTGTAGTCTGGGTAATCTTCATAATTCTGCAAATTAAATTTGAACAGTTCAGCCTTTGCTACAAATGTACATTTTTCTATTAATGGATGGAAATTCCGGTTCTAGACATATTATCTCCATAAGGGTTGCACAGGAGATATACAAGCTTATATACATGCCATAGATTTATTTATAAAATCTTTATAATGTTGTTGCTACACGCATGACACCTTTACCTGCTATATACATAACACTTTCGGATTGCTTCAGATTTCAAGATCTGAAGTTTTATATATGAGTGTATGTTCAAATAAATATAAGATCCCTTCTATTTTAAAATCAAATTATGCCAGAAACTGTGCCATGATTGTAGTTATGAAGTATAATCATGCACATTTAAAGGTGTTGAATGCCTACAACGTTTTACCAAGGTTGTTATATCCTTTAGCTTTGGTCCAATTAACTTTGAGTGGCTTATTCTTCTCACCCTTCGTGGCTCCGTTCTCTGTCCTCTATTTTCTGCATGCATGGATGATAAACTGGGCCACTGTCTTTTCTCTTGACCCTGTCATATTTCTTTCCAGTCAGGCCTCTTTTCATAGTGGAGGAATGTCATATTAACCACTCAAGCCTGTGTGTTAACAGGTAGTCCTACACCCTCTCATCGGAACATGACCTCCAGCAGTTTGAATGACATCTCTGACAAACCTGAGAAAGATCAGGTGAGTGTCCCCCCCCCCCCCCCCCGCTGTTGATCTCACAAATGATTTTTGAATGATGAGTAATTATCCTATCCTCATGTTTTTTGTGTTTTCTGAAAATGGTATTTCATTTTCTAAATTGGTCTATTCTCTGTATTCTTTGACAACTCTACACCATGCAGTGTCAATTGTGAACGAATCCTCAGCCTATGGAGTCACTCAGACTTAACCTACTTATACATCGGAGAACCATGACTAAAGTACACCACTTGTCAATCCTTCCTGGTTCAGTCCAGTCCAAACCCGCTCAGTGTAATCATTATACTTGCTGTACCATCAGGGCAAAGTGATTTTCCAGTCCACCTGATAGTTTACCTTCCCTGTGTCGTTTATCTTCTCAAGGAATCAGATAAAGGAGAGCCAGGTTTTTTTTCTTCCAAAGAACACTTCTATGGACTTTACTCACTGAAAACAAGTGTTTTTTCTTATTGCACAGAGGGAAAGTTCCCTCTTCAGAGTTGTGTGAGAGTGCTGTAAATTAGCCTCCAACACTATCATAACTGAGTGTTGTTAGTCAATTAGCAGACTGTAAAGGATGCAGGACTTTAGGCCTCAATGGAACACACCGGAAAGATAGTCCTTTTATTATTCTGCTGCGGTAGTGATTCAGTGACGCCACACAGGCAACTGCCACCAGGTGACTGTCTTGCTTACGCACTTGGCGGGGGTTCTCTCATAAAGGGCTGTCTATAATCCATGACCAGGTATGGTTGGGTTTGCTGGTCTGTGGTCACTGTCACTGTCTGTGCGTGTTGGTGCCAAGATGACCTTGAGAGCCGTGCGTTGTATACTCCAAACTTCCATCCGCAGCACTGTCTATGGTGGAATGCTTTGATGAGGATGTCATGGGGCTAAAAGGTGTACAACTTTCTAAGACTCGTTGGGTCTCACTTGGAAGCTAATTTTCATGTCACCTAACACAGATCCAGTCATAAAGGCAGACAGACAGGCATTTTTTCATCTTCTTTCTAAAGGTTTTTTTTTCTGGTTGAAATGATGGCAAGCTAACAGCACGACAATATAAGAGTGATACTTTTTCATTACAAGATCAGGGAATTTTGTTATTGTAGGGAATTAATGTGTTTACTGACGCAAAGCTGCTGCTTGCGTCACAGCAAACGTGCACAAACCAATTAATTTGACACTAAATCATCTAACCAGCGTCAGCAACTGCATCACAGGCACAGCACTCTATAATTACAGGAGTCTGTGTGTGTGTCTGTGTCTGTGTGTCTGTGTCACCGAATTAGCTGAGTGACATCTTCAGTGGCTGCATCATGAGCACAGGCACGAGTGTCCTTAATTTTTCGAAGCCTGATTTCAAATCTGATCTCAACTTGAGTTGGATGAAGAAAAAAAAATCACTTTGCCCCACTATCCCACTATCCCACTCCCCCCACTGACAACTATGATGTCGTTTTAATAGGTTTGATTTCTCCCCCTTCTCCATTTTTCTTCGTAACATTTTTGGCACTGTTCAAACAGGCTTTCTCTCCTCTCACTTAGAATTGTTCCTTGTATGTAAAGTCCACATGGTAGCAGCGCAGGCTAGGATGGACTAAAGCTGTGAGGACAGGGGGTTCTCTTAAGTTAAGATAACATGTTAACAAGGAAACATAGCATCAAACTTTGTTTCACCTACTGGAGTAAATTATTTTGTATTCATGGTGTCAATGAGATAGATGATTGAGTAGATCACACTGTTAGTCATCCACAGTATACGTTTCTACCTTGAACTAGGGTAATATGTATCATAATCCATGCCAGGTCATCCGTTGGGCTGATCCGACTTCTGTGGGCCTGTACAACATGGAGTGTCAGTTACATAACTTGGCTCTTTATCAATTAATTAACTTTCATGGCTCTCTCACAGTTGTTTTCAAGACTGGCTCTGGTCGGATTTTAAAGTTGAATCCCAGGAATCCCTAAGAAGAGCTGATGAACATCCTGTAATCCTCAAGCATAATGACAGAAGCCTCATTCTGAAGTCAGATGTATTATTTGACCAAGCAAAAACGTATGAATACATTCCTTATGACCAACATCGTCACCATCTTGGTCATTCAAATACCCTTCAGGCCTCAATGACATCATTTCGCCATTAGAGCTCAAGAACCCTTTTTGGGGTGTTATTGTTGTGGCCGATTTTAAGAAATCACGTTGAGCAATGAAAGAAAATAAAAAATCTTGGCAGGCCGTCAGTTTGAAGATATAAAATTATTCTTTTTTTAACAACTCCAAAATAAATAAAATAAATACATGGACAAGGCAGAATTAATCATTGTGATTCTCGGTATCCTGATGTTTAATCTGATATTGCACACCATTTAAAATTTACCAAAATTGGTATGTCATTCTGAGCAGCACATTTAATTGAATATGCTCTTTTAAATTAAATATATAAATAACATATGCCAGGGACTGGTGCACAACTTTAAGCATTTACTTACAGTAAATGCAAGTATAGATTAAGTAAAGAAAATTAAGCATTAACTAAGGATTTAATTATACAGCTTTACACTAAGTTGTAAAAACATTTCACAAACATTTCAATCTACATTATAGAGATATGAATGAGTTGCATGAAGGTTAGGGGAAGAACCGCACTTTGCAGTTTGATGAGGGGCCCAATTTTATGTGGCGAAACTGGTCCACAAATCAGATAGCAAAATGTGCAACATCCTCGAATCAGCAAGAATGCTAGTTTTCCTCCTAATCTTGTTTTCACGCCGGCAGTAGGGTAGGGGGTATGACCTATGACTTTTGGGGGTTATTTTAGAATGGCGTCGGTAATTCAACTTTCAACATTGGAATTGTATATTTCACTGAAACGGTGCAAATCAAATTATAGAACGTACTAATAGTTGAAACTGTTTCTTGTGAAACATAAAGTTAAGGTTAGTGACTTTTGAAATGTGAAATTTCGTTTTTAAAATGGATTCAACATAAATTGTTGTATGGGTCTGTTTCTGCATCTATTGAAGAACAGTTCATCTTGGACCTCATTGTCCTCTCTAAGGATATACATGACTACTTGACTGCATGGTTCTGGGTGAATGTTTTCCAGTTACGCTAGGCACGGGTGCTGTTAATAAATAACACAGTGGTAGACCATTTAACATGTATGATGTTTGTCATACATTGAAAATTGTGTAAAGCCATGGTTGCATTGCCATGGTAATTGTCTGACCTGCTTTTTATTTTTGTTGAGTATAGCTCAGAGGATTTTTATCTAGTGGTTCCAGGTTACCCCCCCCCCCCCCCCCCCCCCCCCGCCCACACACACACACCTCCCCCTTGCCCCTGTACATCGCTTTGGATAAGTGTTTGCTAAATGAACACATTAACTCATACAGCATGTTCTTGTTAAGTCCTTGATATAGGCGACAATGCTCATGTGTCTGAAGCACATTGTCAACCTGACACAGGATGAAAAGTAAAGTTTAATTGGAAAAGTGGACTGCAAGCTCCCTTTGAGAGATTGTCCCTGGATTCGAATGTCCTGCTGATTAAACCAGCTGTAGGTCTCGCTGAACAATGTACGGTCAAACGTCGGACTAGGCCTGTTATTGCAACATGTACACGTTTTTACTATCTAGTCACCAAATCACTTGCTTTTCTCAGACTAGCCTTTCTTTGGTATGAGAATTGAAGACGACCAGTTGACATTTAATACAGTTCCCTCTAACTTTATGTCGCTTGTCTAATTCGATCAGGAGCTCCTGCTGGTGTGAAAGTCACTTCCATCTTCCCCCTTTTGTGTTTTCAGTTGAGGAACAAGTTCATGAAGAAGTTGCCCAGAGACGCGGAGGCCTCCAACGTGTTGGTGGGGGAGGTAGACTTCCTGGATGCCCCGTTCGTGGCGTTTGTGCGTCTGCAGCAGGCTGTGATGCTGGGGGCCTTGACAGAGGTCCCTGTTCCCACCAGGTAGCTGCTCATTGTCTAGGATTCCATACCTGGTTTTATCTATAATACCTGGTTCTATATATAATATCTATATGATTCAAATCACCACACTCCTAAATCCATTTCAGTAAGATTTTTAAATTCGACTGAGTATATGATAATATCCTCAACAGATAACCCATTCTCTTCTACAGTGTTATCTAGTACATGGCCATCAGAACTTACAATAAATACCCACGTTGTGATAAGGAAGATCATAATTAGAAACTTTGATGCTGAATGTATTACGATTATTTCAGATATTACAAACGGGTCTCTTCAATTGAAAAGACAAACTGTCTTTCTTTTGCAGGTTTTTGTTCATCCTTCTTGGACCCAAAGGAAAAGGAAAATCGTACCATGAGATTGGGAGAGCCATTGCCACACTCATGTCAGATGAGGTGAGAACAATCTGACAACAAAATAGTAATTTGAGATATGTAACTGCGTATAAATAAAGCGATGTGCGAGTAGTACGTATAGCAATTACAACAGATGATCAAGGATAACCTGTTACGGTGTTCAATGTAGATGAAATATTTATGCAGGGAAAATTATATTTTAGGGGTTCAATATCTTCCATCGGTGAAAGAAAATCACATCATACATATGTGATTTATATAATTGTATACTTTCCTTTTTACTGCATTTTCTGTACAGCAATGATTGCCAACAGTTTACCCAAGGAATTTAGACGCAATATGTTATTTTACTTGAATTAATAGATAAGTTACCTGCATTGACTTGATACTGAATACAAAGGTGTTTTACCATGAATCCTTAAAACGTCAAAGCAGGGAAAAATTGAGAAGGTGTACATGCTGGATATATAGTATTTATACTGATCATGTACTTGTTAGTTCTTCATTATTTAAACTGTCTACATACTCTGTATTGTATACATACGGTAGACATTATGTAAACAAAACCTTAACCTTTTCTGTGGCCAACGTTGTTGAGGCTCTGCAAGATGTACATGAGGAGGCTTGGAAAGTGACACATGGATCGATTTTCAAGTTACAGAAATGTTCATCAGGGTGCTCTAAATCATACCTATCAGCCTGGTAAACAAACAAACATACAAACAAACAGGAGAAATTGCGTTGCTCCCAGTCTCAGTACCCCTGCAACACTGCGACTAACGGACGGATTCCCGACATTAGATGGCTCCAGTTACAATTTCATTTTTCCACCACAGGGATTCCCCTCTGACTCTTATAGTCATACAAAAGTATTTCTGGGGTTACCTCTCGCGCTGCTTGTCCTTCTTCTGGGTTAACCACCTGTTTTGATATTATCCTTTTGGATTATTGTCCCCACCATTGTCCCCGCCATTTAATAGGTGTCCCCGCACTGATAGCTATGCTTCTTGCTTTCATTTGTCTACAAAGGTCTTCCACGACATTGCATACAAGGCCAAGGACCGACAAGATCTACTGGCAGGCATTGATGAGTTTCTCGACGAGGTCATTGTTCTGCCCCCTGGAGAGTGGGACCCTGCTATCAGGATTGAGCCCCCAAAGTCCCTCCCATCGTCTGAGAAAAGGTGATCTGCCGCCTGGCCACATTATGGCCCCTTATATTCCATCATGCTCCATTAGAACGGTCGTATGTGAAACAACATTGCATTTATGCTGTTAGGTCAGAGTTTCATATTGTGTGGTTTGTTACCCAACCCTTGAAGCGAAGGCATATAGTGGGGTTGTAATAATTAACAGATTTAACATTTAACACATTTAGAGTAAATCCTAAGATTCCAAGCGTTGCCTTGTATTCACTGTATGGCCATGCTTTTGTCCATCTCAGTTTAAATCACAAGCAGGAAAGGGAGTTGGTCCCCACTTCGCTGAGCCCTCCCCTGAGGAAAGTTTGTCAGTAGATGCTGCAATGTCAATGCGGAATCTGTTCCTATTCAGCTACAAGAGCATCAGGGAGGTTGGATGATAATGTTGCGCAAGTCTTCAGGTCAAGTCAAGATGACCTGTGGGTGCTGCGAGTCTTCGTGGGCTCTCGCTCACTTTGAATCAGAAGCTTGTCAAGTGTCAGTGGCTCCAGATTAAGTGACAGGTGACTCGGACTCCTTCCTGCCACTCCATCTGGGAGTGGGTGTTTAAGTACACCACCAGCACTTACTGTAGCAGAGCCAACGATCAAGGGCAGGGTTGATTTAGTCCCGATACGTCTCAAGTGACACAACGGCAGAGTAGAGTGTTTTTCAAAAGGCATATAAGGGTCTGAGTTGACAAGTTCGACTAAAACGAAATGGCATTACCCAATATTAGAAAGGTGTCCTTGTTTACGTTTTTTTAAAATATATTTTAAGTTAAACCATGATATGTGCATCAGATCCATTTCAGTGCTCAAAATATGGTTGAATAGAATGTTATGTTGTCTCACTTAGAAAGAACATGTATGCTGGAGGCGACAATTCCCAAATGAATGGAGATATGCCTCATGATGGAGGCCACGGAGGAGGAGGAGGACATGCTGTCGGTGATGAACTAAAAAAGACGGGCAGGTAAACTACAGCTGTGAATCACACATGCCTGCTTACCATGATAAAATCCAACCCTGGTTCATAGTCCTATCAAACTCCTTTTTGTAAATATCTCTTTTTGGTCTCAAACATGACATAAATTATATTCTTATCACGCATAACATTTATTTTTCTGTCAAACTCAACATCAAATGAAAAGTTGCTGTATTGTAGTGCTGTAGTGTATGCTTCACTGTAGATACCGAATACTGAAAATACATATACATTCCTTCCTTATTTTCTCTTAGAAATCTGAATTTACTCATCAGCTGAACACAATGAAATGAGAATATACTGTGTATTTTCCAGAATGCTAAACTCCATATAAAGCCATAGAAACTGCATATAGTTCCTATCGTTGATATTGATTTGCTAAGGACATGTTTGATTAGGCTGAGCCAAAATCAATTTCTTACAAAAAATATGTGAATGAAAAGAGAAACCAGATGTGCCCCTTCTTTTTACAGGTTGTTTGGAGGCCTCATTCTGGATATTAAGAGGAAAGCACCGTTTTTTGCAAGTGATTTTTACGATGTTTTTCACATCCAGGCCCTGTCAGCCATTTTGTTTATTTACCTGGGAACTGTGACAAACGCCATCACTTTTGGCGGTTTGCTAGGAGATGCTACAGAAAACATGCAGGTCAGTCATCTAACAATAATAAGGTTCATTGTGAATTCAATTGAATTAAAAGCGACAATGCAAGGATCCAGATAAAGAGGGAAGTGGACGGGGGTCACATGACCATGGCTTGGCTGTACTGGTTTGAATGTTTTGCAGGAAACCTCAAGTTTACCTTCCTTGTCTCTTCCCATACCTACTTGACAATGACATATAGGCTCCATAAAACAACAGTGTAGCACTGTAGAGGCAGCCCTCAGTCATCTGCTTGCAGCTTAGGCTTTGCGTAAATGTTGAGCTGCAGTGCCAAGGCCAAGTGATCTGTGTGTTCAGGGTGTGTTGGAGAGCTTCCTTGGCACGGCTGTTTCCGGTGGGGTCTTCTGCTTGCTGGCTGGCCAGCCTCTCACCATCCTCAGCAGCACTGGGCCCGTGCTGGTCTTTGAACGACTGCTTTTCAATTTCAGCAAGTATGATTTCCAGCTTGCTTCTTCGTTTGTGTGCATATTTGTTTATCGATTCGTACATGTATTTAAGGTGTTTTTGTTCATATGCAACTCATACAGGGGAAAAATTGCATTATTCTTAGCACAGTATAAGAAAGGGATAGGTATAACATCTATATTTCCAAACCTAAAAATAATATCAGTATAGGTATATGATTCTCCAATTCAGGTTTGTAAACACTCTTTCACAAACACAAATCAGTGAGCTCTTGACATAAACTTGACAGCTATATTTGCACAGGTCAACCCCCAAATATATCGCAATCTGTTCTTTTACAACCAACCAATGTTACACAACAGGATTGACAGCATCTGCGTGTCTACTGTTGGGTTTTTTTCCCAGGGAGAATCAATTTGACTATCTGGAGTTCCGGTTATGGATTGGCCTGTGGTCAGCCTTCTTCTGCCTGGTTCTGGTAGCGACCGATGCCAGCTACTTAGTGCAGTATTTCACCCGCTTCACCGAGGAAGGCTTCTCCTGTCTCATCAGCTTCATCTTCATCTACGATGCTTTCAAAAAGATGCTCAAGCTGTGTAACTACTATCCCATCAACCCCGACTATAGGATTGACTATGTCACCCAATACGACTGCCTGTGTATGGCTCCGACTATCTTGGGTAAGGTTCTTGTTCATCTGATTTTGGAATCGTCATTTAGGTTTTGAAACGTTTTGTGTCTATTATGAGTGTTTTGTGGGTTGTGCTCGGTGGAATTTTCACCTCATGCATTCTTTCCATTTGTGCCTCGGTGAAGCAAGAAATTTAAGTTGTTGTTTTTTTCAATTGCAGAGCAGAATCACATTTTTACGTTTAATTGCATTATATGTTGAACTTTAAGGAACCAGCAGAAGGATTCCTGTTTCATATTTTGAATATTATATTAGGCTTTGCTGACCAAAAACCTGCATGAACACAACACGCTGCACTGTTCAAAAGGAAAGCGCAGAGGCAACAGAACATTTTAAACCACCAGCACTTTTTTGGTTGCACTGATGCATGTTGAATGCTCACTCAAGCAAACTGACATGTTGGCATTCAGCAATTTTTGTGGTCGCCGTTACACAATATCTCCACATTTCTTAACTGGGGTCCAGAGTTAGTCCTTAAGTTACCTCTAGGCTAAAATCATCCTTTTTACCCAGACTACCAAAACCGAGAGCATTGCCTTAATAGGTTTAGTCTGTGTTCCTCTGCTCCTGCTGAATTTAACAGCTGTATTTGGCTTGACGCAGGTGTTGCCTCAAACAGGCTGTATGGTGAGTGAAAACAGGCAACGTCCTCAAGTTTCCAAATGTATTTGAATGCAATTTCTGAACTGTATCTAGACCAGCTGGACCTTCTGGCTCAACAAGTTCAAGGGACGTCTAACACGTTCCAGATGTCTCACCTAAAGTCTGACCTTTCAGTCTTTCTATGCTTTACTAGAAAAGATCTTAGTTGTAATTCTTCCACAAGACTGAGTACATATTTATTGGATTAGGAGTCCATGGTAAACCATTTTGATACTTGATATGTTGAGGAGTTGAATATCCTATTGTTTATTGTTGAAATATGAAGATTGTCTTTTCAACTGTCTTTTGTGGGTTCAAGAGAACATGAAGATCAATTTGTGCATCTGAATGACAAGACTTTGTAAACTTGACCTTAATAACGTAAACGTAATTTCTTTTGAAAGGCAACAATCTAATTATTGGTCTTAAAAAGACAAAACAGTTCTAATCCAATGATTTATATTTCAGGGTTGTTTGTCATGTTCACAAAGTATATTTTGTAAATATCCTAATAATCATATTAGACATGGCATTTGATCATGTGGCATTCGGCTGTTTGTTTGTTTTTTCACAGAAAACAGCACTGAAGTTCTGGGTGATCCTTTGGATGGGACTTCTATCTGGTACTTTAACAACACAGACCTAGTGAGTAACTCTTCAGTATCTTACTCTAGATGGATGATGGACAGACTGCAGATTTTATTAAACGGAATTGTTGTTTTCCTGCTCCAAATATTCTTTCTGTATTTTTTGTGTTTGCGCTCTACCGAAAAACATGGCTTAAAGATAGTTCCTTTACATTTGCTTCACAGCCTTTGAATGCCACATGGTCATCCCTCTCAAAGAAGGAGTGTCTGAAGTATGGAGGGGAGCTGGTGGGCAAGGCCTGCGACTTTGTCCCTGACATTGCCCTTATGTCCTTCATCTTGTTCTTTGGTACCTACACATGCTCCATGTGTCTAAAAAAGTTCAAGACCAGCCCATTTTTCCCAACTACTGTAAGTTCCTTTTATCCTTCCCTGCTTTTTACAGTGCATTTGATTTCTCTCTGCGTAAGATGAAACTGATCGTTTTACAAAAGGAATCTCATCATAGTTCCTTGTCAGGTAGACTAGTTATTTAATGCATACCCAGAGATAGTTTGCCTTTTTTGTGTCTTTTCTTGGTAAAACATCTACCACCAATTTCCTGCATGTGCCTGCTGAGAGTATAGACATGAGCCAGGCTTTTATTTTGAAAAATGTCCTGTTAGTTCCATGACCGAGTTACAAATAGCATGGGTATGATCCTGTACAGTGTATGGTTTTGAGTGTCTACTTGTCTGTTTCCAAAGGTGAGAAAACTCATCAGTGACTTTGCCATTATCTTGGCCATCTTGATTTTCTGTGGCGTAGACGCACTAGTAGGAGTGGACACCCCCAAACTCATTGTGCCATCTGAATTCAAGGTATTGTGGCTTTCAAATAAATAATTTAAAGAATACAGCAAAGTTGCAGTCCATAAACATCTGGCATGGGTTAGATACTTTTATGGAACAAAAGAATGAGTATTTAAAGTTCATAGCTGTCAATTCAACTAGCTCAGTGTATACTTAAGTGTTGAAGATATATTTAGATGTGTTGAATGAATGGTTAAATAATTAATACAGCAGATACCCAAACATGCATCCAATTATAAGTCAGTGAAATTCATTTAAGGCTATATGCACCGAAGCGCGAGTAAATACAATTTTTTAATCACTTGAAGCTTGTCCTTGTATACAGTCACATCCAACCTTCATATAAATAGTAGACAGTAACAAAAGTCTAGGTCAGTCTAAGACGTACAAACGTACAGCAAGTGATTGCAGGAGACCAAATGTGACGCCTTTAAAAAGACGTGCATGTTTGAGTTGTACAAAAACATGTAAAACACTAACGACATTCATAAATTGTGCCAAACAAGGAACAGAAGGATGTCAAAAAATGACACACAGCTATTTCAATATATACAGAAATGATCACGGGCCTTTAACGTCGATGACTTCCTCAGAGCATGTCCCACTCCCCCCCCCCCCCCCCCCCTCCTCCCTTAACATATGTTCATTAAGATGCCAGCGAAATGATTTGAGAATGCTAAGTGTCCCTGACAAATGGCTTCATCTGATTCTGGATGTGTGTTGGGGTTATGCCTTGATGTCAGTTCTGTTCTGCTTCATCTGAGATGACCGACCGACCAACCTGCTCTTCCAATCCCCCACCCCCCCATACATTCACCCCCTCCCCCCAATTTGCAGCCAACGAGCAACAAGCGGGGCTGGTTCGTGCCTCCGTTTGGCGGTAACCCCTGGTGGGTGTACCTCGCATCTGCACTGCCTGCATTGCTGGTCACCATCCTGCTTTTTATGGACCAGCAGATCACTGCCGTCATCGTCAACAGGAAGGAGCACAAGCTGAAGGTAGGTAAGACTGCTGACGCTGGCGGCTTGGTGATTCGTTTGACTCCGGAAAGCATTAGCATGGTCCATTAGCGACCCGTGGGTACAGGAAGATGCCTGCTGGGCTCAGGGGAGGTGCCAGTTGGCCACAAGTTAAATGCCTTTTTTCCCCAAGCAGTGACAGTAGATGCAGTTTTTTTTATCCTCAGTTGTCCCTGCTGACAGATGAAGCAGATTGAGGGGAAATACATATGACCTTAAGTGGTACAGTCATTATCTGTATGTTCAACCCATAAATTCATGAGATTCTAATAATATTATACTAGGTTGTTGTGCGACAAGGCTGGGCATGGAAGCAAGTCGATTTTGATGAACTCTTATTTGAGACACTTGTGAACTATTTGAACGTGCATATTGGAAATGTTTCCTTCACGTACATCTCCTTTATAGCTTTGCCTTTTGTGTGTGACAGAAAGGTGCAGGTTATCACCTGGATCTGTTCTGGGTGGCGGTGCTCATGGTGGTGTGCTCCTTCATGGGCTTGCCGTGGTACGTGGCTGCTACCGTCATCTCCATCGCACACATTGACAGCTTGAAGATGGAGACGGAGACCTCCGCCCCGGGAGAGCAGCCCAAGTTCCTGGGAGTCAGGTAGGTCATCACTTTTCAAGCACGCTTGCAACCCCGTCTGCTAAGAAAGTGCATGGACATGTTTATGGACATGTACTACTCTGTGCAAAGCAGCATGTTTACATTTCATTGCAGGCAAATGATTGTTCATACGCCAATGACAACTATAATTATGATTGATGCTAGTAATTAAAACTTAGACAAAATAACAGTATTTATCTGGCTATCCAAATTATTGTTAAGGTTCATCATTTGATAAGCACATGCTAGCTCTTGCTTGTCAATCAAATGTTTAGAGCCATCAATAAAGCGCTGTGATATATTTACACAACCACAGCCGTTTGTCACAGTGGAGAGTCTGTGCCAAATGTTTAGCTTGTTAGTTTTAGCCCTAGGAGGGTGCTGATGTTACAGCTGTAAGCTGAGCAAACAAACATGTTGAGCTTTCTGTACCCTAGGAAAGAGAAGTTTTCTGTTGTTTTATAACTTTGGGAGAGTTTTGAACAAAGTCGCTTGAAAAATGTTTTGCGTCAGCCACTTGCTTTTATTATTGGAATCTGAGTGCTGAATGTATCTTGCTTCAGAAACATTTTAAACCTAGTCGAAAGACAGTTCCAAGACAGTGAGAAATATTTGGGCACATGTTTCACAATGACACAAATTGCTAGATCTAATGATCCGGTATCATTTGTTTATCACAGTAGATTTGTTGACATGCCATGTGTGATTCAAAGCATTCAAAGGTGTCTATTACTTATAAAATGTATTATGTGTGACAAATGAATGTCATTGGGGTTTTTTTACTCTTCAATAGAGAACAACGAGTGACTGGTGTGTGCGTTTTCATTCTGACTGGACTGTCTGTCTTCATGTCTCCTATACTGAAGGTGAGGATGTGTCTGTCTCTGCTGTGCTTTTGTTTACTAATCTGATTTCTAGGGATGCGTTCTATCAATGTTTTTCAACCACTGTGCCGCAGGACACTAGTGTGCCGTGGGAAATTATTCAGTTCCACCTAATTGGTCTTAACAATTTTTGAAAACTAATTACTTTTTGTCTGCAAATAGTACGCCATTGTTGACTGTCTGTCTAGTGACCGGCAGAATAATCATGTAATACTTCCTTTGCTCCCATTTTCCACAAATGTGGGATCTGAGCTTCTCAAGCCTGACTGCTATAACAACTAATAAATGAGAGACTAAGAGCTTCGACAGATTATTAAATAATGTTTTCTTTGTGTTTGATTCCTATTCAAGACACTTTGATCAAATGACTGTATATTGTTCATCTAGGCTAGTTTAATCTTTTTTAAACATTTTTTGGTACGCAACCTTGCACTAAAAACCACAAACTGTCTTACACCTTGTCCACAATGCTTCTTTTTTGACTGTTCTATTTCATCATAACTTGACACTTCAATCGCTTAGTTACTCTGACCATCCAGTAAGCTGTGGTAATTTTGCTGTTTTGTTCCCTCAGTTCATACCCATGCCTGTGTTGTATGGAGTCTTTCTATACATGGGAGTTGCTTCCCTTAACAGTGTGCAGGTAATTTCTACCCTCTCCTTTTAGAAGCCTTTCTGTGGTAGGCGATTCTTTTATTTATTAGCATGAGTCCTTAATTAGCATGAGTCGTTATTTGTTTAAAGCCTAAGTCATGAAAGAAATTAGTTTTACGGTTGGATCATCAAATGTTACTGCAGCCATTTCACCAACAGTACTGATCCATGTGTTGGTCTGGTGGTTGTTTATGGCTCATTCGGATATGAACGGCATAATAAGTATATAGATACTAAGGAATTCATAAGTTTAGGAGGGAACGTTGTTTAGCATACAAGCACATTTAACAAACTTGGTATGGGGAAAGGTTGGACGCTCTAGTAGTGAGTGGATGTTAACATCCAGTGTCTTCATCCTCACGTTCTAACCTGTCCTGCTAACACTTCCCACCTCCTCTGAAGTTCATGGATCGTCTTCAGCTGCTCTTCATGCCGGCGAAGCACCAGCCTGACCTGGTGTACCTGCGCCACGTGCCCCTGAGGAAAGTCCACCTGTTCACCTTCATCCAGGTGCTCTGCTTGGCTCTGCTCTGGATCCTCAAGTCCACGGTGGCTGCCATCGTCTTCCCAGTCATGGTAAGGTTTGAGCCTTGGGCTTCCTCTGTCCAAGACAGACAAGGTACAATGGTTTTTACATGGTCGTATAAAGAAATCCGAAGGGTTCCGGTTATGTTTCTAAAAACTTTCCTCCTTACAAACCCGTTGAGTTCAACTTGAACCGAAATATATTGGTTTTCATGTAAAAAGTAGTTCATTTATTAATCTAATAAAAAAGATATACTACTGTCTAATTACATGAATTGTAACAAAATATCTTCGTACATACTGCAAATATTGTGTTGAATGAAACCTATGCCTTGTTAAACATTTCATCTATTGGTTCTGTTTGGTTCACGTTAGTCAAGATGCTGACTTAGCAGCTCAAAAGGGTAGATTGACAAAAGTTGTGGATGGGGTTCTCAATCAATGCAGAAAATGTGTGGATATGATGCATACATCTGGCATACACTGCTGTTACAGTATTGAATGCATTAACGAATGCCTTTTAAAATGTCTCTTTACCACGTTTCAGATCCTAGCGCTTGTAGCAGTGAGGAAGTTCATGGATTACATGTTCTCCCAGCATGAGCTCAGCTTCCTGGATGACATCATCCCAGAGAAGGAGAAGAAAAAGAAGGAGGACGAGAAAAAGAAGAAGAAGAAGAAAGGGAGCATTGACAGCGACGTTGATGATGTAAGAATTTCCTCACTTTTAAACAGCTGACAGAAAAAGTAAATATTGGTAGTTTTCTTTATGGAATTGTAATTGATTTAAAGGTGTGTGTTGATATGTGCGGGGGGACCTGGTATGTACAGACCCTCGAATGGCCTTCCCCATAACTGTTGCAGAAGTCAGGTTTAGGAAATGTTCTTCCATTGCTATCCTCCCCCCCCACTCCCTCCACAGTCTGACTACCCTTACAATGAGAATGTACCCAGTATCAAAATCCCCATGGACATAATGGAGCAAGAGCCCTTCTTAGGCGATAAGGCCTCCGACAGTGAGTACACCTGATCTGTCCTGACCGTCGCTCTTTCTCTGAATGGAGGGAATGAAAGGAACTTCCCTTTCCCTCTTCCTTCCTACTTCCTCACCGCTGCTTCTGCTTCGCAGCTTCCTCTTTGCCTCGGGCCTTTCCTTTTGTTGGTCCTCTATCGGATGACACGTCCGTCGCTACCCGTCTTTCTCACAGCTTAAGTGCATTCCATTCATTGTTGTCCTCGTTCTGTGTTCACTTACTCTTTCCTCCCTTTCTTTCAAGCCACTCCACTTAAATGGTGCCTTAAGTTACAATATCGCTACTAACCAAGAAATCTTTCCTTTTTTTATTTGGTGAAATGACCAGAAATGCTTGTCATTGTGATTTTGCCGTGGACGATTTTTACAGCTTCATATGTCTACAGTGATGGTTATGATGGAAAAAACTATAAAAGAAAAGCTGACAGTAAGCATGTCAAGCGCCATTGATCTGCAGCTTGACCACACATGATCTGAAGTCTGGGCTTCCTTTTCCTGCACAGGAGACAAGTCCTCATCATGCAAACACCACACTTCGTGCTGAGCAGCTTCGCTACTACCAGGACAACTGCTTGTCAAGGTAAAGTATTGTTTGTAGCCACAGAGCTAGCAACCTGAGCGTTGAGCGTCAGGAAAGGCCACTGTGGTCTGTGGGAGGCGGACTTACTTTCCCATCTGCCATCTTGCAAGGTGAAGTCCTGCTGGGGGCAGCGCTCTGTCAGCACCTGTATCATGGAAAGCAGACATTACTTCAAAACACTGGGGTCATTATTTACTTGGGATAAATGGACCGTCGTACATTGTTCTTTTTTACGTAATATGTCTAAATGTTTAGGTCGTTATTACAGTTTAATCTTGGACAAGCATAAAGTACATTACCCTAAAAGAAAGCTCCCAGCATTGTGGTTATCATCCATCTGCAGAGGCCACAGGCTGTGAATGAGGTCAATATGGCTGAGCCAATCAGAGCAGTATGGCATCTCACTGTAAATCACACAAACATAGGTTCACTTAATAGCAGATAGAAAGCATGGTTGTCAGGCCTACGGTTATAATTCACCCACAGTGCCTTTTCTTTTAATCCATCAGCCTTGTAAGAGAAATGCTGGAAAATTACAGCGTTCGCAGTGATTCTGCACACAATTGTTTCTAAACCAATTTAATGTGAATGCATTAAGATTCATCCAGATGAACAGAAATACACCCACATTATAAATGTCACCATTATAAACTGCATTTCTATGTCTCTGCTTTACAGCCCTGAAATGAGTCCACTTAAATCTGTGCCTCAGATTAGAATAGACATCGACCCAGAGGACAACGGATTCTACTGGAAGAGTCACGGTTCCGAGACCTCCCTGTAGACGTCACACAGCCTCCCGCTAGCCTTGCCTGTCCTCACACACACGCGCTGAAAAGACCTAGTATACTCACACTTTAGTTTTCTTTCCTCTAATTCCGTATCTCAGTTTGCGCGAAACCTAACCAAACTTTCGAGTTCATCAAATGGGATGCAGGCAGAGACGGATGGAACACATCAAAGAGATCAAAGAACTTCATTTTTGATAGACTTTTTTGGAGGGTCTATTAGTGTGTCTTGCATACTTGAGCATTAATGTGTCAGAGGTGATTTCCTTACAACTGTTCTATGCAATCCTTATACCATCTTGATTGATTGATAGAGATGCTGCAGCTTTTTATGACCACACAGGGAGTCCCTTCCCGTTTTATATTTCTCTTTTTATATTTAAAACGTACACTGTCAAAGGAATGACTGTAATCAATTTGAAATGATAGCGGGAGCAAATATTTGACTCACTTTTCTTTGTAGCTCTCTACCTCTTGTTTTAAGTTCAAGGCATTATATAAAACAAATGCCACGAGTTGATTTTGAATGCAGCATGACATTTTAATATCTCTACATTTTGTTCATTTAGGGCAAATGGTTCAATAAATATATATCACTGTACTTGATTTAAAAATAGGAAAGTAACAATTTATTGTAATTTAATTCATGTTTAAACAATACTTGGTCTTTGATTATTTTGTATTTTTCCATTGCAGTGATTGTAACTCATGGTTAATTTTCTCATGTTTGTTGAAAATGTTAGCAACACATTCTATTTCAATATGTGTTAAACTAACTTGACACAGTACATGGAATCTGGGGAAATAATTCCACTGTTGTATTTTTCCCCTTCTCTTACTTCCTGATTTTTCTTACTTTATGCTCTTGTTGTGTTCAGCTTTGTGTCTTTACTTTATGAAGCATGTAGAACATTCCTCCAGATAACTTTTTTTTCTTAAGCCAAACTTGATCAAACTATGAAACATATCAAACCACTGCTTGCACTGCACACAATTAATTTACCTAAGTGGCTTAACAGAGAGGGATCCAGTCGTTGCAATCAAATAATCTCAAAGGGGAACAAAACTAAATGAATGTCAACACTTGAAACAGGAGAGCTGGGCTTCTTCAGCGCAGGGCATCTCAGTCACTGTTTAACTGGTACTGATGAGTCAGCTGATGTGCAGCGTTTGGAGCAAGACACAGCTATTCTCCTTGCGTTGCAACTAACTTTCAATGTAAAGAAGTGAAGGTACCTGTGTTTTCAGTCCTTCCTGTCCAGCTTGCGTGCTGATTCGACCCATCCTGGATCCCAGATCCAGCCTGCACGTAGACTTTGGCCAGCCACCGAGTTGAGCCATGCGTGTCCCTATTATGGGATACAGAGAACAAGATTTGTTTGCTATCTGAAATTTTTGGTTGATTATTGATGGTCAGTAGTGCTCGGTGAGTGCCAAAATGGCTTCTATGGCAACATACTTTGAAAACATATGATGTCAAACCTGAAAAGCATAACTCCCTATGTTTTATGTCTCCACGTGACCATTTAACCTTTTTTTCTTTCTATGAATATCCTGTATATAAAGTAATATTGGAACACAAGATGCAAGATATTATTTCTTATATGTTTTATCTGTCTCATATCAATAGATCAGCACAAAATAATTTATAAAGGTTAAAAATCAGTATTATAACCATTGTGTGGATATAAGGGTAACTTATGTCTGGGACATATTTAGTTGAAGTAGACATTGTATACAGTAATATACATAAAGCATGTTGGACTATTTCTAAAACATGTAAGTACAATAAACTAAAGTTTAATTATAGTGTTGAATACTGATACAATTGGAATTGTAAAATGATTTATTTTAGACTTTCTATTTTTCAAATGAAATGTATATTAAAAACAAACTGAATTCATCAAATGTGCGTTGTATTTTGTCCCTCTTTCTGTTTCAACTTGCAGTGGAACATCAATTAAATTGATGTTGTATAAAGAGGTAACAATAGCATTAGTAAAGCTTTAACCTTTTTTACTAAATGCTGTGAATACAAATATTAAAGGCTTTATCAAGAATTCACAGAAATAAGAAACGCTTTGTTTTGACAGCATTAAAAGACAATACATAGCAACAATCACTGTGTTTCTATTCTGCCAATTATAATCTTTGCAAATCATACTGTAGATCCAAAATTCACTTACTCACTGACAAGACAAGCAGTCTGCAAAGACTGTTTCTGGGTTATACAATGGCACCCTCTTGTGCCATATGCAGTAATGTGCGTCTACAAAGATGCATGAAACGAACAACCTGTAATACTTAAACCCATACAATAAAATGATTGTATGGGTTTAAGGAATGTGTGGTATGAAGGCTAAAAATGCAAAATATAAAAATACGTCTAAATATGGATATATTAGATATACAACCAAGATCTACAAGCAGTATGATAGGGTTGTAGACGAGACGGGAGATGAAAATGTAAAGATGTTATAAGAAACACACAGTATCAAGGCAAACAGTGACTAGCTCAGTGGTAGAACATTCTAGATTTGGCCATGTGCTTTAAATAAATGTGCAGGCTTTGATATATCATTTGCTGGTAAGTAAAACATAAGTGGTTTATATTTTTATATCAAAAGACACAAACAGGTTTCTGTTGGAATAATCAATGTCAATATTTCCTGACATTTCCTAACCATGAATCGTCTATAGGTTTGATGATATCCAGGTAGAGATCAGTCACTTGCCTACGTTCCTACACTGGCCTTTCTACAGGCGGTTGAAAAGCCCCTGGATCTGAAGAGGCGTATGGTTACAGGAACAAATGTGCTCTTTAGGAATTGATCATTGATTACGAGAATTATTGATCATTATTCCTGGAGAGGATTAAACAGGTTGGAAGGATAAAACTTCCCCCTCTTTCAAAAACAAAAAAAAAGAAGTCACTTCTGTGACAAGTTCATTGATCAAAGTTTTAAACATTTCACCAATGGTGTCCAAAAAAACAAAATTTCGGAAGTATATGGTACATTGATGGGGCATGAAATTCTGCGACATGAATTTAAAATGAGATGCATCTGTTATTCATTCTTGCATTAAAAGCAATAGTCTTGCCATTAAAAGTTCTCCAACAGGATACGCCATTGGCAAACTGACAAACATTTAACCTTAACAATACCACAGCAAGTTCGAAGTCAAATGAAGTATGCCGTGTTGGGGACAAAGCATTCATTGAAATATACTCTAACATGGCGAATACCTCTTACCTTAGCTGACAGTGCCCCCTACTGCTAATATGACATTGGCTCTATTGGTTGGAAGAGTGTAATTTAACATTCTTGATTTACGATAACATTTAGAGGACAACATGGAGAGTCAATATTTATAATTGTAATAATACTGTTTAAATCAGGTCTACATTAACATTTCAAAATGCTATGGCATACATCTACCTCTATGCCCATATTCTAATAATTAAATGTTTTTCATATGATGGAAAATTATGGCAAAGTATGTTTATCAACCAACAACTAGCTACTTATAAACGTGATTATTCCATCACCCCCTGGTCGTGACACTACAGCGTAATCCCTCTCGTCTCTACTGGGTTGCGCGAGTTGTACGGTTTCATTAGTTGAGGCATCATGAGAAGGGTGCTTACAGGATTACAATGACACCGGCGCACATATGAGACGGCAATACCAGTACAATTTCGCCTATTTTCGCCTATTTACAGACACTTTTCGCAGTTTATGGAAAGAAAACTTGGTTTTCCATGCCTTATTCGCAGGATTCATCTCTTACCTAAATGTGCACTTCGCTCCTGCGTTTAACAAAGGTAAGTGACATAAACTGAATGTTTTCATTGTTTTATTGAAAATATTGAATTATATAACCTGATTTTGCTCAGGACATCTTGTAAAATAAATCAACTTTTGTGACTATCCATCTTTATGACCTCACCATCGTTTGATATTGACTATCATTTATGTGCCACGACCAAATATGTTGTTGTAGTATTTAATTTTTTCGAGACTAAAGTCAAATTACTCTGTGACTCCCGAAAAATACGGTGTCAGTTTAAATAGGTCTGCTTTGCAAAGGTGATAGTTTATAACCTGTTTGTAAATGCATATTCCCAGTGCTTCAGAGAGTGCTGAAATCTCGAGTGCAACACCAGTTTCCATCAATCATTTCCAAACCCCTTTTTGCGTCGTCCTGATTTACAAAGCCAAAATAATAATGCAAGTGGGCGATGAGAGCAGCTCGTTAAAAACGACTATAACAAATTTAGTCAAGACACTCTTTAAGACTCTTGCATATTGATTAAACATTTTCTTGCTATGTAAATAGTCTATGTACAGTCAGAGTGGTTCTAATGGAAAACTCACTGCCTTGAAGGACCAAAAAACAAGTAGGAACAATAGTAAGGCAGGGAGTAGGACGTTAATCCCTCCCATAGACTGGAAAACAAAATCACACTTTGGAGTGGGACCTGACAGTTTAACACATGGTTGTAAAGAATAAGGCTGGAAACTTTTACAAAAGATCAAAATCCATCTCCAAAACAAAATGTTCTTATGACGTCACACACGATTGTATAGCCAGGCTGTCCTGTAGTAATGATACAGTAGATGGGGTGATACATTTGGGGATGGTGGAGGGTGGCAGAAATTGCACAATACACAGGTTCAACACTTCTGAGAATGAGTGTTCAGGGTCTGTGAACACATGCACCGTTACGTCCCATAAAGTGGATGGTCTAGACCTCCAACATCTGGCGTTAGCGTAGAAAGCAGATTGGCTAAAAATATAACCCCTAGCGTCATGCCAGGCCAATAGCTGTACCTGTTGGCATGCACGCTTGTGCAGTTAAGAGTTCCTGCTAGATTGATGGCTCTAGGGCTGAGCACAGATCAACATGGCAGCAAACACGCTTCGATTTTATTTGTTGAGAGCCGCTCATCCAAATAACTTTACAGTTGTCATTGGACCTTGACCAACACACCTGCTGAATTTTAACTTCACTGAATGCCTGATTTCCCCAATCCAAAAAAATCCTTTTACTACAACTCCTACTCAAAACCATTACTGCAATGACACTGAAGTCTCCATTTATTTTTGAAAGTTCCAAAAAATGTCTATTCCCCTAACTTATCGAAATAAATGTCAAGCTGTAAACCTTTCCTCCCGTTTTCAGGTGTAAAATGAATGACGGACTTGAGACAAACATCACTTTTGCGTACAACAACAGGACTTTCACAAACACCTTCAAGGACCACCTCGCACCCAGGAGCAACATAACCTATGTTGGATTCTACCTGCACCAGCCTTCCATAGCAGTCATATTTATAGTGTCCTACCTTCTAATCTTCCTAATGTGCATGGTGGGCAACGGAGTAGTGTGTTTTCTCGTACTGCGGAGCAAAACCATGCGGACCGTCACCAACTTGTTCATTCTCAACCTGGCAGTCAGCGACCTGCTAGTTGGGATCTTCTGCATGCCCACTACACTTCTTGATAACATAATTACAGGTCAGTTGCACACCTGCCACCCTGGATAGCTTTTAGGACAAAGTATCAACGTTTCAATCCCACCTCACCCCTCTCTAAACTAGGACTCCTTGGTTATTGGTGATTGAATGCTAGTGGCATGGCTATCTAATCAGCTACTTAGGTCTTGATAAAAAAGGTTCATGGCTACTATCTGATATAAAATAAGTGGGTTTCAGGTAATCAAGGCCATTTTAGGCATGCAATAGTAGCAAGATTCGTAACCTAAAGTTAATCCAATATTTTCCAGTATCTTGCTTTTAAATGCTTGATGTATATACTCTTAATGCACATCTATCATTCATCGTAAAATGTATTTATTTCATAGTTTTTGTTTCCTATGATGTTATTCATTCATGCTATGTGTGCTTTCATGTTGGCAACTCACAATCATCTCATTACGGAGAGATTAGGGCAGAATGTTTTCCTATATTGGCCCAAATGGGTGATCTAGTCTTTGGCTTGCAAAATGTGTAAAATAAAGTTTTATTGATTAGAAGTAGAATATAAGCAAAGTGCACAATTGTGCAAAACAAGCCAGGCCTATTCCAATATGTTTCTTACAATATCATCTCGTAACTTCAACAGGATGGCCATTTGGAAGTTTGGTGTGCAAGATGAGTGGCATGGTTCAAGGAATCTCTGTTTCTGCATCGGTTTTCACTCTTGTTGCCATTGCTGTGGACAGGTAATGCCAATGTAATTAGCTTTGTGGATTGTATTGAATCACATCCTGCATTTCATGGTTAAACATCTTGAGACATTCTCATCCAACATTTGGGATATATGAGGATGTGATGACATTTCAATGATCAATGTGATAGTTTAGTCAGCACTAAACACTCAAATTCCCTTCAAAACTAAAATAGTCTGATTTGGCAGAACTATCTCAAAGACCTACAGCACATCAGCTCACATTGCAAATGGTCTACACATATTAGCTACTTTTCAAGTAGCGCATCTGTTAAAATATTTAACATTCTGGATAACCATTTTAATGCTGGACTACACAGCTAATTAAGTAACTCAGACTGCCGTGATATCAACAACTAAGCACGAGTAATATAGAGTAACAATGCATCAGCTAGTTTAGAGGCTAGTCAGAAATTCAATTTATATTTTCACAAATAATTCACAAATTTAACAGAACTGTAAGACATTATGAATGTAAATGTGTAAAATGTTCATGTTTCAAAAGTTGAACCCCCCCACTTCTTAACTGTAATACACTTGTCTTTAATCTCCTCTTTTTTGCAGATTCCGATGCATTGTTTACCCTTTCAAGCAAAAACTTGCTTTATCAACCGCCACAGTGATAATAATCATCATCTGGGTCCTGGCAGTGTCAATCATGTGTCCCTCTGGGGTCATGCTTCAAGTGACAAAGGAGCAAACCATCCGTATCCTACTGGGAGATAGCAACCAAACAAGCCCTTTTTATTGGTGCAGAGAAAACTGGCCGAGCCAAGAAATGCGTAAGATTTACACCACAGTTCTGTTTGCCAATATCTACCTTGCTCCTTTAACCCTCATTGTGATTATGTATGCTCGCATCGGCATTACTCTATTCAAAACTGCAGTTCCGAGAGTAGGCAAGCCTGGCCACGATAACCGCAATATGGTGTCAAAGAAAAAACTGAGGGTCATCAAGATGCTTTTGATTGTAGCATTACTGTTCATCGTGTCCTGGCTGCCCTTGTGGACACTGATGATGCTGAGTGACTATGCCAGACTCACCGAGCACCAGCACCGAGTCATAAACATTTACATTTACCCCTTTGCCCACTGGCTGGCTTTCTTCAACAGTAGCGTGAACCCGATTATTTACGGTTTCTTCAACGAGAATTTCCGGCGCGGGTTCCAGGCGGTCTTCAAGTTCAGCTTAAGCACAGCTGAGGGGCATCGCCGACAGACCTACTCGCACGGAGGGCTAGAAAACTCTGCGCTGCCTGCCAGCCCTCATGCTGGCACAAAGCCACTGTCAATCAACACCGTGGAGAACAATGGGCAGTTCATTGAGCAAGATGTAGTCATGGATGATCTGGAAAGGGTCTCTCGGAGCAGTGATAGCGTGACTGTATTCTCTATTTGAGTAGGGGATTGGAAATATCCTCTGGGGAGGAAAACGTTGAGTGAAGTGTTTGACATCATGCATGAACATGATGCCAAAATATGGTCATTTCACGAGGTCATTCTGGTTGCACTGCATGTGCTTTGAAAATGCTTCAGTCAGATTTATGGAACAGTGAAACAGAGGGTGTTTATATGAAGGATGAATTTCATTGAGCTCTTAGCTTGAATTTATCTCATTCAACCGAGTTCTCAGAGACTTTACAGTGCAGTTTGTTAGTGGTGCCCTCTTAAATCGGTACATTTTCAGTACGGTTGATATTTGATCAGTAGCCTTGTGAGTAACTTAGCGTTTTTTAATTTCAGTAAAAGTTCCACTGTATTGTACTAGTACTACCTGGGAATGAATTAGTTTAAGAAGATACAATAAATCAAACATTTTTGAGGAAGTCTGCCTCTTAAATGAAAACTGACATTCTGATAATCATATCTCAATTTCAGCATACTTGCAGCACAAAGAACAGTGAAATAGTAGTAGTATTACTGAACATGAATGTGGTTTACCTAATAAACCAGTGTAGTAAAGCGTGCAACACTAAATGCTTCATTGTGAGAGGGTTCTATAGGGTTGTCTAATTAGCCATTCATTTCTGGCACTCCTTGTCCTATGGCACACTAACATGCAATCTCAACAGTAGATTTTATTGAGGGCTAAACAATGCCCAAAGCGACTGATCTTAATGAACCATGCCTTTGGATGAACAGCTTGCTATTGTATTGATTTGTGTATTTAATAAATCCATAACGCCATTATTTTATATGACATGCTGTAAACCATAAAAGGAAAGGTTTCAGGAAGTAAATACATGAACATTTGTCCTAACATGGATATCAAGTCATTATTGATAAATGGGATCTCATGGTGTTATTCATGGTTGCTGCTTCTGCTCTCCTATTGGTTCATGCCTGGTTCAATATAAATGCCAGTTGTCCACAATGTAAATAGAAGGCATCTAAAGAAGAAGTATGTTGCACTGGTTGAGAAATACCATCACATCTTTCTCTACTTGACTCAAATGTAATTGAATTGAGTTGGCTACTATCTTTAACAAATGACTTGTTTTTCAAGAAATATGACTAGAAAGATGATAAGTTTGAACAATAGCATAAAATAGTAAACAAAAATCATTCAGTATTAAATATTAGTCTTATGTCGTCCTCTTCAAAATGACAAGGTGTGAACTACACACTGTTATACACTTTTACCTGATTGAGCATCAACTGTAAGGGCCACATTTTCAATGTACCGAGCAAATTTGCTATTCTAAGTATGTGACAACTTCGATCTTTGTCAATAAATACCAGAAACACCTGCCCAGAAACGTTTGTAAATGATTTCCAATGTTCTACATTGTTCCGTTTTCTAAACCTACAAAAACGACATCCAATTTGTGGATGTTTAGAAAGTTTCTTACAGGTGTGAATAAAAACATCCACATTATTATTATTCAACGCATTTAGAAGAAAGCCTTGTATTAACATAACATTGGGATTTGAAGAACTGCCCAAGGCCTGCTTGTTATCAAAATATCCATGTTTATTCCTTGTGAGGTTGGATGTGAAATAAACTCCCATTGCTGAATGACAGTCGTGCACTCAGTCAGCTGTGCTGTGAACTGTAGCGTGAAGTCTGTGCATGGCTGCTCACAGAATCCTCCCCCCCCCGCCTCCTCCACCCCCACTACTGGGGTATTCAACAACCACCCTCCCTCCCTTCCTCCATCCCCCTCATTATCAATTCTGCTCCAGTGTATCCCTGACTGTCCCCTTCCAGCACTCAGCTTCGCAACAATATAGGTCACAGCCATGGCCATACTTGTACAACAACCCTGAACTGCCGTGACTCGACAAATACAACTATTAGTGCTTGGATGACCGGCGACCTTGACACTGACCATTATGATGAGCCGTTTTAGGTCTTCATGATCCATCCGGACACAGATACATTGGGACAAACATAGGGAGGAGGATGGCCTCTGACTTATCGACATCACTACCCCACTTTACCACCAACGTGTGGATAACAAGGTTGGCATGACAGAAAAGAGGACGGTTACATAATACACATTTTACCATCGCTGGTATTAACTACAGTCAACATGTTCTGACCTTTTGGGTCACCGTTTGTTGTTTGATCTGTCATATGGGCTATGTAGAGACGATCCTGCTTACTTGTTAGTTGTGTAACATCCTATTAATATAAAGCAATAAACAATTTACAATTTATACACCATGTAGTCCGGGGCGCTGGTAACGAACGAGTTGGAACAGCAATGTTAAATCTTTAGAAGCATGTGCTCTGAATTATGTCTCTATATTTCATGACTTTCATCCTGACAAACGCAATCTTTAAATATTTAGAGTTGGCCTATGGCACATTTGTGTTTACATTATTAAATATCTGCCAAATGTTTATAATGAAAGTCTATTCTTCTTATTACAGTGTATAACATGTAGGTTAATTAGTTGAGGTCAATAGTTGTTTATGGGAGTGATGCGAGCATTGTATTTCGGGACAGTGAAATTGGTTAACGGTTACTTACCTTTCAGAGCTAGATGAGGAGAACTAGGACGATTTCGACATAACATCGGCCCTGGTTACCAATCCTACAATGGTACTCATTTCATTCGCCAATGTTATTATAACCTCCGCGCTAAACCACACAATGCTCCGTTGCTACCGGACCATCCGCCGTGGCCTCAAGACGCTGTACTTCAAGCTTCACCTCGACTAATTTACTCTCCCACAGAAAACGAAAGCTGAACTTCATTCTAATTATCACGGCAGTCAAGCTGACAAAATAACACAAATCTGTCTAAAGTTTCTCTATCTTCGGACAATCTTCACATACTCTACACTGACATTATAGCAGACGCCAAACAATTTCACCCAATTAACTGCAGGTGTGTTAACTGAAGTTCATGAGGCGTTTCCCTATAGCGACAGAAGAGTAGCATGCTTCCGCTCGCCCACATGCTCACAAAACGACATGTTGCTATGCACCTGCATAATGGATAGACTGTTGTCCCAGTCCACCATATCCAGCTTCTCTCTGCATCGTTCATGTCTAGCAGGGATTTTTTTTAATCACATCCTCCCGATCTCATTTGCTTCCTAATTAGTTCCCTATTCAAGAGAAGCACTCTGACAGTCCAAACCATTTTCAATGCAATCATTGGTTACATCAAAATGTCTCCTCAATGAAGTGGATCTTTGTATCGTGTCCCTTGTATGTGATACATATGGAGGCAATAAAAATATTAAGCAAATGTGGCGTGTGGACCTTCTTTCAAATCAACATGATATGGATGAAGACAAAATGATTAGTATATTGTTTTATTACTACAGTATGTGCTCCCTATACAACAAACAGCATCAGTAGTGTACATTTTATTTCATTCTACAAAAACAAGTAGAGTAGACAAGCAATTAGAGATACCTTCTATGCATCAGCTCCTAAATGCTTTCAATACATGGGTAGCAGTGGGGATGCGTCAAGTTCATCATACTCTAAGCAGAATGCATCTGTCTGAGATTCAGGGATTGTCAATATAACATCTAAAATACTAGTATCTTCTTGATCATTAAAAGCTTTGCATAACATTAGCAGCAGTGTCATATAGGCAGGGAGTAAACAAAACGGTAAAAAACAAAAATAGCATCGTGTGTTTCAAAATGGTTAAACACAATTTACCACTAAAAATGTCTAAGATCTATTTTTTGCCTTTCTTGTGCAAAATACCAATCCTCACGTCTTGTTAAAAATGTGAAAACACAATTTATCAACTAAACAATTGATCAACGAAACAATTGATCAACTAAACAATCGGCTGTGATGAATACAACCGTGAGTTTGAGGCCTTCTCAAAACAGCTGTGAGAAACAGCTTTCTCAACTGCAACATTTTCAAAACAGGTCATGCACAACTTGTTTGCACATTTTTTCGTTCCAGGCAACCACTGTGTGCTCTTCAAGTCCCGATTCCTTTATAATGGAAGCATTGGCCTGTAAATGGCGTGGACCTACCGGTTATTTCTTTTAATTTAGTATACAGTACTATGTACACCTCAACGCCCAGCAGGCACTGAACATAGAAGTGAGAAGAATCATTTACTCTCAATAAATAGAATGCTCTCAATCCTATATACAAGTATAGTTAGTACGGCGGTTGCACAATGAACTCTGCATATACATAATACAGTTTCATTGCTATTGCAGTCAAATGCATCGTGGTTGTGACAAAATAATTTTTATAATAAATAGCTCTCATCTCAACTCGTTCTCAAAGCTTTCTTCAGACAAAGTTGAAGATACAGTAAAATATGTTCCACATTTATGGACTTTTAAGTCGAACTTTGTGTGTTTACAATAGTTTGGATCACACTTGGAGATAGATGTGTTCCTGACAATCTTTACATTTTCTCATGGGGACACCATGTTGAGTTGTGTTGAGTTATGATGGTATGAACATATCAAAGCAGTAACATAGTTAAGCCACAAACCATGGCTTTGTACACAAAAAAGTTACTGATGTGACATACATCTCCTTGGATTTTCATCAGGAAGGCTTTTTATGGCTTTTATAGCTGACATATATTTGTAAACAAATTTGTTGAAGATGTATGCTTTACTAGCATGGTAGATAAGTGTGATCGAAAAGACAGGGTAGTGTGAGGGGCAGACAAAGAGCAAGGGCCCCAGGCTAGATCTGAACCCATGCCGTTACAATAAGACCTATGTGGTACACGCGCTGCCCTAGCGAGCCACCAGGATGCCCAATTTAAAAAATAAAATGTTATGTTGTAATAATGTTATTATAGCGTTCTGCAAGGTATTCATACTTTGTTTTTTTTTGCATTATATTATTATAGTATTTATTATTTTATTCAAATGGATAATGATTTGATTTATAAACAGTATCCCAAAATGAGAAACATATTTGTTCAAATTGATACAAAGTTAAATATCTATACATTGATGTAAGTATCAATCCATACACTGATATCACACTCCAAACTGAGCTTAGATATATATTTATATATATATTTCTTCCTGTGAGCATCATTGAGATGTCTCTGGAACATTATTGGAGTTCGTTTGGCAGAAGAGGATTGAGATGATTTTAAAAAGGCACATAAGGAAGAAGGTTGTGGAAAGTAGACAGGAGGATATCAAGAATCCTCGATTTTGAGGTTCCCAACGTTCAAAATCCTTCAGCAGAGATGACAAACGGTTATGGGAAAGTTGATTGGAACAAAGCCACTGAAGAAAACATTTAATTAAAAAGGCATCTGGCAGACCTCGTGAAATTCGGCAAACAATACTTAAAGGAATCGGAGAGCATGAGGAAAAGGATGAGCTGGTCTGATTAGACACTTTTTGGGGGCTAAACACCAACCACTACATCTGGGGAAAACCAGATAGCGCTGGCTAACGCCATCCTTGTGGTGAAGCACGTTGGTGTTAACATCACGCTACGTGAACGCTTCTAAGCAGCAGGGATGGGGACCCTTGTCAGGACCCAGCAAAGGATAAACAAAGAGAGAAATAGGATTCCTTCACGAGAGTCACCTCCAGAGGGACACAGAACATTCTAGAAAGGGACAGGTTTGGTGCAATCCTGGTCATGTCCTTGAGTGGCCTAGCCCAAGCCTAGGAATCTGTGGAAACACCTTAAGGTCACGGTTCATTAGCATTTCCCACCTCTGAAGAATCTTGAGCAAGGAAGGATAAGAGAAACTTTCTGAATCCAGGTGTGCAAAGTAGGTAGTGATACCTGAAGAGACTCAAAGCTATGATTGAAAAGGTGCGACTGCAAAGTACTATATAAGGGTCCTGACATATGCCATTTTTGTGTGTATATCTGAATAGGGTCTTATTTAGCTAGTAATGAGCACCAAAACAAGACTAGAACTGAAAGCAGTTAAAAGTATAAAATGCCATCATGTTAAACAGCACAAATACATGTTCTTTTCATTATACAAATTGTGTTTGCAGATTAATATTTAAGATTTTGACTTGTTTTCTTACATTGACAGACATCTGCTAATGCTGAATTTATACAGTACATACAGTTTCTACATGAAATTTCGACATGAAAATATAATTGTAAGATCTATATTTGTAATGGAATAAAGTGTCCCAGTAACCATACAAATTCACTGGATCTTTAAATTCTATACATCTAGACTAGATGCATAAATTCTATATAACTAGAATTTGGAGTACTGCTGTTAATGTCTCTTGGCTTCAGTCCATATGCATTTTTAAAGATCTTTGGAGCATTTTACTTCAAACAGCCTTACCAAACGTAAAGTTCCAGACAAGTGTTGGGGGAGAAGATTATAGATGTTTTAGCTTTTTGGTTTGTTTGCTTTTTTTATGAAAGTGAACCAGCACTTTTTTTCCTGTCTGTCACAAACGCTCCGGGTTTTTTTTCTCTCGTATTTGTGTTGGTGTGAGGTGAAAAACTGTATGAAGCTGGATGTCTGAATATCAGAGAAGGGAGCACTTCAGCTTCATCTCACCACCTCAGTAAACGCAGCGGGCCGCCTGCTCTCTCGGCCGTGGTCCATCCTTTCGACCGCGGCGCCGTCCGCTCGTTTCTCAGCCGGTAGGCTTTGGGAGGATGACACGACCGGCGCGTTTCTGCCAACCGGGTTGCTGTGTGGAAGGACCCACTTCTGGGAGATGTGTGGCTGCAGAGGGGCTTTTTTAGGGGGGACGATTGCGACGTGTTTTGCGGTGCCGCCCGATTTCGGAGGTTCTTTCGGGCCTGGGCGAGAACGGAGAGGAGCGGCCTGGGTGCCATTGGCGTCTGTGGAGGCAGTTAATATCTCCAGGAGCTTGGAGGCAGACCCGAATCGAACATGTTCATCCATCTCTGTAGCTTCAATGAGCAGAGGACTGAGAGTACCAGTGCGCTTGCTGCAGGAGTCGCAACACAGTTTGTTGTATCCGGGGATGGAGCAGTACCGAGCCAAAACATCCATTTGGCAAAATATGGATTTATCGCCATTACAGGGTTCATCTGCAAGTCAAGGATTAAACATGTATTATAACTTGTGATTTTTAGGACTGGACTACAATCACAAATGAAGTTAGTTGTGCCCTTAGTCAATTTGTATTTACTGTACCTATCCAGCTTGCTGTTTCTGTGCAGCTGTATTGTGGTAAATTAATGTTCTTAAAGGAGAGTTAAGTAAAATTGGCATTTCCTAACTAAAAATCATTTGACTTATATTAAAACACATCAAGACAGCCATGTTGCATCGTCTATCGTGTGAATACACTTTAGCAACCATGTGTGAGATCATGCTCTTTTCCTAGGCCTTACCACGGCAAGGCCCAGATCTGCAGGGTCTTAGAGCCTCTGGCCTCTCTCCATTGCACTGATCTCCAATCCGGCATGTAACGATACGCTTCTCCACCCCCTCACCACACGTCACTGAGCACTGCAAAAGATTCAGAACGCAGACACTGGCTTAAGTCCAAACTATGGGAACAGCTGTTGATGGCAACGTCTATGACAAGAAACCAAGGGTTGTCCAGACAATGACATCAAAAGTATCACATGCTACCATTCCTAAGCCAGCTTCTGCGTGAACCATTCGAACCAATTGAGTTTCTGCCACGTCATTCCAGGTGGACAACAACTTTAGTCTTTAATGAGTAAGGATGGGTCGTTATCAGGCTTCCACAGAGCTTGATAACAACCCATTCATTAGAATCAGGTGTGCTGGAGCAGGGAAACATCAAAAACCTTCAGGACAGCGGCCCTCGAGGACCGGAATTCGACACACATGCTTTAGTGTGTCAACAAGCAACAAGCATAGCTGTATACCTCTGACCAGTCTCCTGTCCTCCAGTGGGCTGGGCAAGGCGTTCTGTTACAGGGCCTTCGACTCTCAGGCTTCTCTCCACTGCAGTACTTGCTGTGGACGGACCGGTTGGTCCCCTCGTGGAGGAACTGCACACAGCGAACTGTTCGGATCTGGAAACCAAGGCTGCCACAGGTCTTTGTGCAATGTTCCCACTCTTCAGAGATCCACCTAGAACAGCACAAACAATAGGATCACTGGAATTTAACAAGAACAAGTTGGGAAGTACGGTATAGATGGACAAGGTCCTCAGTAACCCAAAAAATTCAATTCAAATTCAATCAACCCAAAGATTAAAAGTGACATTACATCAAGATATATTGATTTCAACAACTGTAGAGTAGCAGGCACAGCAAAGCAAAAAGCGACCGCACCCTACATTTGATGCATTCAGGTGAGCTCTGCTCAACATCTGCCGAGTCTGTAAAAGAGTGAGCGTAGCAGTAATGTGGGAGAGATTGATGGCTCGTTCTGTTTCAAGAATCTTAGAACCTATTCCAGCAGAAGTGTGTAAGCTTACACGCTTCCTTAGTAGTTCAACCTCAAAAAAAAAAAAACGTTTGATGTATCTTCTTTTGATGTCCCTCGGTTTTTGGAGGATCTTTACTACAAACCCAGCCACAAAAGATGAGGCTAAGACCTTGAATTTTCAGTTCCTCATGTGAATTCCGTTCCCGTCATTCATGAGTGGGAAATGTAGTCCCTTCTGATCCTCTACTTTCAGGAGCATGGTTCTCTGAAGCTACTTTCAACACGCACAGTATTATGGAGTGACTCCACTCCCAAGTCAAGTCTACACAGTGTCATGGAGGATTTTCATAGGATGCTGTCTAAATGGCAGACAGATAAAATGCCTGGCACTTACTGTGGCTTCGTGCAGTCTTGGAGGTTACACATTCGCCGGATCGGTTTGGGCTTTTTACTGACATCACAATAGCTTCGGTGGACCATCTTGCTGTCTCCCTTCTTTCGGCATCCGTATTTAGTGTACTGATAACCTACACCAAAACAGGAAACGTTTTACTATGCTTAATTTTGGTAGCCACATGAATCACAACATTGAGCCATCACTAAAATTCAGGTAGCTAATATGAATATATGTTTTTACCTCCAGCACATGGTCTGGAGCATTGGGACCAACTCTTCAAAGCCCACTCAAACGTGTCATCCTGGATAACATTGTTGTTATTGATTGGCACAGAGTCTTCATGAATGATGTATTTGTACATGAGCGTGGACCTGGTCTCATTGTCTTTAGGTATTATCTGTAAAACATAGGAAAAAAGTAATGTTCATATTGTTTGAGTCAAGTATTTAATTTTGAGCAAACAAGATTTCAAGGAAAAACAAGGAAAATGTTTCCACCTGTTAAGTGTTGAAGAGCATGTGTGTTTATTGAGCAGGTGTGTATTTTACAGCGGAAAGCAAATGCATGTTATTGAGAGCATCTGTCAAGAAGCATCAGCTTAATTATTCTTTTCTATAAACTATGCATCATACAGTTTTCCCAATGCACACAATAATAAATCATTTATCATGCATAATACTTCCCAGATCAGAGGCTCTACTTTGTAAACTGTACTTGACTTGGGGGTAAGGTGCTGCGTTTATCTTGTCATGTCACGGTTTTAAAGAGATGTGAGTTGTTTAATGAGTAGTGCATCAAAGTGAAAGGAGGGAAGGAAGAATGATTACCAGGACAACCACTGCATCATGTAATGGTCCATCTGTATGCAAAGTCTCCACATCATCCTCAATGATGTAGTCCCACTCCACGCCTAGGTCGATGAAGCTCTTTGACTTGGCCTCCTCTCCCTTACCATTCAGAATGTAATGCCCTGTTGCTTGGTTCTTGATGGCTGCAATCAATCACTTGTTAGAAGCTAATGACACTCAATTTTGATTTTTTATAACCTAAAACATAGTTGTTTGATCAATAGCCATTAAACTGAATCAAAACATAAAAATACAGCAACTAGAGTTATGTTTGAATCATTCTTTCATAATAAGTAGTTTGATTTTTTATTGAACATTTTCAAAATACAGAAACCTCACAAATTAAATTGGGAACTACGGAACTCTAAGGATTCATAGTTAGTTTCGTATATTTTATACAAATATATGTATATTTGTATTAATAAATATACTGTATTCAATATTGACAGTATATATAATGTATATATACTGTCTGTATATATTTGTACATACATACACAGTGTACGTATATTATTTGTAAAAATAGGAATAATATTACGTATTCAACTTTACAGCCTGGATTCCAAGTTAATAAACAGAAAATCCAATTGGAAACACATAATATGCCACAAAAATTCACAGGCGTGAAAATGAATTCAGGCTGTAGAGTAGATGTTTTTGAGAGGTGTGTAGATATTTTATATCTACTGTATAAATATACCATTGATATGAGTCATTGGTCTGTTTATTAAATGTCCTATTTTCTACGAACATCTATAATAGGTTAGATTTATGCTGAAATGCTTGACATCTTGACCAATGACTCAGTATGGGTACACAGTTGGACGTGACAAGACTACGAAAACATGAACAACTGTGCCCAGCGTGTCTTAATTTGTATCCATCAATAACTGCCACCTTATTATAGGTGACAGCATAATGAATACTCCTCAATGTGCTACAAACGAGTGCACTTTCTATTGGAGCAGAGAAGAAGTGCTGTCTCTACAGGCAGGATAAGGAAGGTGTGCTACAGTGCAAAGTTGTGGTTTTCCTGAGAAAACATTACCAAGCTATTTCAATCATAAAATATAGATGGTTCCGTGAGGAGCCAACTTGTGCAGAGTTGGGATTGAACAGACTTGTCTCTGAGTCTGGGGATGGGTAAAGCTAAGTGGCAGAGCATCTGCCTGCATCTGAATCACAGGTTTAAAAGTCCCCCTCCGTATGTTGCACTGGATAAAAGCATCAGCTAACTGAGTAGATTATTTGAGCGTGAATTATCGTCCCTTTGACGGATAAGGAGTTTCCACCTGGGCAACGAGGCACACAATTATATTTAGCCATGGCTGCTGCTCAAATTGCGTTGGCTACGAAAGCCCATGGTCGCAGTTGTAGGACACATGACGATGTGTGAGTACATCAGGCAGCCACATATATCACTTCAAGATGTTCAAGAGGTTTAATCTATGCGTAAATATGATGCTTCTTGATGTTCACAGCCTATGTTTCGGTACTCTGCATTACTCGACTCACCGGCTGGCTTGTAGGGCCTTTCAGCCAGACATTTAGATACAAAAAGTGAATCACAAAGTGGTTAATATTGCTGCAACACTGAGCAGCTGGAAGAGGAGTTCCATAATCTATTTTGAACAGCACCGTGCATTGTTGCTTTTTAACAGAGTACCATTGCGTAAGAGACTGCAAGATGCTCTCACAAAACTAAGAATTCTGGAGGAAATGCATGTGTATAATGCATACTTTACTAAGCAATATTTGATATAAATTACAGTTAATTTATGGCCATTCTAGTACATCGTAATTTGCCATCAAACATTACAACAGAAGGACTCACACTTACCAAGAATATGAGGGGAAGCCTCGTGTTCTTGGATGATCATATGTCTAGCCCCAGGTGGAATGAGAAACATCTTAATGTAACCTTTGCACATGTGTGTATCAGCAAAAGAAGCACAATTGTTTGGGAAAGATAAAAGAAGCAGGGTTAGTTAGCAGGAACCAAAATTATTGTTCAATCAGTTTGCAGAGGTGGACATCACTGGGTTCTGGTGATTTTCACTTTGGGGGAAAAATCTCAACTTCAATGGCATCAATCAATGGCCAGAGAAGTATATGAAGTACAATACAATAAGTCGAAGAATGGCCAAAAAAAAGCTCTACATTCATTTCAGTTCATTACAGTGGAGTAAGAGCCCGATCTAAACGTCGATGGTAAACTTACACTGATGCCGTTAACAGTAATGGAAGAAATGAATGAAGGAACCTTAAGCCATATTTCTGCAAAGCACAGCTGGAGCTACAAAGCTTGTCTTCATTTTCTAGTCAAATAATGTCCACCGCTCTGCAAACCTTCCAAGACTTACCAAACACATTTCTAGAGTCCTCGGTTTCATTGAGGCACACATTTCGTGCTCCTTTAGGTAGGGAGAACGCCCCTCTCGTCTTCCCTTGAAATCAAATAAATCCGTTAGTTGTCTTTGAAGAGTTTCCCGGTTCCTCATTGTTTTGTCTCGGCTACCGGATTAAAGTGTTTTGATTAGTGTAGCAGAAGAAAAGGGGTTTGCATTAGAAAAAGTAAGCAAAAGAGTCATGGCGGAAATTGCATGACTCCTGTGTGAATATCTTTTCGTCTTGGCAGGAGTGACACTTCTTCCTAGAAAACAAACTCAATTTGTTGTGCCCTTAGGTCCAATAATAGATGTAGATGAAAAGCGATACAAAGATCAAAATTAAGCAGATAAAGCAAGGAAACTTGCATGTCTTTGTCTTGAAGAGAATTAGTGCTGGTCCATGATTTAAGACTCCTAACCATTATGTTTCATTGGGTGTGATCACAAGATATTTATGCTGATTCCATTCTGGTTCGAATGTGCCCAGATCTTGGGTCCCAAAACAAAAGGGTTGTTTTGTGTATGTTATGTCTGCAATGTGCCCAGCGAAAACCATACAACCTATTTAACCTACAGGAAAAGGCTTCCACAAACTCAAACATTTCTTGCACATTTGGAAGAGGACAAATGCTATTACCATGGCGGCAGACTCATTCCTGAGTCAAGTACTGTTATAATGTGTCATATGCGTAGAATGACATACTTAATAATATATTATACTTAGTATATTACATTTAGTATATCCCATACAATGACACTAACTCAAATGCGTCATCCATTGAACCGTGGAAAGCATGTACTTAATCGTGGTCTAATGCTAACATAGTGTATATGAGCCACTGAAGAAAAAGATTGTGATACAGTATTTTCCTGTTTGAACCTTGCTAAATGATTTGCAGTAGCTGTAGGAGCAGTTAGTTGAAGGAATACCAGTACAAAGAGGAAGGAAGAACAGTTAGATCAGGCAACACTGGATACTTGCAGATTGTGTTTTCCAACAAAGGGATTTCTTTATGGCATCTCTTGCTTAACTGTTTTCCTGTTAAAAAATGTGAGTCATTAGTGTTACACAAGACAGTTAGAGATTAGATGTTTTTTCAATGTGGTTTTGGGTAGGCTAAAATCAATCTTGATCAATCCTTTATGATGCTTGCATATTATAAATGTACAAATCATGGAAGATTTAACAGGGAATTGCATACTGTGGTCCATGTAACCCTCAACATGTATGCCATTTTATATTATAAATCTTAATTATTCACTGCGTGTGGTTATTACAGAAATCTTGCTGAAAAATTATTCAAATGTACACATTTTGATGGGTGTATAAAGACTGGACCTTTTCAAAGTCATTTAACCATCACATTCTGTCAGTGTATCACCTTAATATTATTATGTGTGATTATCCACATGTGAAATTCATGTTAAGAGTTGACATCAGACATTTGCCCCAAGGAGAAATCACCCTCATTCATCTTTCTCATTAGCTACCTTTTTCTTGGCATTTGAAAACAACATATAATAATAGCTACAGTCCCACTAACAAATCTGTTTTTTTTCCCCTTTTCATCATCCCGATCCTGCAGTATGTGTGGGCGATGTGGGTGGCCGTAATGAGAGCTCATCTCATCACATCTTTGGAAGGTTTACAAGTTAGCATAAGTAGACTTTTTTCAGATGCTTTGATAACAACAACTCTGTTGTAAGGAACAGCTTGGCAAAAAACACACACAAAAAACATATCTATGATGCCAATGAATACAACAACCATTTTTAAGCAGTTAAAAACATGCCTATAACACTACAGTGATGATAGGCAAGATAAAACTCATAGCTACATGTTCAAATCTCTTCTCTTGTTCAATGAAAACTTGCTTTGAATATTAGTCTCAAAGATTTGGAATTGTGGAATTATTTTTATATTCATGACTGGTTGTCTAGAAAAGGGTATAATTAAGCTATTACAAGTAATTGGTCCACTGTCAAGACTCAGATTTGATGTGACATTGCAGGACTTGACCAAGGGACAGTAAATTTAAAATGTAAATTGTAATGATATACCTTACTGAAACCAAGGGGGAAATTACCTTAATGTTCTCTGACAAAAGAATCTGAATTAAATTCAGGCACAGGTTGATAACTAAAGAATATCAATTAGACGACTTCATCTAGCGAATTCCATTTGAGGACGGTCGTCTATGCTGTCACTAATATATTCTCAAGATGACAATAGCATCGTATAATTGCCATTACTCATATTCATGTTATAAAAAGATCTCATTCAAATTCAATCCAAATAGAAGCAGGCAAAGCAATACTGTCTGTTGTAAATTAAGATCTTAGATTAAAATAGAAATGATGTGGTCGTCAGCTACTTTGGCTGTTTGCCTTTCTGGAAACCCCCCCCCCCTCCTAACTCTGACACCCTGCAGCTGATGAGTCCTATGCATGTAGCTCCATGCCTTCACAGGGCATTCATGCATGCAATGTTCTCCATAACATGGCTCTATCGATCCTGACTCTCTAACATAACAGCCCTGATCAGATTCATGAGGGAGGTCAGGAGCCAATTGTGAATTCTCTGTGGATGTTCGGAGTATTTACGCTGTGGCGTGGTGGGTACCATCCCGTAAATACTTTGAACGCAAAATAATAATAATGATTAAAAAAACATCCACAACGGGGTGAAGATGTTGAGATAACTCGAGAAAACAACGTATATTTTCTCTCAAAGACAGCATATACTGTGATGGTGGCCCTGGTAGGTTTGGAAAACCATGCTCCATGTGGTCTGTGAAGTGAGAGTTTAAAACACCAAATCTGGCATCTGTACTCTTTTTTTGACCGTTTGTAGTATGGAAGTGAAGCGTAACAGGATAGGCAGGGAGACTGAGAGACAGGAAGAGGAAGACACTGAACAAAGGCCTCAGATTTGAACCCAGGCTGCGGTGGTCGGGCCTCAGCCTACGAGGTACGCGGATGTACCCGGTGAGCCACCAGGGTGCCCAAAAGTGGGGGGAATTTGGGTAAGTATGTTAGTATGACCTTGAGACCTGGAATAAATATCAGGATTGGAGGGGCAGCAGTTTCTCTGCTGTGCACATGGTTTAGACAGGTCAGGCATACTGTTTGTTCAGCATTTTACAAGAGAACACACAGTGATCTAGATAAAAAAAACGGTCAAATGTAAAAATGTTTGTAATTGTGCCACGGTGAGAGAAAAGGTCATTTTCTCCTGCAGTCCTTGAACAAGTCAGCTCTGGCGGTATAATTTGGAGCAAATAAGAAAGCAAGTCATAAACACCAGTACAATACACATAAACATGTACTGTTTATACACATATTAGTACCGCACACATGCATAAAAACGTCCTACTCCAAAACGACACCCCTAGATATGTTTCGCAGACAGCCTGCATTCTTAGATGGTATTTAGGAATGCCTCAATGCATTACAAACACATAGACGTCGAGAAACGAAGTGCGAGAACAAGAAAGTCATCCCCATCATGTCATGTGTCACCTACCAGCTTTTTTGGGCGTTCGAGTGAACGTTCCTTTGACCGTGCGGCAGTGGGAGTTGTCACCTCCACAGACGCCACATTTATCTTCCACTTTGTTCGAGCCAATTTCTTTGTCACATCCCACTTTCTGAGGAGAACAATGAGATACACGCATGCGTTAAGTCTCGAACCGTTTGGATGGCAAGAATTGGATGGAGGGATAAGAACTCCAATCTGACAAGAGAATGTCTCCTGTCAAGTCTTGGCCAAGGGATTGTTGATCAACTGCCAACCAACACTTTACAGTTTTGACAATGCTTCATTTTGCTCTTGGCAAAGAATTACAGGCCACAAATATTTGTCATCAGAGAGACTAGAATAATTGGCTGTTAATAAAAACGTTATACTCTTTATATATACAGCTGTACTGTTTTCTAACTTACTATACGCAAAATCAACATATGAAAGTCAGAAGGTAAATGCTTTTCAGTCTGGAAAGGAATTCCTTTTTTGAGAAGACACGTTCGTCTTACCACACATTCTCCACGCACGCAGATGCTGTAAGGGTCTTTATAAGAACACCGTGTCCCATCATGCACCAGCATCTTCATGTAGGCCACGTCACCTGTTTCCTTGGACTGGCAGTACAGATGACATCTCCTATTAGCTAAAATAAATACAATAGAACACCATGAAAATAGATACCTTTGAACACAAATCTAAACACACAAACAAAACTTGTGCTTTAAAAGCCCTAACATCACCAGCCTTCCGAAACGGAACTGACCTACGGGAAATGTGCCCAATCAAAGTTCAAGTTGACTTGAAGGTACATTGACATTTTTGGTCCTGTTTCTCTTTGCTGTTTCCGAGTGATCCTACATCAAGCCACCATAATCAGCTCCGTAAGGAGTTGAATCATGAACGTATATTGCAAGTAAACGTGGGTGTTGCCAAAGATAGTCCAAGTATTTCTTGGAGGTCTTTCTTAGTACACCCGACGTGCTTCTCTCTCCTCAAGCAACAGGACCAAGGTAGGGGAATAGATGAAGAGCGAATAGTCACAGTCACACTGAGTATGCCACACATGGTTTGTATCTCAACTCCACCCCCCCACCCCCACACACACGCACGCACATGCATGACCAGATAAAGAGATCTCGTGCATTGCAGTGAGTGCTTTCAACAGCGCATCATGTGTTTCTTTTGATTAGGCTTTACTTCCAGAGATGACCTGCTTCCACCCCCCCCCCCTCCACCCACACCCACACATACACCCCCCCAACCCCCCCCCAGCAGCCGTACTCAGAGGGCAGGAAGAAGCCAAGGCGGCCGAGGAAACAAGACCCTCCCCTCGGTATGATCTCACACGTACAGTCTGGATGCTCGTAGGGCAGCCAGTGGTGCTTGCTGCTCTGGTACTCAAAGTGGGAGTTGCGGAGCTGGCACTGCTGGGCCCTGAAGTCCTCGAAGTGCTTGGGGCAGTCGTTAGTGTTGCAGAGCTGGTACTCAAAGTTCACCCCCGGACAATCCTGGCCTCCGTTCGAAGGACTGGGTTTTTTGTTGTTGTTTGTAAAAGACCAATGTTGCGTCAGACGAAGTACAGGATCTAGTTGTTTATGTGTGCACAGTGAATAATGCGAGCAAACCGCCTTTGCAATAGATTAAGCAAATGATCCAACAACTGCAGTGGTTTGCATATGAAAATGTATAGTGCCAGAGTTTACCCTACAGGAATATCTGACCTTAAAAGTACCGCATGCTAATTATGAGAGGTATGCAAATCAGCGCAAGCATCAGTCAAACTTACGACGGGGTGTTGCATTGGCGCGTTCGGAAGCGGACTCCGGTACCACAGGAACGCGAACAGGAGCCGTACTTGCTCCAGGATCCCCAGGCGCCATCTTGCTTCACCTGGTTGGCGTTCTTCCACATGCAGTGGCCTTTGTAGCACCACTGTGAGAGTTTGCAGGATGGAGGAGAGACTCAGTCACCAGAGCAAAGGGAAATCGCCGTAGTCGAGGGAGAAGTAGCGCAGACTCACTTTGCCAGGTGCGCATTCGGTCCCATCGAGAGGGGGGCCTTTCTTGGTCTTGCAGAAGTACGGGTTGTCCGGGTGACTGCACCACAACTGCTTACATGGGTCAAATGTGCGAAACTGGGGAAGGGGGAGAATGAAAACATTTCAGCGCTTGGCAGCCATTTTCAACCTGGAATGTAAACAATCAGGGAGCTTCCACAGCAAAGCGCCTCTGTCAAAAGTGAAGAGCCAACCTCTATGCATTACTTTATATTTATATCTGTATTATCTTTTTAGCTTTATTTGACAGAGACATATATAAAAAATAAAAATGAAATTTAAAAATAAATGTAAAACTAAGACAAAATACACTAATAACTAATAAGTATAATACAATTTTGAACAGGACTGGAGAGCATGTTACTGAATAGAATTGACTAACCTTCATAGTGGGTGAATGTAACAACAAGAGCAAAACCTTCATACAGTAGAACAAGAGCACAATGACATGCGGAGGGGACACATTTGGGGGCAGATTAGCGTAAACATTTACTTAAGCAATATGCTGTCAAGAGGAAAAGGTCAAATCGTGGTGAGATGTGTCAAAACAGAGCCACAATCAAAGAAAAGGTCCAGTTGTCCAATGACATTAGAGTTAGTTCCTGCTGTTCGACTCACCGAGGTGCAGATTTTGTATCCTACGCCAAAGTCAAATCGACACTGCTCATCCATGGAGTAGTTGATGCCCGGTAGCTCAGGTAGTTGGGGCCAATCGTGTTTAAAGGGGTCATCAAGGAGACAGTCGTAGGAACTGTAAGAAACGGACGATCACTGAAGACTAAAACAATGACCAGCTTTTATTCGATTTGTAGAGAAAAAATATTGACTATATTGAACATTGACAGCGACAACATTTCAAAACAGACACAATGCCGCAGACGAATAACTTTTGTCAAGATGGTGGATTTGCCAGACGCATCAACATCTAATTGTCCACATTCAGGCTAGAGTTTTGTCCCAGATCCAGGTACCGCTGGTCTACACAAGAAAGGGAACCTTACAAAGAATTTGAAAACCATCCAATGGATCGCAATCACCTCTGGAAATACTCAGTGTTAATAAGCATAGTCCACTTATCAATTATACATTCTGAGTGCCACTGGAAAATCCATTATTTGTCAATTAACGCCAAAGCTTGAATGATATTATCACACAGTGAACAGGCCTGGCTAAAGCTGGGCCTATCGATCATTTTCACGATCAACTATTCAATACAAAAACGACCGAATACTCGTGTGGAACGTTCAATATGCTTCATGTTTTGGTGTAGCACAAATCTTACATAACATCGCGTGCAATCAAGTAGTCTTCATCACATAAACTGTCACCAACAACAACAGTTGATGGCGATTTGTGGGATGCCCTGGATGTGTATCCCACAAATCTCCATCAACTGCATGATGCTATCCTATTAATATCGGCCAACATTTCTAAAGAATGCTTCCAGCACCTTGTTGAATCAATGCCACGTAGAATTAAGGCAGTTCTGAAGACGAAAGGGCGTCAAACACACTATTAGTATGGTGTTCCTAATAATCCTTTAGGTGAGTGTAAGTTATAAGTATCAGAAGTACGTAATAAGTAACATGAGTAAGTAATACGTAATGAGATAAGTAATTGAAAAAGTACTAGATGGTGTGACACTTACTGAATGTATCTCTTGAGTTCCTGACCGCTGCACATTGACCAGTGGTAGCGATGGAAGGCTGCTTGGACCAGGGGAGCCATGACACTGCCCATGGCGGTCTCGTCTCCACAGCGGTTCCCCTGCCCGTCGTGTTCCATCCCCAGCCTGGCACAAGTGCAAGACTGGCTAAATCGACGATCGGTGTAAATTGTATTCACTCAAATGCACGTCATACATTGCCCAACAAACTGTGCGAGCGCATTTCCTCGCCCTCCCCCCCAGGCAAGCCCAAAGACATAAAACAAGTACATTAATACACATGGATAGTCATTTGCATCCATTCAAATCCTTTCTCCATTAGCGAAAAAAGTAATTATCGTCTTAATCAGATTAGCGTCACCCTGGATAAGGGTTTGGTAAATATGTTGGTTGGTAAATAAACAAGAGTTTAAAGAAGCCGGTCTCACCAGTCCATTGCCCGAGGTAATTGTTCATAAAGGTCATTTATGGCAATGGAGTATGAAGGCGTTCACACTGGTGAAAACATTGTGTGCGAACCCCGTATTATTTGGGAAAATGTCATCTTAGTTAGGATACACAAATCCCTATAAGTAGGGATTTTCTCACTCATATCAACACCCGCAAGGGAACTCAAACGCAAGTCATTCATGACGCACACCCACAACGCATTCCCGCGCAAAGAAGTGAGACAGTGCACAGATGCTTATTTGAAAACCTACACATGCCCCGTCTCGTGGGCCACGACGAAGGCGGAGGAGAAGCCGTCTTCGTGGTTGAGGGTGCAGCTTCGTACCGGGTGGCACATGCCCGTTACAGGCGCGTACCCTGCAACGAGAAGAGGAGAAGGCGGAAGGAACCGTGAGCTACAGAGAGGAGGAAACGAGCGAGAGGCGGAGAGATGATGAAATGACTGAGAGAAGGCGGTGTGAGGTTAGGAAGAGAGAGGGGAAGATGCCATGAGACAAAGAACGGACGCTGCCAGCTGCTCAGCAAGGGGCCCGGTGGGGGCCTCACTTCCCCCAAAGCTTGTGCCTCCCCACAGGTCTACAGAGGCTACCTCCATTATTCACACCATAACAACCCTTTAGAGTGACTTCCCCCCCCCTCCCCCTCTGACAACCATACTGATCATATCTCAGAACACAGTAATCCCAGATAAATCATACATCAGGATCAAGAAATGGGAACAATTAGTTATGAGTGAGTTTATTTGCTTACGGCTGTTTCCCGATGTTTTCAAAAGGTCTACATGAGGAAAGTCTATTTGGGGCACATTCGGAACACTAGATCGGCAACAGATGGGATCTGACTGTGTCTCTAAATCCTGGGATGGGCCTACTGGGATTGTGCAGTTCTGTACACAAATCTACCCAAAATATGATTACATGTCATGGGTAGGACTCTATCATGGATGTAGTGTTTGACAATATTTAGCCAGCTAACTTTCCGATTTTTCTAATCATCATTGTGCACTGTCTGTAGCCTCTTACGTACCCAGTCTTCATGAGTCTGAACAAAAATGTATTGGCAGAGAATCACTCTTAGATTAAGTATAGAGAATTGTGGGAATAGATATTAGGCACTGATATAGGAGGCACATGTTTCAAATGACACATTATCAAATAGTGATGATTCAGTAAAGTTATCTTAAATTGAATGTTAATGTTTAGAATCAAATATGTTTTTATTATTATGTTATGATCAGTGTGTGTTTCATCGAGATGTTTTCTATGAAAATGTCCAAATGCAAAAGGTAGGTGTGCTTCAGTCTTACTTTCTTCAGATGTCTTTCAACAAAATTACGTAACTTCTGATTTGAGATATTTCATCAAATGTTTAGCAAAAACAGAACACAAACCCAAGAAATGAAGGGCTGCTATTCCAATTCTTCATCTTGTAAAATAGCTGCAGCACAGGTTTCTGACTACCCTAATGTTTGTTCAACTAGAAGTGTGCATTCAGTCATTTCAGTCATGAGCTGAAAAGCATACTGATAAAAAAAACACGCTAGATGTATTTTCTTTACCGTCTGGAGGCTTCTCACCACAACTGAAATATTGTGACCTATTTCTGCTCAGTACATTTCATTGGTCCCCCTTCTACAAAACACAAATCCATCTGGATTCATTTGAGAAACACCTGACATAAATGTAGCAGATGTCAGTGGCCAATCCCACTCACCTGTCCAGCTGTTCCACTCCACTCCCCCCCCCACCCCCACATCATTCAATTTTCATATCATTCCTTCTGGGTGGGTTCCCTCACCCTGCATACCGGTGGGGCCAAAGCCCTGGCGGGTGAGAAAGATAGCATGGTCGTGGTGCTCCGAGTGGTCCGGGTCAGCTTTCTGCTGCACGAACGCCCAGCGGCACACGTTCTCCAGACTCCGCGATGGGTTTCCTCTCTCAATAAGGCTGATGGACTGGCAGAGAAGACCGACCCAAGAGACCGACGTTAGCGACAAACACACGGTACCCGACCTACTGAAGGTGACTACAAACGAAGCACACTGAGTCTACAAAGACAGATGAGTCTACAGATTTGCACTGGTGTCCTAACCGCAAGCTAAACGAACAACATTTACAGTTAGCCCTGCGTATTGCTCAAATACGGTTATTCTCGAGCAAGATCGGAGACGGGACAATGTAAAAACGATGAAAGATATTGATCACGTATATTTTTTTAAATCATATATCATGTATGTCCACATGCAGTGGCGTGCATATTCTTTGATCGGTTGAGACAAACGTGTTCTTCAACTGAATTACTGACATGTTTTTGGCACGGAGCAGGAGAATGAAACCTTTGGTTTATCTCACCTTGGCATAGCCCAGCATGATCATCCGCACCAACACAACATTAATATGGATCCCCAGCGACTCGTCATGGTAGATCTCATTTACCTGGGAGAGACGAGGGAGAGACGCAAGGAAGCAGCCAATTAAAAATGTGTCTGCTCCTTATTCCGAGTATAGTTCAGCATACTATTATAAGATGGATTCAGTCATTCTACTGCCTACATTTTCACCAGTCTGGTGCTATATCATTCATTTGTTTTGTTTATTATCCTGGTAACTATCAATGTAATCAAACAATCTATGTATCTTTCTATTCCGTCTTTTAGTAGAATCACAGTAGATGGTTAATAAGAGATACACGTGATTAGATGTTGTTTGTAGTCAAGGCACTGTACAATACAACGGGTACTGCAGTGGAAATTCTGGTTCTCCGAACGAGATGGGTCCGGTTTCTGGGTCTGGTTGTACGAGGCAGGTGAGGTTGAATCGTGGCTTTCTAAGGATGCAGATGAACCAGGAGAAAGTGCATCATAAGTACATCATTAGAAGGGCTGTTCAAGGAGCTGAATGGAATCTTATTCAACCATCCGTAGCCCAACAACATATTTTGAAACGTATCTTCATTCATATCAGTGAGGGTTTGTCTGCCTGGATGACCTTGCTAATGTGATATGAGAAATACGTCTCCTTTTGAACGCATTGACCATAATAGACCAGAATTTGTATACACTGTTTGGGAGATTGAATCGCACAATCTTCCCAAAATCTGGGCAAAGTCCCATTTTCTACTTGGTAAATTCATGCCCATGGAAGTCTTCACCAGAAAAGCACACAATAAGACTCAACTTATACTAGAGATCCACTGTGCAATAACGAGTACAATGTAATGTAAACACAAAGTACAATGTCACAATACACAACCTCCGCTGGCATCACCGCTATTTTCCCTAGCCTGAGGATTGTCTTCCAGTGCATTGGCATCATCGCATTACCGTTTTCCAAAAGGGAACAGGATGTAAACACCTCCCTATATCTTATACCACAAAGTGAGAAACCACAGGCGTGAGAGCACACATGCTTGTTTGATCATGTATTTCAGGACAGAATAGGTCAAAGTAAACCTTTCGTATAATTTACAGGACGCATGAGCAGCTCTGCTGTTTACCGCGTTAACGCTGTCTGGCAGTCTACACAGGAGCGCCCCGGGTGTTCTGCACCAACACCTCCACCGTCGATCCTGAGTGAACATCTGCGATGGATTTGACTTCGGTTCTAGTGTTAAAGCCGTGGATTGTTCAATAAGGGGTCCGTGGGACGAAGATCTCACCATGGTTTATTTCGCGGACTATGCAAATGGATACGATCGCTGTACACAGTGTTGCCATCTTAGCAGAGGCTCTCACAGAAATACGACACCACCTGCTCACCTAAACATCTTCTGGTCGAAGCTCAACACAAATGTGTCTTTTTAGATCCTAAACACAGATCACCTCTTTGATAGGCTAAGGCCTGAGCTTATCAAACTGTCAAACTTGAATTGTTCACAACAATTCCAGTAATGGGCTGTTTCATTACTATCCAATTACCATTTCCTCTGAGGTTGGAGTTGGGAGTTCCTGCTATAACAACTAGCAAATTTAAGTTAAAATGCTTTTCTTTCACCATTTCTTCCAAAATGGTGCAATATGGTTTTGCATTTTGTAGTCTGTTTGGGTGGTGGGGGTGTGGTGGGGGGGCACATTATTCCTAACAGATGGGGACAGAATTAATGTTGGGTTACAGTACAGCAGCCATGCCAATCACTATGTAAATCTTGCATTGTATTATGGAGACACTTTAGTGTGGGCGTGTGCTCCTGACATATTGAGAGGAAGAGCAGACTGACAACATGGCACCCTGACAGCTCAGCGGAAACCTTGCGATCACCAGTGCTTGGAAATGCTTCAAACAAAGACAGTATTGTGGCCACAAAAGGGGGAGGGAAGAAGGAGAGAGAGAGAGAGAGACAGAGAGAGAAAGAGAGAGAGAGACAGCAAGAGACAGAGATTGGAAAAATGGGGTATTCAAGTGCAAGATTCAAATGTTCACTGGCATATAAACACAGATTGCCTCAACAGTCTGTCAGCTGGGGGGCAGTTGGCCTGTCAGAGGCAATTCACCAGCACGGCCGCTGGTTTGGTGGTGGTCAGAGTTCTGACGCTTCAATCTTCTGTTTGCCATTTCCATTTCAGTGTTTGTCTTTTTCTGTGCTCTTGGCATATTTGTTTTTGTCGTCTACTAGAAGGGTTTAGGACTGTGCAGCATTCTGCATGCTTGCATTCAGGATGTATTTCGCCATAAATCCGCGGATATTTTCTTTTTGCACAGGTGTGTCTTTTCCCCATGTGGTTGTGATCTCTGGAATCCAGCTGCTGCGAGGTTAAGATGGAGTTGGCGCTCTGGTTCATTCCATTATTTAAAGCATATTGAAAATGGACAGAACTATTGTAATTATTAGAATAAAATTCATAAGGAGTGTGTGGGACACGTTTTTTCTCCCCCTCCTTCGTTTGAAGTGGGGTTATAAGTCGAATGCAGCTACAGCTGCAAGTCATGATAGGTATTTAGGTGGAGTTAAATTGGCAATCTGTGACAGGTCTCATCCACGCTCCTTTCCTCTGTGCTTTTACATCAGGTCCTTGTGTGTGGGACTGGCCAGACATCCACTTTACTTAAGCACCCTCAATACGTTCATTCAGGGAAAAAAAACAAAACAACAACAACCAGCAAGCAGTGGGTTGCAGGTCGTTCAGCTGCCAGACAGCAGATTGCCACAATGCGGGATCACACATCTGAGCAGAGCGCTGTTCACAGACTCCATGAATGCACCCATTCTTTTCTCTCTCTCCCCCCCCTCCCCCCTCCCGCCCCCCACCACACAAACTAATGGAGACGTGCCACCAAGCTCAGTCATTACACCCTCACAGGGCTGCACAGTGCCCACGCTGCCACATCCCAGTGGTGCAGCGAGGGGCATCCTTGGGCTCTTTCTGCCTCCCCCTTCTGTTTGCAACGTTCAATAACCAACTGGGGACAAGTTCAGCACTCAACTGCATTTTTGGTATTAGAAATTGTACTTTGTTGGTTTCCTTGTTAAATGTTGCAAACGTGTTTTTCAAATTGTTACCCTTTCTTGGGTGTGCTAATAAAACTGCTACATAAGACATTGTGTATTGTTTGAACAGAATGTTATACTTTTAAAATACTTTTGATTGCCGTTTGGCAATTTAAAAATATGTGGGTTTTCTTCCATCGCTGAACCATAAATAAAGTGGCTCCTAAGTACAAGTATGGATACTGTGAATAGAAGCTATAGTCACGTCTTAGAGACACACTATCTGGTTTACACATGAGAGTAATTATTTGAAATCGGAGAAATGTTTTGTTGTTTTCTATGTGCAAATGATGCTGTGGTGATTTAAGTAGGTGATTTGCTTCTTTGGGAAATGTCACATTGAAGCTGACCCAGCACTAACAAGCATTGTATTTCCTTGTTTATTTATAGCAGTTTACAGTGCAGCCTACATATGTTAGCTTCAGACCCCTTGACTGACCTACTACTATTGGGTGAATGGGTTGAAAGTCATTCAGTCAAAGGTGATGGCCAACTACTTTCATGAGAGCCACAGAGCCATTCACCATACCAGGTGGAGAAATCATTGTCTTCTTTCCTCTCTCTGGATACAGCAGCTGACTCAGTCCAGCACCACAGGCTCATCAACTGAGTCTCACCATCAATTAGCGTCACAAACTCTGACCAGTAGGTGGCAGTCTTGACAATGTAACCCAATGGTCACTCAGAACTGTCCACGGGGCGGAGATGCTTAGTCTCGACCCCGCAGAGCCACAAGCTCAACCAGTTGAGTTTTAGTCTTTGCGACAGGCAGAACAGAGGGGAAAAAAACAGAGCTTTCTTGGTGATCTGAATATTCCTGCCGTAAATGAATCGTGGTAACTATTATTTTACGCATTCACGCAACACAATGGCCGGATTGCACAGACCAACTGTTTAATTGTTTATGTTAGATCCTACTACACACATATCCAGGATGTAGGAATAAACATTTTATAACGTGATTGTGGAGGTGGGGGACGGGAACAGTCTAAAAATGCCATAATCTATATTTCCCTTTCCAAAAGTGCCTTTGGAAATTGCGTACACATTCTCTCCATCATCACCTGACAAAGTAAATCAGGTCCAAAAGTATTTCTGGTGACAAGACAGTGATCTGTAGAAGGGGATACTGTGGCAATAGCAGCTTCTGGAGTGATGATAAGATGAGAACAGACATCAGAGGGGAGAGGGGGGGGGGGAGCTTGAGGGTCGAAAGCAAGCAGACAGGGAAAAGGAGCAAGAGTGAGGGAAAGACAGGAGGAGAGCTGAGAGATCCAGGCAGACATGTCCACAGAGGGAAGGAGGCGTTAGGCAGACGTGTCGGTGGGCGCTCAGCATCGAGGGGAGGAGGGGAAGGTGTCGGGCGGAGGGAGTTGTCGGGAAGAGGAGGTGTCGAGAGGAGGTGGTGGCGTACTATGTCGGGAGGAGGAGCGGCGACGTGACACAAGGTGACACCCCTGCTAAGTGGCACTCTTCGTCAGCAACTATGGCGGCAGAACCATCGCCGGCATCCCACTTTCGGTGCCAACCGACCTGCGCTTACCATTGGCTAGATGGGAGCGTCAAGCGGCGCTGCTCACGGGCGAAGCGTGCGGCGTACTTACTATGTTCATGAGGGTGAGAAGGTAGTTCTGGACGTGCTCCTTGCCGTGGAAGCGCACCACCGAGTCGTCCACGCCCAGCAGCACTTCGATGTTGTAGTCGTCGTCTCCCGCGTGACGGCGCCGACGAACGGTTTGGTTGACCTGTTTGGCAACATTATCCAACACTCCCGGGATGTCTAGCTCCGGTTCTTGGAGGAGAACAGAGAAGAAGACCATGAGCTCATTACATTACTGCTAGAAGTTTACTTTAACTTACTGTCGCTCATAAACTCTGTACAGAACAAGAGACGCCAAAGTAGGCCTAATTATTCATCACCGGAAATGACTGTAATAGGTATTAATGCTATTGGAAGTAGACATACAGAGGTCGCAGCCAATATTATACAAAATTGCTTTATTATAACTCCCCTAAACTATGATTCTCTTCAAGATGAATAATGATGATAGCTAATTGAATAATGGAAAACCCCACAATAATAAACCATACAATTACAAACCAAAAGGTTTTTCTGAAATATTTCAAAGTTAGATAAATTAATCAAAAATCTACAATGATCTTTCCATTCTAATCTCCTCACCAATCTACGGTTCTAAGATTCTGAGTCTTCACACTTCAGTTCCAGTGACACTAACGCCGGCAGACACTGGCACAGATTGGTTGTGCAGAGTGGCTCCAAAAAATGTCTGTGACCTCAGCCATGGTCCTGGCCTCGACAGAGTTAGCATTGTGGAGCGCATTCCTCCTCTCCTGCGCTCTCGTCATGACACAGGCATTCTTGTGCGACAGAGCCAGGCCCAGGCCCCAGAGTCAACACGCTCTCTGAGGTACCTACATCAAACGTGCAGGACTTCCCCTCGTCCACACGCGCGCACGCTTTTCCTCACAAGTGCCAAAGTGTCTCAGATACTGATTCCTCTCGCGCACACACTCGCGGATGGGGACGAACACACGCAGGCGCACACGCGCCCCTTCCCTTGAGACGCCCCCCCCCCCTCGCCTCCCCTGACTGAAGTGCAGGGAGCAGGGGTTGGTCAGTGTAGCTCACACGTGGCACAGTGGCATGAGGGGGGGGGGGGCAGGGGGGAGCCACACTGCACGCTACAAATTACTTCTCTATTGGATTTCTACCTGCACTGTTCATCTACAGCTAATAATCTACATCCTCCCTCATTTCATCCGGTAATAAAATGTGATGATCACAAAGTTGGGTACCAGAAATGCCAAGAAAGAGAATGTCCTTGGTCAATTTAAATTCAGCCTATAAACACTCTAAAGCCGTGCTCTGCTTGTCAAACAGATCAAGGTTTCAGGAACAGACAGGTATTTCACTGGAATGGTTATTTCCTTTCAGACTTCCCCAACATACTCGCAGAGCTAATGCAAAAGACAAATTGCAATAGTAGATCTTTTTTCCCCAAAGACTGAATGTTTGTTAATAAGTCATAGCTACCTTCCTTTTTTTTCTTCTTCTTTTTTTTTGCACATCAGATTCCATTATCATAAATTCAACACAGGTCTGGAAAAAAATCTCCCTGTCTAGTTATTTTTTCATTTTTTTTCCCCATTGGGTAGCTTAGGTAGCTGAATATAACAAGATGTTTCATGGTTTGGATTTGATCTGGCAACTCGCAATTTGTCATGCAAACAGCTTTCTCAGCCCTTCTGCCACATGTAACACAAGTTAATTACATTGGCTTTGATGACTGGAAGGAACCTTTGTAGTTTCCTTTTGTGCAGTGCCCCGACTGAGTCGAAATGCGAAAGCAGCAAAAGTTACCCAACAGTGCGTTCTCTCTGAAAGAAGAAAAAATGCTGTTAGAAGCATTTTACAATTTAAGTCCCATGAAATGATTTCCATGTGTCAGGAATTAAAGGATACCTGCTGAGCTAGGCTCAGGAGATACTGCGCTTCATGGTTTTATGTTGGCAAGCGCTGCGCCTGTAAAAGGAGTGTGTGTTTTGTGCAGACCCTGACCACCCTTATGCCTCTGGGTACAGCAGTCTGCAGCCACTGCTACCGAGAAGTTATATGACTGGGCAAACTAGGTTGACTGAACACCCCCCCCCCCAAATGAGCGTTGAACTAGGTCAAACAAGCAAACCCTTCCAAAATCATCACAATCGAGCTGAAAACATTATGATAACGAGTGATATCCCTGAAGAACATTCTAGAGTAGCTCTTCTTTCCTCTGTGAAGCCGTGGGATCCCATTCATAAGTGCTGTGTCTGAATCGAAATGAACAACTCACAGAATACTTTTCGCAGAGCTGTCCTTCAAGATTTCCATGGGATTTCGAGGTATGTACAATAATACAGCTAGCCACTGAATGGCTTGTAAAATGCAAAATACCTCAAAGTCACCGACCTGAGAGTCTCCATTTTTTATTTTGTTTAAACAATCTGTTTCCGTTTTTCCTCTAACTTAAGCTGTGAGACAGTATGATTAATAAATAATATAATTATGTTCAGGTTGCATGATACATCAACAAAAGTCAGTGGTTTGTCAGTAGGGGTCTAGACATATGAATCTCATCTTTCCACTTCTCAAAACTAAAATTATCTAAAAAACTTAAGAGGGGAATATTTAACTTGAATTAAATATAATTCTCCATCTCTCTATCCTGATGACTGTACCCTAAGTCACAGGTGTCTTTACCAGTTACAAAGGGACTCTACTAATTGCAATTGTTGTTCGGGAATAATGATATTTATATTTCAAGTTGCAAGGTGATATATCTTTCTAGATGGTTCCGAAATGCACTCGCATTACTAATGACAATACACCCCGAATGCAATACAGTCCCCAAGGCAATGGTATTCAACCCTACCTTCCACCTGGCAGTCCATGGAGCTGTCCAAGGGGGCCTGGAGCACCGCAGACCTCCTGTAGACGACGTGGACCCTGCCTTGCTCTTCCTGTTCCTGGATGCCCCTCTCCAGCGGCTCGATGAAGTACTCGTCTAAGTCGGTGCGAATCATTCCTGCCTGGGAGAAACATTGCATGGAGCCAAGATGTTAGCTGCACTGAAAACTAAGCAACGTCTCCAACTCCAGCACAGAAGTGTCCATTTTCGTTTCATGTGAGACACGGCTAAGATGGACAGGCAAGGCCTAAACTGTTATCTTGATTTGATACTAAAAATCAAGGCACAGCACATTGGTTTCAAAGCACAAACCCCCAACATCTGTCTAATTCACTGTTCCCTGGGTTGAGGCAAAGATACAATATTTAAACAAGATCCAAATGCTTGTGCCAACAGAACTTCTTCAGCCAACTATTCCTCTAAAAAACACTGGCTCTCAGATATTTACCGTTCTTTTAACTCAATGAAATGCAATTTTAAAGCCAGTTCGCTTTCCCCAAGTAATCAGGACAGACACTTAAAAAGTTTATCTAAAGCCATTTTACTGCTGAGTCATTCCGGATGATTCTTGCTTGATTCCCTAAAACTTAAGCTAACTGTAAAAAAAGAAAAAAGAAATTGTATTCGTAGAATGGAAACAGGGCAATGTATATTGGACATCACACTTATTCACATGACATTTGGTTTTAAAAAAGTGTTTTTTTATCACTGTAAATAATACCTTTAAATCTTTTCATCTTAATCACATGCGACTGAGTTGATAGTCACAGTAATGTAATTTTAGTTTAAGGCTCAAGTGTGGATGTGTGTTATGTGCATGTGCACACTCGTCACCCGCTTGCCTTCTGAAACACTCCCTTCGTTTATATCCTCCTTTCTCCAACCCTAGCACAGGCCTCATGTACACAGACCTGCCTCTCAGAGGCCAGGTTGGAATGTGCTCTAAAATCTGATTCTCTTACTCTCCTGGCTTCAGCTTCCTACCATCCTGTGTGCTCCAGAGAGAGTACAGTTTTGGCTCATTCCAGCCAAGAGTTTCCCAATAGCTCCCTATTTTCACAGAAAAGGATCTGGAGAGCAATTTTACTGCATTATAAGTCATCGATAAGGCCAATATTGTCTCATAACAATTTAGAATTGTTTTCCTCATAAGACCAAGTCCTATTCTAACAGCCAAAACTCAGATGGGACTTCTTTTTTCTTCCAAAATTCACTTGGCAGTAGCAAAGTTCCTAGATGTTTTTTTTTTCCTGGTTTAGGTGGGCAATATATGTGGAACAAATGAGCTGGCAAGTTGAAAGTGGAAAGAAATGCATCCCAATTATGCTGGTGCTGTTTACTGTCCCAGCAGCCTCCAATCAAACGCTCCAGTCATGTGATATATTCCATGCCGTCTCAGACACGTGTTGCGGAGATTCCGCATTTGCCACGGTCGGCGGCAGGTGGGGCAGGTTATGGGGAATGTCAGGGGGAGGCGTTGGGAGGAGGGGCTAACATCAAGCGAAGTGCCACGCCTCTTCAATCGCCTCTTCATGATTGGACACGATCAAACATCCTAAAAACAACCATTTAAATGAAGATAAACAAGACAAATCTGACACTAAAACACGATATAACAAGCAAACAGCAGCACCTCACATGATTTGCAACAGCAGGTTTAAAATGTCAAGACTGACATTCGCAGCCCCCCCCCCCCCCCCCGCCCCCGCATCTCGAAGCCAATATGCTGTCAATCAGTTTCTATTAAAATCATACTTAATTTGTGTGCATGAAAGTTATATACTCTGACAGATTAAGGGGCTTTATAATGCAGTCATCTAAAATCTAGTGCTTTCTTTTTTGGAAAGTAGAAGTGTCAAATTTGCCAAGCATAATGGACGTCACTTGGATAGGACAGAAGAGGGTTGCATTTCAGGGCAACGGAATGGTGAGCCAGTGGTATATGACCAGGGTGTGGCATCCACAAAGCAAGGAGAAATAGGGATCACTGTGCCGAAAAGTTCTAAGTTGGTAAGAGAAGGCACATAATAAGTCAAGGAAAACCCATCTTGATGCCTAAACTTTTATGTGAAAGACAACATTCAAAGCCTTTTGTTTTCCCCCCGGAGCCACCTAAATGAAACAGGGAGGGATGGCAGAAGGGGTGGAGTCATGAGCAGGGACGTCATCACACGGATGTTAGGCGTTGTCTTTTCCTTCCTTTTTCAAAACCAACCGGTTCCGGAATGGTCCAAATCAAACTCGCAATTCATTTAGAGGTATTTTCATTTGATCAGCAAACAAGGTGACTGAATGCTTGAATTGAAGGTAGAGCGCTGAAAATGTGTCTGTTAGAATACTTGGGGGATGCAACAGATGTACAATCTAGGTTTAATCTGAGCGTATTTGTTCAACTGAACGACTGCTTGACAGTTAAATCTGGGTTTGAAAGCTATTCAACAGATCAATGATTTTAATTAAATGAATACAAATATACTCTGATAAGAAAAATATTGAATAAAAAGACACTTAACTAGCCTCTCTGTAATCAAAAGGGTGTGATCAAACCTCCTAACATATATGTCCTTATATTAATTTAAATGATAAACTATATCATGGTTATGGTTTCTCACTATTAAATTCCACATAATACACAAAAACAAAATATTTCTGTGCATCTATAAATGAGAAACAAGACTGTTTATTCTTCTTCTTCTACCTTTGTGTTTTGAAAAATCCAATCTTAGCGTTGAAAAACCCAATCCGACCTTACTTAATATTGCAGACATACGCGAGTGTCCAGAAAGGTGAGCCTATTGTTACCTCAGGTTTTTGAAGACATCAAGAGTATGTGTACCATCAGTTAAATATCCCCTGAACTAGCCCAAGCCATGCAGACACCCCCCCTCTGCCAAGACAAACATACGGGACTCAACTGAAGGGGCCAGTTTTTCAAAGACAGCCCTTCCAGTATAAACTTCTTAAGGAGCCGTTATAAACGTGCTTTCTTAAAAAAATACGGTACTGCCACTTTGAAAAAGGCCTGAATTCAGCCAAGACACTGCCACCTTTCACCCTCCATGTTGTTTAAAGGTGTGTTTGCTCAAACCTTCGTCATCATTACCTGCCATTTTCATCAGGTCTAAAAAGAAACTTGCAGGGGAAAATCACACATGCAGATTTCGAACATTTTGAAAAGAGGGAGAGAGAAAAAAGCCAGTAAAAGGAATCCATCTGAAGGAGGACACAAGTGGAAATGCAAGTATAGATGCAAGTGTGGATGGAAGTATAGATGCTAAATGATAATAAACACGCCTGGCTGGAGGGAGGGCGGAGTGTGTGTGTGTGTGGGGGGGGGGGGGGGGGGTAGTACAGGAACAAATATTTTTTTGCAGGGCACCAGAAAAATATAAATAGCTGAACTGAGGTACTTTAACCCTTTAGAACCCAAACCAGAGGCCGTGACCGGCTATTCTACATTTCACTGTAACTGGGAATATTTGTATTAAGTGATACAGCCTGTTTTTTTGAAACAGGGTATTTGTGATCAAATGCTGAGTCACCACTCCAACTCAGATTAGATATCACCTATCACTTACACATCACCACTTCAATCTGTGCTAAGTGAGCAAATGTAGACTCTTAGCTGTTCCACCCCATAATAATAAAAGGACCCTCCTGGCCACCTTATTTGAAATGTTCTCGATAAGCGACTAAAAACAGACCTGTTCAACTACAGTTCTTAATACTCTGGCGCAATAACACACAATCACATTCAACTCTCCACAAACTCAACCCCTTTAACTTTCCTTACGAACTTAGATGTAAAAGTTTGAAAGAAATGTCCGTTTCAGTTTTGTTAGCTGCTACGACAGGTGTGATATATTGTGGCAACACAAGACCAGGCTACAGAAGTGCAAGGAAAACGTGTTTGTAAATGTGTCAACACAAAACACGCCGCCAGAGAAATGAAACCCTTGCTTGCAATACCTGTGGGGGGGCTTTTCTGTCAAAAACGGTCACCTGTAGCGGTATCTGAGAAATTGTACATTTGGTAAGTGAACTATTTAAGATCTTGTTGTGGCTCTGTCTTGTACCAAAAAATCCACCTGCAAAATCTCACGATTTATAAAGTCGTGGTCCAGTTGATGTTGACTTGATCAGCTGATCTGGGATATGATGCAGTATTGTAGTTTAGATCATCCTATTGTTAGACCAGCCATGGACCTCGCCTCGATGATCTGCGATACCGATTCTTATATTCCCTTACAGTCATGCACAGTTTGTACATAACGTTTGATAACAGTGTCTGCTAAATGTCATATTTGTTGTCGGAGTGCTTGGCAGTATTATTTCAAAGACTAAAGTATTGAGTAGGTGTGACTGGACGATGTTTGAGATGTCTGATGGGCAGAAAAAGCCAGGGTCACGCTGAGTGTAGCCTCATTTTCTATAAATTTTGAAAAAAGAACATTTAATCGGGCTCAATCATTTCTTTTTGTACAGCCCTCCAAACAGGGCAAACATTTACCTACTACTTTGAGATGTTGGTAACAGGTCAACACTTGACCTAAAATAAAACCAAGAATCTGTGAATGGGCTTCAATGTCTGTTTAAAACAACAGCAGAAAATGCGGGTCCCCTTGGGTTTATGTAGGTCACGATTAAAAATGTATAAACACATAAATATATCAATAAAAGTGCCCAGAAGCACACACCAAACTACCACTTACTGGCCCCTACTGAAAAAAATTCTTAAAGAAATAGCTTAGCTTGCATATCCTGGGGTACCTCGCCTTGTGTACCTCAAACCAAATTTATCCAAACAGCTTTGTAGTCAAAACTCTGCAACAGGCAACTTCTTGGCTAAATGAATAAAATACATCAAGACCTATTACTGAATACTACTCTTGTGCCTCCCTAAGTTGCTATAGATCTTGAGGGATATCTTCATAGTTTAAGGGCTGAAGTTGCCATCAATAATGTATTCATTAGCTATTAAGTAGGAACTTGTATTAGTTTAAGGGAATCGTATAGTAAAGTATTGGTACAAAGAAACAGTGCAACATGCAACTACAGTTCAAATACTTGACTACTGAGGCATGAGCCACAAATGGAGTCGATCACAACAACATGAAAATCATACTCAGGGTGACATTCTGAAGTGTCATTACGGCCATTATCCTTCGTGTTGCCAAACCACGAAGAGCGTTCAACTTTCATCTTGTCACTCAGGCTGAGGCGTGTTTACTTGAAAGCATTAGGCACTCGTCGGGGCTATGCGATTTCCTTTTCTCCAACATCTCAAACACAACGGTTTTAAAACGGCAGTTTCAGACACAGCAGTTTCAGTGGATCATGCTCCATCAGCATGACATCAATTCTTATTAACGAGGTGTGCCCTTGATAAGACACACCATGATGCCGCATTTTTAGTAGACTGATCAAACGTAAATCCCTCCCTTCTTTTAGATTGGTGTTCATCACACCAGTGGCGTTCCTCCGTCAATTGTGACCCATGTTGCACTTATCAATCACGTAGCCACCGCTGTACAAAAAGCAAATCTGTATTTTCATGCTGAGGAAACAACATTGCCTCCACAAAATCCCACCCAGTGACAACCTACAAACCACCTTTCAATCAACACCTTCCAGAAATATCCTACTGACCTTCAGCTTGTTCTCAACTCCAGAGCAGAGCAGCTGGGTTAAGGATCAATTTGACACAAGGCATAAGTGAGTTTGCAACCATATAGTCGTGATAGAAGCGTAAGTACGTTTGGGGTCGAAAATATCCACAGCATAAATCCATACAGAGAAACTGTATGGTGAAACTGTCCAACGGTGAAATTGTCCACTCCAATGGTAAAGAAATATTCCTGTTTGTACCTCATCATGATGAGATGAGAACTGACAACGTGTTGAGTCTGAGCAGATAGCCGAGCAAATATCAATGCATTTAGGCTGTAACTTGCGTGTTAAGATGTAAATGTGGAGTCATTTTGGTATGACATTTTGCTCCTACATTACAAATTACTGGAATAAAGATCTATGCTGATCATTTGATCAACCTCTCTTTCTTTAGAGAGTCTACGACGATGTGTGAAATACACCAGGAGACAGGTTCAGACATGACCCCTTGACCCCTACCAGAACAGAGCCAGGCAGCTTTGTAAGGGTCAGGAGGGGGGGTTGTGCTCCGTGCGGTTTGAGCCCTTGGGGGGAAGAGGCAAAGCACGTCAATATCAAGGTTGTTCTAATTGATCACCTTTGATAGGTGATAATTCTTAATGATTTCTATTCTGACAGGAGAGTTCTATTACAGGATGACAGTGCTTGAGGGGTTCCCTAATTTGGTTGCAGAGAAAATCTCGTCCACAGACTTGCCAGACCACCATATATCCTTCACACTAGGAACCAAAAGGGTGGAGGCAAGCAGATGAGGGAATAAAAATAGTCTAGACATACGTGACGTCTTCTGAACATTGACAAAATGTCATGTTAACAATTCAATTGACAAAACATGCATAATTTCTATCGATGGCATTTTACCCTTATTTGGTCTTGTTATGCTGCGCGTGCTAAAGTTCCTTTTGGGCACAGGAAACTGAGCAAAAGGACATGACTAGCCACAGATCTCCTTCTTGACTGTCTTTTATGACAGACTTGCTGTACTTGTAAATCTCCCCCCTCCTTCTGCAGAGCTACTGTATACGTAGACCAGGTGTGTTTTGAGGATGAAACACTGTGATTAGATCAGAGGCACAGGGCCAGCGACAGACTGCACAAGCAGCATACTATTTAGAAGGAATCTTAACAATGCACCGACATCCAAGGTTTCAGAAAGAAACCATTAGTTACGACACCGTTATTCTTGTTCAATCATCGAAGATGAGGGTGCTCTGTTTCACTGTTTAATCACAATTTGGATAAGCAAGCAAGCCCAGGCATGTTTCCCTTGCCCATGTTTGTCACTGCCCATGTACAAGATGCAAATGTGAAAAGTCCTTGTCCTTGGTGGTGATGTGGTAAGAAATATTTCTTTCTTGGCCACCAAATCCTTCGTGTCATTAGTATGGATTTGTATGTTTTAGAAATGTACTTCAAACAGCATTGCTAACTAGTCACAGGACCGCTTTTCACTCTATCTACTAGTATGGTGCTAATGTCATGTCTTTCACGAAACAAATCAGTTTGAATAGAATGTTAAAGTCACCAAGATTTTTGACACGTTTGCCGCCCAATCATTTCACGTGCTATGACTCATTTAAAATGGGCAATGATCACCCAAGACCATCATGTTGACTGTGACTCTTTGATATGCATTTAAAAGAAATCATGAGTAATATTTTCAATATGTATTTCGAAAAATTCCACTATCCTAGCAGCAGTCTTCCTTTAACTCCCATATCCTTCTCCATCTACTTTGCTGAATACACTTGAGGTGGCATGAAAAACATCAAATGACAGGACAGTTTGCTTGTTGACATCTGTGGGACTAAAGTTCTAAGCATGTCATTCCACAAACGACATACTTCCACAGACAGAGAGCAGTGTGCAAAGTCTAGCTCTGAGCCACTGCATGCCGTGTTTTCACCAGCTGTAGCCTGTCAACCTTCTTAAGAGTAAGGGCAGCCCCTGTCTCTGGAACATCTTCCAGAAAAGACAACATGCATTTCTACTCCATCGCCAATGTTTTCAGAGCAGAGGAACTGCCCCAATATGTTCCGTGAACTTTTATCAAGGAGAAATGTAAACGCTTCTTCCACTAACCATTTCCACAGGTTGCACATTTCACTGTCAGATGGAGCAGTCTCACAGTGTACCGGCAAACGCAGATCGCTGTGGACCCCAACCCGCTGATGTTCTTTTATCCCAGCTGCTTTTTAACACGATTCTCTCTTCCCCCCGGCCAGTAGATAGGAAATATGTGCTTTGTGCGATTTAGGAACAAGGTTGCAGCTGTGCTGTGTCTGCCTAGCACACTCTGGTTCTAATTAAGACTACTAAAACCTGCACCTACGGCAGGCGGGTTACCTCTGGAGATCAAACACAAGGACTGCAGCATCATTAGATTTGCTGTTTTGGTTACATTTATCAGTGTTGGGAAAATAACTCAAGCACAATTCCCCTCTACTGCTCTTGACTAAGAACAGTCAGTCTGTTAGATACATTTTTCATATCCCCTCTGCCCCAATATATTCAGACTTGTTGGTAATCAACTCAAAACAGCTTCTGAAGCAGTTCTACCCACTAAGGCCCTAAAATCCATATCAACACTGGTCACGTTCTAACCACTCGTTAAGGAAAAGCCAGACAAAATCACCTGAATGCTAACAAACAATACAGAAACACCTTTCAACACTCACTAGTCCTTGCATAGGAACACATACAGCCCACTAAATAATCCAACCAATGATAGGATGAACATTTGTCCTTATTTAACTCAAGCTTCAAATGACGCCTAACCAGAGGAGCTAAAAGAGAATGCAAAAAAAAACAAAAAAACCCAGCACTGGGGCTGGCATGCACTGACCGTGATGTCATCACAGACAGGCCCCGGGGTTGTGAAGACGAGAGATGTCATCTCGCCCTCGACACTGGAGTCCCTTAGGGGGTGTGGGTTCAGCCCTTGTGCTCCACTCCCCCTTCACCCTCGACAGTGTGGCCAGGCTCAGCTCCGACGCCTTCACCGAGTTCACTGACGCCAACCACCACAGCTGTCATCACTGCCAGTGCAACTGATGACACGAATCAGGAAGCAGGGCAGCAAGCCCGTATTCCACACCCTTATTCGCATCAAAAGAGCTATGTTGGGCGTGGCCAGAGGGCAGTGGCGGGTGCAGTCAGAAAATATAGTGGGCGCGGTCCAGACGTTTTCCGGGGATCCATCTCACCAAATGACCCGAGGCAGAGATCTGTCTAAAGGAGCCTTTCTGTGTTTGGAGTTTGCAGGTTCTCCTCACGTTCACACTCTGCAGACGCGTAGAACAGATCGCTCTTCCGCACCGTGTGTCTGCCCTGGACGTGTCTGAGCACTTGGACTGGGCTTCCGGGCGATGCTAACAAGGCCGCCTCCAGAAGAAGGACCCCCAAACAGAAGAGACGCAGAAGGCAAACGGCGGCGGTTGGCACGGGAACACGCGTGTGCGATGGTGCTGCCACTGCCACTGCGCCAGCGTATTTGTATCACATGGCGAATAAAAAAGTTACTTAACATCATGAATGACCCCCGCTTTAAATAACTATCCTGTTCAGCATGAGACTCCTCATTCATCAGTGTCCCACGAACAGACAGAGAAGCCTTCATGCTTACTTCCAGATGTTCCCACCCAGCATCTTCGTAATCGTTTGTCTTATATTCTGGAATTACAGCTTCTCCACTATTCCTATTGTATTTAACCAAGTCATTTCCCTATGGGGATGAATAAAATATCACCATATCACGTTCCATATTTACACCTCTAGAAAGGTGTTGATGTTCCACCGACACCTATTTTCACTCAGAAGCCGGTGGAGATTGAACATGTGAACTCCAGTCCTCACTAGCTCAGGCGCGCTTGTGAACGCCTCCTAGCTGCGGATGCAGCATCGTCTGGCATGGGAACGACTCAGCAACAGATGTGGCGACTACACACAGGGGCGGTGATCTCAGCTATACATCTCAGGTTTTGCACTCCCACCCATTAAATCCACCTATAGTCAAAGCAGCCTCGTACAAAAGGCATATCATTAAAGTCCGCCTCCCAACCCCCTCGCTCCCCTGCAATAGTATCACAGGCCCAACCTTGTCACCAAGAAAGTATTATAGGAGTACAAGGATTTGCACTAGCAATCGTAACAACAGTTTCAACCCTCGCCCCCGCCAAGTCATCAAATCCTATTTTATTTGTTTTTACTTTTTCTTTTTACAAGTTCTGTCCCAGAGGGCTTCACAGATGCCCATAGAACTGCACCTAAACCAGCCAGAAACCCTCAAAGAAGACAAGGAGGGGAAAAACTAACTGGAAGTAACCTTGAGGAGCAATTCAAGGAGGGATCCCCTCCTCCAGACACAGTTGGTGATACTGTGAGGTGCAGACTACAGTCTGGATACAATTACGCACTGAGAACAGAGCTAAAAGTACACATGTATAAGTGAAGGGTTGGATAAAACACATATGCTGAAACAAACAGTCTTCAGGTGTATATGTGTGTAGTCCCTAGTTCTCCGCAGGTGTGTATGTATGTGTAGTCCCTGGTCCTGTGCAGATGTGTATGTGTGTGCAGTCCCTAATCCTCCGCAGGTGTGTATGTGTCTGTGTAGTCTGTTGTAGCGAATTATACTTGTCCCCCCTGTGTCCTTGAAAGAGTTATTTTTATATTGATATAATGACAACAATATTATAATGATATGGATACTCCTATTTCCTATTACTTGATGCTCAATTTTCAAGTTGGTTTCCTGATCCTCAGAGGAGGTTAAACCTGGAATAATGAGATGAAGTTCATACTTATGGCATTCCCCTGAGGAACGTGTGCAGGTTCACAAACATACCAACATGAAAGCACACACACATACAAGGGCTTATATAAATATATATATATATATATATTCTATTCAGTAACTTTCAAGCCCGTGAATTGTATTGTTTGCCTTGATGAAACGAGCCTAAGGAAACTACTAGGGTGTTTCTAGGCTGTTCTCATGCTTTTTACCTTCATCTTTTAGAGGGATAATAAGAATGCTTTGGGCTGAAAGTCACCCCTGGCCAAGTGCATTATGGGAGGTAATGTTGAAGATAAGGATGCAAGGTTTGTCGCCTCAAAATGACCGCCCGTGTTTTATGGGAGGAACTGGCCAGGGAGTAATACGTCACTGTAGCACTAAGCAATGGAGGACCACTCACCCGTGACAAACACCATGACAAAGGTTCCTCCAGCTGTCTGAGAAAAGGGATATCTGATGCACAATGTACTTTAAAAGTGCTGACTTGTGAAAGCAGAGCAAAGTTATGACCATCTTAAAAGCCACTGACCCTCATTCGAAAAGGTCAGTCTTTTGTGGTGGGATAGAGAGGGGTTGGCGGGGGGTTGAGGAGGGGGGGGGTTGAGGGGGAGGGGGTTGGCAAGAGTTTACTGCGCAAGTAGGGAAAACGCTTACCAGTCCATCGCAGTTGCTAATGGCAACTGAGGCCCCGGGAACGTCAGTGATGTCCCCGACGAAGGTGCAGTCCGTTTTGAGCTGCTCTCGCCTCAGTATCCTCTCCGTCCCGCCGTCGGACACGTTCCTGAGGCCGGGAGCGCTCCCGGTGATGTTGCCCGCTTCCCAGCTCTGGACCTCGTCGTGCCACTCCACCATGGCGCCGGGCGCCACCAGCCTGTCATTAGGGCGCAGACGCAAGTGAAACTCCTTCCCAAAGGCGGTGACATTGAAGAAAAGACGCTCGTCTTCGTCACCGTGTTCCGATTCGTCGGGCTGGAGCTCCCTCTTCACCCGCTGCTTGTGATTGGCCGACAGGAGATGCGACAAGTAGCGTCCCTGAGAGTCAGTGCTGATTGGCGTGATGAGGCCATACTCCTTCAACCTGCTCCTAAGCAGATCTGTCAGAGCACGCAGGAGACAGACAACTTCAGTTTCTCCATTCCAACACAGTTTTGCATTCTCATGTTTTGTTTACAGGGAATGTAATTCATTTAATATTTTTGAGGAAGTCTTAACCAAGCTGGAAGACACTTAAGAAAAGACCTAGCCAAAACTTGAACCAATAAAACGTGGATGGTTTTGATTATTCATTGTAGCAAGATGTTACTGAACAGGCCTGTTTTGTATAATTGGAAACATAACACAATGTTTTATGTTGTAAATTATGGTTTGTGAAAAGTCTGGTGAGACAGGAAATTCTTATGACCGCAACTCTAACTACCAATGACCACGCAAGGTTTATTTGTGCTCTTTCACACATGTTCAATGCAAAAATTACTTTGCAAATAGTGTTAGGTTAAATACAAAAGTGACTATATTTTTGCTTCCAACTGGGATGAACGATGTGGACATATGCAATCTTTGACAAACGCATTAAGGATACATTTAAACGACTTGCTGCAAACAGAATGCCGCCTCCACAACTCAGCATTTATTTCTTAGTTGTTTCCTTTAGCAGAACAAACACAGGTCATTGAGAAGTCAGAACTTCCATCTCTAACCTACATAGGGGGTTCATTAGGTTAGAGCGAAGACAAACCTCTACAACATGCTGTGCTATTGACTCTGATGGGACCGCATCCAAAACACATTCTGACAACAAATGTTTTCGTTTTGTTAAGTGCTTTTTCTTTCTTTTTTTTAATCAATTACTTCCTTCTTTATGGATTTGTCTGCAGGTCTTTCTTAGTATGTCAAGGGTGGGGAGGAGGAGGGGGGGAGTCTGGGTGGGATGACAATCTGTCAGGGTTTATAAATAAGGAGAATGAAACATCTCAACTTTAAGCCACTTAAAGGCAGGCAGCAGATAAGCAGGATGTGTAGGGATCCTGCTAGGATCTCTTTGCAGTTCACTTGTTTCTAAACCTCAAAATAGCTAACAGATGTGCAGGATTTGAGGTTTCTCTTGTCTGATCAAATCCAAGGAATTATGGAGTCATGTAGTAAAAAGGTGTATTACCACCCATGTACAGATATCCCACATTGCTTGTGGACACGTGTTGTGCTTCTTAAATTTGGAGTCACTCGTTTCTTTGATTTAGTTGAAGATGTAGCTTTGCTATGAACGTCTTACCTTCTTCATCTACTTCGCCAGCCTGTAAAGAAAACCAGTATATGGTTAGATACCAATCAAGCAAATGAAAAGTCACTTACGAATTAGTTACAACCGGGATTACACCGTATCCTTTTATACTGAAAGTTCTGGCAAAACCTAGTTTCTATCTGAGTGCCAGTTATACAGGCTGAATAGTATAAAAACATTATTTTCAAAGTCAGAATGCGTGGTAAGTCACTGACCAGCAAACTCTTGAGTTGATTTCTGATTCAGAAATTCGACAGTTCAAATGATGATTGCAATTTTGAAACACACTTTGAAGTTAGCGGCAACTATATAATTCAATTCCTATTCAATCTCAACTTTTCGAAATGTAGAAACAGTAAGATAAGGAGACAAGCACTTACCTTGTCAGCTGAAGTCACGCTCACAAGTCCTACAACAACTAACATTAGTGACAGGAGAACCATCACGAGTTTTGTTACTTAAAAATACCAAACTATTCCAAATAAGTAGTTTAAAGAAACTATTTCCCTACTCAAAGAACGAAAACAGACGAAAAGTAATCCCGCTCTTCAAGACAGACTTAGACAATTTGCAACTGAATTTGAAAGTAAATCAGAGTTGAATAAACTTTGGAGAGAGTTGCAGCAGTTAGGTCAATGTTGGGTGCCGTTTCAAAGAGTTTGTTAGTGAACCATCCCTACCAGACTATTTGGGGTGAGCCCTTGTTGATCGAACAGAGCGTTATGAGCTTGCAACCTGGTATTTCGCTCTGGCTAATAAACGCCAGATCAAGCCTGCCGTGACGTCACCGTCTTCTCTCTTTCTATCGGAACACATGGTGCAGAAAAAGAGGGACAGGGAGAGAAAACTCAAGAAACTTGTTTCCTCGGGACGTGACGTGGGGGAAAATCGTGGGCAGCCGGATAGTATTTTGTGGCCATGATTTAGCAATTACAAGAACAATATAGTCCGGCGTTACGATAGCAGACACGCTCATTTGCGGTAATGTTTTTGTCTGATGATACTCATAGCACCGAAATGTGGCTCCAAAAAGGTCGGACCATAAGCACACATCTCATAACTAAACTGGCTATTGATTTTTTATGTTCGATCATGACACAATGAAAGCACCAACAGCAGTCTTAATTCAACATGCACACGATATAGTCAGTTCATGACTTAGTGACTGACACATTAGTCTGCTAAACAGTTCGGCTGTAAGCTTAATAAACAATGCCAATGAGTCAAACCCCATCTGCCCAGTGGTAATTCGGTAAACGAATTAAAATTTGTTTGTTTGTTTGAGTTCAGCACTGTCTCTAGAGACAGCTCCTCTCATCGGGCACCAAAAACTTGACAGCAGAATTCGTTATGCATGGCCAACTGAACAAACGTGTCAGTTATTTCATGGAGTTGTCTGTGGTTCAACAGGTTCATAAGTAGGCCTATTCGTCATATTTTTGGTTTGGTTGAGTGCGGAGATTAATCGGATACATTAAACATATGAGTAGATATGTAGTGCACACTTTCTCACAGGCTTTTAAGTTGCGTCCAGACTGCAATTTTTTTGGGGTACGTTTTAGTTGGTAAAGCAGCTGCCCAAATAAGCTCATTGTAATTGTAAATGAAGCATGCATACAACTCAATCTGTTTGTGAATTTGTTTTCAATATATATGTATATTCCCTACCCTTTGCCTGAGTGAAGTAGGTTTATTGTGATCCATTATTGCGCTGCACACGAGAAACCCAGTCTTGCATTCTACTAATATTACAGGATGTTGTAGGGCATCCAGAGATGTTTGGAACAGGGTATTACACGTCCAACACATCTGATTCAAATGCATGTGTTATCAGGCTTCTGCTCAGCTTGATCATTTATTCACTCGAACCATCTGTGTTGGAAGCGAGAACATCATAAACATATGGCCGAAGGTTCCAGCGACCAGGATTGAAAAAAGCTGCAATTAGGCATATCAAACAGTATGGTAGTATGGGTATTGGAACGTAGCCAAATGGGTGAAATCACACATGCTTGAAACGGGTGACTTTATGAATAAAAAGAGTTCAACTGGCAGAGAATGCGCAATTCAGTACAGTGAGAGGAAAATATTAGGCTGCATGTTAGCCTGTCAAAACTGGGCTATCTGTATGGAAAAAGAAGGAAACTCTCCTGTTCACCCTCAGCTTGTCAGCCTTGTTATGTTCTACTGCCCAAATAGACAATACGCTTCTGCAACAAGCACGAGGCCTGGAACTAGGAACTCAGTTTGGTGCGATGCACAAGTTCCACCTTACTAACACGATCAAGAACTTGCCAAAATTATTTCTGGAATGAAGCTCCAAATTGGCAATATAAGGAGGCAAAATCACTGATTATGGATGAACAACTCCTATCTAGTTCCATCAAATTGATAGTGTAGCATCAGATGACCGCCATACAGCACACAAGATTTGTTTGTTCTTATAAGTTATCTGGATTCATTTGTGTCTTTGGCATACATCCTCTGCCCTAGAAGGCTCAGTACAGTATAGATAAGTGAGCCGTGTCTCAACCATGCATGAAACTGGTAGTGAATCCCGGAATTCAATAGGGGACAATGCCTTTTTCCTGACGGTCCTTTTAAGTGGTGCAAGAGTTAGCATTCAAAGGCCTTTTCACACAGGAAAGTTAATGCGACACAGCACCAGCTAACCAGGCTCTCTGATAGAGCACCTGGCCCTTTCATTTCAACATACATGAGTCATTTGAACAGATATGAGAAAAATTCCTTGAATCAGAGCAGGATTGGGAGGACCCAAAATCGAACGTTAGTCTAATGTGATGATGGGGGAGCCTCCTAACAAAGGCTACAGAGGAATAGCAGGAATTGCGTTGGCACCTGACTATTTCCAGCTGACATCTCTGGCACTCAGACAAGGATTACTGTCCAATTTATCCCTTTCTTCCCATTCTAAAGCCAGTCTAAACAGCGAGGCACTTCAAAGAACTACACGAATGGGGTCCAAAAGACCCTGTCCACTTCAATGGAAGTGGCTTAATTTAGCTCAGTTTGAAATCATTTGAATACAGAATAGAAAGGCATTTTGGGTAGCCCAGCTGTTTGATTTGACAGGGACTCCACTTCTCCCAAGTGCTGGACGCTGGGAATGCAAATAAAGACCAGAAGCATCCATCACGCCTTAAAAGAGAAGAAGGCTACAGTTCTATTTTAGACGGCTGCAGATAAATGTTGTTAGTTTACAAGTATGTTCAAGATTCACCTAATTGCACGGGGGTGAAGTTCAACTGATGTTTACGCTTTAATCTGAATACTCGGTAAAATCAATAGGGACTTGTCCCTTTGGAATAGCTTGGAGTGATTTTTGAATGACAGGCACTATGAGAAAATGATCATTAACCGTCAGGGACGTTCTAAACTCGGTTAAATGTCACGACAAGTCAAGGAAACGTACTCATTCCCAGTACACCACTTCCTTCAAATTATTCCACGCCTTGGACTAACACTTGACTGTTGTGGATGCATAATTCGAAAACACAAAAAAAGGCAAAAGATAAAAGGAAAATTGTCATTAATGATAGCATTTTATTGCTCTGGTGGGAGAGATAAAACAACGAAGACGATGTGCACAGAAGTCTAAAATCACAACTGAGAGTTGCCAAGCAAAATGCACACATGCAAAACTATTTCACCTTTCGATATCAACCATATGTCATAAAAGGATATGCCATGAAGAACAATCACAGATAGCTTGAGAGATAGACACAGCTCAATAGCAATGTTAATGACTTATGAAGACAAAGATCAAGTGCAGCACTTAAGTTCACCAGCATAAAATCTGTGCTGCTTGGCAAAAGCATACAAAAGTATAATTCACTTTAGGAAAAAAAGTACAGAAAAACCCTAAAACAATGCTCATGTAAAGTCTGAATTGTCAGAGAAATAATGTCAAATTGGCAACAATTTGTAGCTTCTCTTGGTAACGCTATAATTGACCAGTACAGAAGGGAAAGGCACCTTGCTTTGATCATCTCCATGCCAACTCAGGTGAGTTTTGCGGTGGACCAGGTTGTGGATGTATCAGGAGGAATGTCGTATGCGTACAAGCCTTTGTAATGTACATACGGAAATGGCACAGATCTTTATTTACAGTACATGAATCTCATTTAATATCATTGTAAAATCTTTCCCATCCGCAACATTTCCTTAGGTCTGACTTTCATGCTCCTTGCATTGGTGTTAATTATCTGAAACTCAAGCTGAAGTGTTTATTGTGCTGGAGTTCATTGCACACCTCCCCCAAATTATTCAATTATTCCACCCATAGGAGTTCCAAAAACTCTCTGCCGACCCTCAAAATACCAATCGCTGTCCCAGTGTTGACCAGCTGACAGAATGTTCCTTTGCGTGTTGCTTTTGCGTTATGGAGACAAAGAGGATTTAAGTGGCTAATATTTCAACAACAAAAAATGTGTTATTTTCAAGAAAATTACAGTACACCCGTCCCTCATTCTAGGCAGTAACAATATGAAGATTTTCCATTGAGAGATACTGTTCTTATGTAAGGTATTACAAGTGTGTGTCTGTGTGTATAGATCGGTTTCCCCCTCCGTTCTCCTATACAAAATCTACATTAACAGTAAGGAGAGGGACCTTTCCATGTCTGGATTTCTGTGGAATACCCCTTTGATCCAGCATTTCACTGAGGATGAAACTAAAATCATACAGGCCTCTGCATTTGCCTGTAACGATTGTTACATAATGACCTGATTGTGGTTATTTTATCTAAGCTGCAATCGTTTCTATTTCTTTTCACATTCACGTTTGCATACAAATAATACTGTCGTTTTTTTGTGCATCTAATACTTATAATTGAGATTGCATTCGGATTGTTTCAGTTCCATGTTTGTATCATGGTATCAGGACATTATTATTCATGTAGCTCACACCCAAAAGCAGACCAAGAACACTTATTTGCAGTTGTAGGGCATGAATGCAGTATTATTATTAGATTTGAAGATTTTAAAATACATGTATATATGAAATGCACGGACCTGTTCTATGCATGCTGTTCCAAAGATTTGGACACACTTTTTAAGAACCGTCATAATGGAAGCATTAGCAAGTCTATAATTTATTCGACTACGTTACAAAATGAAATGTACAAGTTTAAAATATAGTTTCGCATCTATTAAGTAAAAATGTTGGGGTAAACAAATAAGTGTATTTTTCCAAACCCTTTGCCCTCCTTTCCAAACCAGTCTAGTGGTGCATACAAGGCCAACGCTCAATCGCCAACATAAAACCCAACCCAAAACTAGTGGGTGAACATTCGTGCACACCAGAAGCAGAGAGCCAAAGAAACAAAGAGAAATAAAGAGGTTTTCTAAAAAGGATATTTCTCTTCTTTTTTTGTTTTATTGATAAGTGCTGCGCATCGTCATCTCACTCATCATCACTTCTGCTCCCGTCGGACAGGTCCTGCAAAAGACACAAGACGCGCTGTTAACATGGCACCCTGCTGGGCCACCCGGTCACTACTGGATGAATCATTATTCCCAGAAACCAGGGATGGAGAGAGGCAGGGGTAGGATGATTACACCATACAGGCTTGGACAATTATTGACTACCGTGAGACACACGTGGGCATGTGGTCCCTTTGAAATACGAACACGATCCTCAGAAGGGAAAACAACTGCTGTCAGAAGTGTTTGATGGAGCACCAAGTGAGCTGAAACGTACACTGTTTATCTCCAGCATTACAACAGGGTGAACCAAACAAAGAAAAACGAAGGCCCGTAAACAAAGCTGATGCACATTTCAAACTGCGGCAACATTCGTGCCTCCACTATTCCATAACCTCCCCACCACACCCTCCTCTCCCACCCCCCTTGCCAACCTACAGCCTTGAAGAAAGGATCAGATAAAAGTGTCGCAGCCAGAAATGGGATGAGATGAGAGGAACGTGGGCGGACCTTTTCCCGTTTCACTTCAAAAGTCACGGTGACGGAGCCACTGGGTTGGCCACCTACGTTGTCATATTTGTCGTCTTCGCTGTCGTCGTCGCTGACCACAGGCTTGGCCTTGCTACGGCTCTGGCGCTTCTTGCCCTTGTCGCCGCCGTGCTCCTCCTTCTTGCTCAGCTTGATCTTCACTCGCACCGACGTGGCTGTCGACGGGGAGGGGGGTGGCAGAGTTAGCCTGAAGGTGACTATCGAAGGTTATTCCCTACATTTCTTCTGTCATGTGTTTCGCATGTATTCATCTAGCAGATGCTTTTATCCGAACCCTCTGGTGTGCTAGCCAAAGCTCCAGGGTACACATTAACACTCCATGCTGACTTCTAGCATTCTGGCTCATGCATGGATTTAATTGTGGCTAATAGTGCATCTTGTCCAAGTCTAGGGGCCTCGCGAAAAACCAGCTATCTTACACTCATTCTCAGAGTCTTCGTCCTCATCATCTTCTTCGTCGCTGTCCTCTTCGCTCTCCTCCTCCTTCACGATTCTTTGTCTGGCGCTTTTGAATACTGACTGGAGCACGATGGAATCTTCGTAGATCTGAAACATACAAACTAGTGTTACAGTACGCCACGACTAAAATGGGATCGTTTGGTCTCAACACTAAAGTGTAAATGTCTAGGTTGATCCGCTCAAGATGAGAGCTAACCTGGGAACCTTCTAGATTGAACGTTTGGGCATTATGGCACAGCAACATCACGTCTTTCTCCAGGTCCCCCACACTCCGGTACTTATGGTTCCTCACACGTTCCTGGGGAAACAACACAACACTTTCACCTTCTTTCAGTCAATCAAAATAGATGCATACTTAAAATCTACACCTTCAATGGTTCCAGTGCTGTGGAATCGCGCGACAAGAAATAGGAAAACTTTAAAATCAATACCAAATCCTAAATGAATTCTTACAAGCGACCAATGACGAAGGCAGTCGTTCAACAGAGGCTAACTGTACCTTGATTTTCTTGAAATCCATAGGTTTCCTGATCAGTTCATAGTATTCGGGCAACTCCTTTCTTGAAGGAAGTTGAACGAATACCTCACTTAGCTGGCGCCCTGACCTGTTAAAAAGTTGGACAAGTATTTTGTATGTTAGTTTGAATGTTGGTACATGAATTACTGCAAATGTTCAAGCATTTTGAAATCCTGTAAGATCTCACATCCAAACACAACACCTGGACACTGATCGTTAGGTAAAAACGTGCATTCGGCAAAACCCAAACTACCCAGCAACGACTGGGCCTTACCCATCTTTGTAGTTGATAACAGTGTCGATGATGCCATTCATCTGTTTGGTGAGTTTGGGGGGGTTGGGGGCCAGCTTCTCTGCAGGGGGGCGTCCGCGTCTCTTCTTAGCTTTCGGGGCCCCCTCTTCTCTTTCCGAGTCCTTGTCTTGGCGTCTTCTGCGCTTGCGTTTCTTTAGCCGGATCTCTTCCTCCATTTCCTCCAGATTTCCGTCCTCGATGGCCTGCAGAGAGACAGTCTTTTTCATTGACAAAGGGCTTGGTTCTAAGACAAGTTAGTTTGTCCTGTTTCTGTACGTAAATTTCCAACCCATAATTGTCAACGTACAAAAGTAAATGCTGGCATGCAATTCATTTGACAAAAAAAGTTACATTCATAAGTTATGTTAATAAGTTGAATAAGTTGTCTTTTCCAGAGGGGTGGTTCTTTTAATCGGTCTCTTCTATACATTGTGTGAACCTTTTCCATGTTGACATACCCGCAGCCACTGTTTCTCAGTCAGCGCGTCGCTGTAGTCCACTTCCCGGCGGCTGCGCGAGCCTCGCCCGAAGATCTTGTCCTCCTCCTCCTCGTAGGTCAGCCGTTCCACCTCCGCGTCGTCCTTGATGATCCAAGATGGCAGCTCGTCCTCCTCCATCAGGCGGGGCCTGCGCTTGGGGTTCCGGGCATCCTCTCGTCGACGGTCCATGTCCATGCGCTAGAGTGAAGGGCGAAGACGGCAGCCTTTGAATGAACAGAGTTCTGGACACTAACGGCAAAAAGGTTGGATTACAATTAAAGGGTCTGAAGGTTCTCCCTATAACGTAAATAAACATATTTCTGATCGTATTTCTTGGTATTACATGAGTAACTATAAAGTACTTTAGATTGGACATTTATTCATATAAATGAACATTTAATTGGCTGAATGTTTTGTCAATTGGCGTGCCACTAGTGCTCCAATGCTGCCTCTTACCACTCTGACACTGTGTGTGTTCTCTGGCTACCGTTCATACTTTTGTATATTGTTTCCACAACTGATAAAACCATGTCTGATTTGGATTTGTTCTGGTTTCCAAATGGAGACATTTTTAATGGATCTCTCATAGATAAACTCATAGATAAAATAATGTGAATACTATTCTACTGTTATAATAACCCAGACATTTGTCTCCGTTTATCATAGCTAATTCTGAAAAATTCTATCCACCTTTTAATGGAAAGTTGGCTATGAAAATACCACTCTGCAGGCCAGAACACTAACCATGAATTGCTCAAATTCGTCTTCGCTTCGGGCGATCATCTGGTTGAGGGTTTCATCATCAGGGACCTCATCTTCCTCCTGTCATTAAACCGATGGTCCGACGTAGCCGTCAATCGAAGGTTGGAGTGAAGCGTTAACGTTTTGTACAACTTAGATAGATGTGATTTTGTGAAGGTTTAGGGTTTGAGATTCCGCCATGACAACATGAAACCAATAACAGCATCGGAGACCGTAAACTCCCGTCGAGGATGGATCAAAGATTAAAATCTGAAACATCTACACATTTTACCGAATACCTTCAGAACTCAGAAACCTAGGATCAAACTTGATCACAATCATGTACGACTACAGTTCTATACAAAGGCAAACTGTTGAGTACCCCAAGCATTTTCAACCATTTCAGGGGGAAAATAGGGGATAGTCTTTGACGACCGTTGGATTGGCCTACCATTTCCTGTTTGTGTTTATCTTCACCGACCTCGTTTAGTTCCTCGTGCTCCAGGATGGCCTGCAGGAAGACACGGCGCTCCTGGCCTGAGGACTTCTGGTCAAACATGCCTGCCTGGATGACCTTCTGGTCCACGTTCAGCTTGTACTTGGCCGCCGCCAGGATCTTCTCCTCCACGCTGTTGACCGTGCAGAGCCGCAGCACGCGCACCTCGTTCTGCTGCCCGATCCGGTGAGCGCGATCCTGGGCTTGAAGGTCCTGGGGTCAGCCGACGAGGACCAGGGGGGATTGGAGAGGCTTTTTAACCTTAGACGTTCATTACAAATACATCTAGAAGATACATATAGCCTGATTCTGTGTCTATATATCTATACCCTACTCTGGCTGACCTGGTGAGGATTCCAGTCACTGTCGAAGATGACAACAGTATCTGCAGCCTGGAGGTTGAGACCCAAACCTCCAGCTCTGGTGCTCAGAAGGAAAACAAAGTACTGAGATCCTTTTTCGTTGAACTTTTGCAGCAGTGCAGCCCGATCCTCCGACTTAGTGGTACCTAAAACAGAACAATATTCTCTCAGGCTCTCATTTGGTGAACCACAAAACCACTCCGAGGTTCTGCAGGTCTGGTCACAGGTCAAGCATATGCTTTCGTTTTCTTTTATTGATCGATCCCGATGATGGAAGAGCAGTTTTCAACATATCTTGTATCGTTTTGTAAAAAAAAAAAAAAAGAAAAAAAGAATACAATCTGCATGGTGCACAAGTTTACTCACCGTCAAGGCGCAAATAGAGGAAGTTCCGGTATGCAAAGTAGTCCTCCATGATGGTCATGAGGGAGGTCATCTGACAGAAGAGCAGAACCCTGTGATTGGTGGCCTGGAGCTTGGGCAGAATGCGGTCCAGAAGCTCAAACTTGCCAGACGCCCGGTACAGATCATGTCTGGAGAGGAAGACAGGAAAGCTTCGGGGTCAAAATTCCATCATTTTACTGAAGGATGACAGGTACATGAAACTAGACTATGTTGCGGTGATGCACAAGAATATCAACGAAATGGATTCCCTCTCCTAACAGGGTAACCTCTGAGTAACTCACCCACTAATGACGCCGTTGGGATAGCCCAAGTGTTCGGCAAATGACTCCTTTGGAAGAAGAGTTGGCCACAGTTAGTTGCTTATAACCAGAATAGTTGTTCTCTTGACAGCGCTTAACTGTGTATGCAGTGGCCACTTCTTTGGCCCTGCGGTACAAACCTCAATGTGCTGAAACATGTAGGGATGGTTGCAAATCTTCTTCAGCTGCATAATAGTGTTCATCAAGGTCTTCGCTCCTCCTTTGCCCTGAAGGAAGTTCATGGAAGGCAAATCAAGGACAAAGAACCATTGACAATGATGTGTTACAATCCTATTAAGGTGGAAAAACAACAGCCAAGCTGTTCCTGTCAGTCGAGACTAACCCTTAAGGAAAAAGATGAACAAAAGATGAACTAGATTAAATAAAGTGAGTTCTAATCCTTTGGGATCATTTACCATGGACACGATAAATGTATTTAAAAAAAGATCAATAAAGCCTGTCTTCTTCAACTGCAGGATAGGATTTGTGCTGGTTACCCTGTTGAATAGTTGGTAAACGCAAGGCCGGATCTATAGCGACTCTGGCAGCAACACAAACAGAGGAGAACGGGGGAGTAAAAGCATAGGGAGGACAGTCAGGCAGAGGGACAGTTTAGGTCTCTGTCTCTTACCTTCTTGTCTTTCTCTGAGCCATCGGTGAGGAGGATGCCTTTCTGCATGTGGCGGTAAAGAACCTTCTGAATGGCTGACATGTCACATTTGATGACATACTCAACCTGTAAAGAAGAACAACAACCACTACATTAGACTGAGTGCTACAGGACTCTCTGAACAAAATGTGTGGGCGGTGTCGTTTTAGGGAACGACCGTGATCTTATTTTCCTCGATGTCAAGATAGTTGAATTGGAAGAGAATATGACCCCTTACAAACCTTCTCTGGCAGCTGAGACTCCACTTCCTTCTTCAGTCTTCGTAGCAGGAAAGGGCGGAGCACCTTGTGCAGGCGGCGGATGATCAGAATGGTCTCCTCCTCGTTCAGGTCCACCTACAGGGAAACAGCTTTCAGTACAGCAGCAGCGCTGAGCACTAACAAGCCTTAACCAGGTTTGGAAGTTAAAGTGAAACAAATAATCAGTTTATAATGAAAGTGTCAATGACTTAAGGACTTACACTTTTCAATAATCTCGTATTTTGTCATATTTCCATCTAGTTTGGAAGTACAAAACCTAATCTCTGCATTAGAGCTTCTACTTTCTATCAAACAAAAGTGCCTCCTAACCCGGCATTGCCAGCCTCACCTTTTCTCCGGTCATGGCAAAGGGAGCGTTGAACCACTGCTCAAAGGTGTTGCAACTCTTGAAGATGGTCGGCAGCAGGAAGTTGAGCAGGGCCCACAGCTCAGGCAGCTTGTTCTGGAGGGGCGTGCCTGTCAGGAGGAGGCGTCTGGGGGCCAGGTAGTGGGTGTTCAGTACCTGGGTCAGCTTGCAGTGGTGGTTCTTCATGCGATGGCCTTCGTCCACGATCATGTACTTCCAACGGATCTGTGGAGAAGTTGGTGATTGGGGAATCTGCGTAGGAGTCTGTTGATTGGCTGTGTTAAGTGGGTGTGTGTGTCTGTTGTGTGTGTTGTGTGTGTCTAAGAGGGGGAAGTTCATCTTTCAAACCTTGGCGAGGATTTGCTTGTCCTTGATGATATACTCGTACGTTGTCAGGAGAACGTTGAACTTCCCGCAACGGAGCTGAGGTACTAGTGACCTTCGCATAGCAGGAGTGCCCTATCAGAGATCCAATGTTTTTACACACACATGCTGACGCAATGGGAGAAGAGACAAAAATCTTTACAAACTCTCACAGAAAAGATGCCTGCAGCTCACCTTGTAAGCAATTTTGACTATGGACGGCGACCACTTATCAAGCTCATAAGCCCAGTTTGACAAAGTCCTACGTGGGACAAAACAACAATATTCTAATCAATTCATCTTTATGTGAACGTTGACTTTTTATATCAGGTAAAAAAGTGTGTTATGTGAACGCTTAAAATAAAGTGCATGTTCACCATCATTTATTTTTGTAATCTAATACATAATCCTTTGTCTAGTTTGACTTACGAAAGTGGGACAATGATTAAGAAGGGTCCGTTGAGTCTCTTGTTTTCCATCAGGTAGGTGATGAGAGCAATGGTCTGAATAGTCTTGCCAAGACCCATCTCGTCCGCTAGTATGCCGTTTAGGTTGTTGTTGTACAATGATACCATCCACTCCAGCCCTTGAATCTAAACAAAAGACACAAGGACACAGAGTTACTTATATGAATACACATAATCCAATGAGTAATTAACGTGCTTGTTGAATTTGACGAAATGTTAACTATTTCACTTCAAATTGCATTGACTTAAAACGCATCACAAAACTCCACCCTAACGTTAAATCAATCATCCGAATGGCTGTTAACGTTCAAGTGAGGGTCATAAGGTTTATTGCGTGTTCATTTAGGCTAATCATTATCGATAATACGTTTCGTAATGTTATACTTCACAACATTTTAGCAACGGTTCAACCGTTACAATTTTTGTTTCCTGAACCCAACCGAGAACTTTTGACGTCGGCGTGCTGTACCTGGTAATGTTTGAGCGTTCCGTTAATCAGCAGGGACGACTGCTTCTCTACCTTCTCCACGATGGCGTGAGCCACGCCGTAGTAAGACTGCGTGGAGGTCTCTCCTGTCGGGACGCTGTACTCATCATCCACGTCTTGTTTGGCCGACCTGGAGGGATGGAAGGACAGGACGGACTTTTGATGTGCAAACCTCCGACGTTAAAACAATTCGAATGTGAAGTGATTGAGTCTGAAAATACTGATATGTGAGGAATGCGTGAGGTTACACGATGCAAGATTAGGATGAAATGCATGTTTTCAAGGCTGTGAGCTTGTTTTTGAAGACTAATGAAATGGCACACAGCCATTAAATAAAATTCAACCTGAGGACATGCCAGGGTTAGAGTGACATTACATCTGTTATATACTCGTTAAATAATAACATACTCAATAATTTGTTTGGCTGCCACCTCTGACTCGGTGTTCGGATCAAGGACTTTCTTCTCCTCAGATTCGGCTCGGGAGAAAACCTCCTCCTCGTCCTTCCGGAACAAAAACAAAAGAAGAACAAAACCTTCAAGTTCCTTTCGAAGCACAGGGAGACTGAAACATCAGGGAGGTAGAAACATCCCAGGGGTCTTTGACAGCCAGGTGCAGATGACAGCTCTGATACAGTCGAAAAGAGTGGGACTTGAACCCTGAGGACTGTGATCAAAAGTGCCGACGGGGGGTTAACCGTGAAACAATCCCAGGGGTGAAAGGTCAAGGACACCCACCTCTTCCTCAAACTCGGTGCCGCTCTCTTCACTGTCTGATCGAGGGGCAACTTCATATCTGGAGGAAAACAGATCAGACAAAGATAAAATACCACTCTACTTGTAACAAACCAATGAATTGTTCAGTTAATTATTAAATAATAATAAAAAATGACAAAAATAAGATGTTTGGAAACACCTGGTCTTTTAGACTGTTTTTACAGACATATGGATGTTTCTATAGTTTATATGGTACAAACTAGGTATTTTAACGGTACAAAGACTTACCCTGGCAAAAATGTATAGATATTGATACAAAAAAATATTTTTCATCAAACAGTTGCCGTAGGAATAGTCGGAGAACATGCACACATTATATGCAAGTCGGTTAAATACCCTACAGACCCTGAGTGAGTAAGTGTTTGATGAATGGATTGATCAAGTGATTAAATGCATATAAAACAATGACGCGAGATGGTGCGTGCGTCTCTCAAAGACAGATAAAAAGGACAGGTGTTTCTGAACTCCTGAAAGGTACTGCACTTTGTTGTAAGTCATACAGTGTGGTAAAAGTCTGTCAATTCTAGGGTCCACAACCATGAGTCAGACGCTTCATCTTGTTTTACTACCACAGAAAAAGAAAACGTTGACATAATTCACAAATGTACAGCTCAATTCTCTTACCCAGGGTTCATTTCTAGCCAGGCTTCCAGTTGGCTGGACTTGGGGGCGTCGATCCCTTGGAGAACCTTTCCAGTCTCCGTCTGAATGACTTTGACAGGCAGTTCACTCATCTGGCTGCTCTCATCCATGGGCTGCGACGGCAGAACAGAGCGAGACACTCGTTAGAAACATACCATAACATCAATAACCAAGTGAAGAAATGTGCATGATGTATCTAATGTAATAGACAAATTATGAATATGTCAAATGAACATAGAAACAAGTGTATTCGATTTTGTGTGTGAAAGTCAGTTGATTGAAAACAACTTTCTGAGGGCCAATGGTCTATTTTGAAAATGAGTAAAGTAACAATATCCATCAAAACACACAAACACAACATGATGAATCCAGTTGCAAGTCCCTGTTTAACCTTACACCTTAAAGCAGGCATGCGTACACTTTTCAAAATAGGCTTCTCAAATATTTCCAAGATGTGGATTCCCATATTGCTTCAAACTTACTTCTCCGTCAGGTCCGATTGCGCTGGCGCCCTCCCCTTCCCCATCCACGTTCTGTGAAGCAAACAAACAAGACTGCTATTGCAGACTGTATGAAAACAACGGTCCCAAACGCGACCGCAGCGAAAGCCTGTCACCTTTTTCTTCTTCCTCTTCTTTTTCTTCTTCTCCTTGGCAGCATGGGCAGCTTTGTGCTCGTACACCAGATCGGTCAGGTTGGCCACGTACTCGTCGGTCTGCTGCAGCAGGTAAGCCAGCCGCTTGTCTTTCTTCTGGTCAATCAGTTTCCGGTAGCCCTCTTCATCCTCAGCCTTGGAGTCAACCAGAAAGGGGTTTAGGGTTGTTCATATTGTTGCTAATGTGTTAGGAAAGCACTGGCGCTTGATAAGAATGCCTGGGATATGCGGAGCGCGAGCTGAGATCGCAACGCGTCTATCACTCACCATGAGTTTGATCATTCGCTCTTTCTCGATTCTCTCCGTCTCCTTCTTTTGCTCTCTTTCGGTGTTGGTGTGCCATGTGGCGATGGCTTTGGATAACTTCTGGATCTTTCCGGCCATGGACCTGTGGAATTCTTTGAAATCCTTGGCATGCTGAAGAATGCTATTCAGGTACTCCTGTAAAAAAAAAAAAAAGAAAGAAAACATGTTTGTATGATGTACTGGTGTTCCAAAAATGGGTGTGATGGCGTGGAGTTGTTGAAGATGCAACTGGAATATTGTACCTACACGCATGGTATGATATAAAAGGTAAGTGAAGATCTTTGAGGGGGGAGGGGGGGACAGGGGGGTGTGAAAAAGCCAAAAGTCAAAATTCTGCCAAATTTCTCCAGACGTTCTCATTGAGAACGGACGGGAGCGGCAGTCGAAGAGCGTTTGGGTTCACCTGGTGTTTCTGACGCCGCTTCCGCTCCTGCTCGATCTTCTGCTGCTTCTCCAGCTTCTCCGTCATGCGCGCTTCTCGCAGCGTCTGCCGCTTGCTGCGCTTGTAGGCCTTGGAGTTGAGGGCCGTCTCCAGCGTAGTGCTCCTGCGCATGCAGGCCACCACGTCCTGTCTCAGCTGCAAGGGAGAGGAGAACAGACAAGTAGCTAGAGGAGGGACAGGACAAAAGGGACATCTTACTCAATTTTAGGACATGTTGGACATTTGTTGTTGTTTCAATTCGAATAAGTTATCTATTATACATACAATAATAATGTAATAATAATGTATAATACATTATATATTGTATACATGTTGAATTATAAATGTTATACATTATATATTATACATTGAATGTGAACAGTTGACAACCATTACTGTACACAAATATTTTTCGAGGAAACTATACAGATAGTTGGGATAAGGTCATTGTGTTCCCTACCATTTTCATTATGGTGTTCAAGTGGTCAGTCACTCAAAAAACCCACACGTATGTCAGGACCTCTGTTTAGTACACCAGTCTCCAGTGCATTGCCAAATGGTTTCATTCCCATTTGCACCTGTCCCTGAACATTACAACGACTTAGCTTCCAAAGTAGTCCGGACCATTACGCCCGGGAGTTTCCAAACGCTACCTTGTCCAGATGACACCTTAAGTGGGCTCTTCTGCCGCCCTTCACTCCTTGTCTTGAAGGCCCTTGATGGATCTTGGAGGTGTTGAATGTGCCTTTTGGCACCCAGCTCGTTCCCATTATTTTATTCTATTACCGCATAACAAAATATCCCAGACTACCTCCCACCCCACCCATCCAACCCTGAAAAATACACTTCCAATCCCTGATTTTCTGCTGCACTTTCAATTGACACCAGTTTTATATGTCTTCAGGATGGATGAAAGCATTGGATGAAACCGACCCGGGGGTTAAATGCTGTTTGTGTACCTGGCGTTGGAAGTTGAGCAGTCGCAAGGCCTTGAGCTCCACCGAGGCTTTAGTCCTCAGGTCTGGTGGCAGTGAGCCTGGCAGACTCTCCAGCTCCTGGATCCGGTGGGCAATCCTGGCCTGCAGCCTGCGGACAGGCACATTCTGAGAGCACGCCCCAATTCAATCAATTTCAGCGGAAGGACAATGGCATTGCACTATCCCAAAATCGCTAACGATGAAATATGACACTCAAAAAACATGGTAAAACACTTTTACATGACCACCCCCCACCCCCCCACCCCAAAAAAACAGGTCTGTAGTTAATGTACGCGAACATAGAAGTCCGTTAACTGATACGCATATCATTGTATCCAGCTTTAGAGAAGTATGGTTTGTACCAGCATGAAGGGATGATGATGAGCTATAATATGAGACACAGTAGTTACTCTTCTATGCAGCGGTGTTGCAACTGATACCAGCAACGTCTACACCAAGTTGCGTCACAACGTTGTGACATTGTTGGCAAATGTAAATACTGCAAACCATCTTTGGGGTGTAGCGAACCTAGCGATTATCTCAAACACATTAAGATATGGGTTGTGATGAAACACTAGCTCAACGGATTGCTGTATTATTGGATGCAATGGACCTTAATTATAGTTTCCATTCAGAGGCTCAAAAATGGACAGGTTTTATCTCCACCGTCTCTCGAGATTGCAAAGTCCTTTGACAAATCCATCTTACATTGTTGATGCCGTGCCACAGATAAAGGATTAGACATCTGAACCCAAGGCAAGCCTGAGGAATGCAAATGCAGGTTTGCTGTTTACGCTGTCTGGGGAAGATGCAGGCAGAGGGAAAGGGAGGTACCTGTACTCTCTCTCCTGCAGGATCTCCACAGGGTCCAGGCCTCGAGGCTTCTGGATGGGCGTGATGCGGTTCTGTTTCTGCTGCATCTGCAGGACAGGCGACGGCTGCCCCAGGGGGGGCTGGGCAGCGGAGGTGCCAGGCACGGGCCCAGGCGGGGCTACTGGAGGCTGGATGGGAGCAGGGGACGGTCGTCCGCCGGTGGGCGGGGCGAGGAACTTCTGGGGGTTGCAGGAGGCGTCGGCGCTTGGGCCTGGAGGAACAGCGGACGCCCAAATTAAGTTAAATGCTCAAAACACACCAATTGTCATAGTAGTGTCAACTTCTAAACCTGCCACGGGTGACCAATGTATCGATGTGTGGGCCAGGTGGTTTGTCACTGTGTTCACATCAAACAGGTGTTTCAAAAACCAGGTTGTTAAGGGACATTAAGACACTGCCAAATACTTCTCCTTTGCTCAAGTGCAGACCTATATGTTGTAAGACATACATTCATTGGAAGGCTAGAATTAGGCTTGCATAAGGTGAACATTTAAATTCCGACAAAAAAGATTTCTCAGTGCATCTTCTATGTTGTATGTATTATATGCCAGCTGTTTCTAGAACTGTGATATGATTCCAAACGGACCTTCATGTGGTTGTTTGGACCCAGCACTCTGGGCGTGGCCTTGCTGGGCAGTGGTGGGGCAGGGGCTTGACTGGTTACCGCCAACTGGAGGCATTAGCATGACTGGGAACACATTGAGAGTCACTTTGTGTAACCGTTCTGTAATAACATCCAAGTGTGAGTAAATAAAGGATTGATGTTATATACACAGAGAGTTAGTTTTTAAAAATCCTGTTGATTTTAAAAGTTTTTTGTTTAGTTTTTGCAGCTTCAAATTGAAGATTATTTGCAGCTTCCAAGCATTACAGTAGCATTATGGAGAGTTGTCTCAGAGGTTTTGATCATCACATACCTGGAGGTCTGTTGTAGAGGTTGGTACTCGCTGATGACTGCTGCTGCTGTTGCATGGTGGGAAGACTCCTCTTGCCTTGCACAGCCAGCTGCAGGTTCTCTGGCAAGGGCTGGCCCCGCCCCAGGATCTTGTAAGCCAAGATCTGGGCCCGTAGCTGTTGCAGTTGAACAGGGCTGAAGGAGGAGGGGCCCCTACCCTGCTGTCCCATGGGTATAGCTGCCTGGGGGTCCATGGGCCCCAAGGGGCCCGACTGGGTGGGTGGCATCTGAGGCGGTGTTGGACCCCCACTCCCTGACATTGGGCTGGTGGTGTGCTCATGGACCGCCATAGGAGAGGGATGGGGGGACAGATATCCTAGGAAGAGGGGGGGAGATGAATGCCTTAGACATATTGAACACATTTTTAAGTGGTACCTCTGAACGTAAACAGTGCATTTAGTCGTGTCGGCGGTTTACCTTGACTGTGCTGGTCCATGGGACTCCGCGGTGGCCCCATGCCACTATGGAGAGATCTCATCCCAACTCCCTTCATCTGACCATAGTGCATCTCCTCTGCCATGGTCTTGTCGTGCATTCCTTCCATGGGCTGAAAATTGGCATTAGAAATCAAAATATGAATTATGAAATCGCAATAACCAAAGAGATTATATTATATGGAACAAAACATAAAAGAACATTTGAATGACCTATATAACTGGAAGTGAATGAGTATAAAATGAAATAAAAATTGTAGTATCAATAATATATACATTTATGTTTAATTTTGAAAGTTTGGAAAATCTAATGAAACTACTAATGTAACAAAAAAATACAAAACAAATACCAAAAAAAAATACAAACACTGTCTGGCAAAAAGAACGAGCTAGACAGATTCTTTCAACTAGCTGGCTCCTTCTGGAACACGCTCAACTCTCCTCCACATAGTGATGCAGCCTAAAGAGACTACTGTACCTTGTGCATGGGGTACACGTTTTCCTGGGCGTAATCCCCCCCTGCTTGGTTCTGTATGCTGTAAGGCCCACTGGAAGGCCCAGGGCTGGGCCCCATCATACTGTGAACCGAGCCAGGAGAAGGACCTGGGCCAGGGCTGGGGCCCAAGACAGGCCCAGGGGACTGCCCCGCCCCTGGAGATGGACCAGGATGGGACATACCCCCGGTCAGGTCGGTGGAGGCCGACATCTACTAGTAGAGTTAGGTCTGCTGGAGAACCATTCCAAAGAGTCATTATTTAGCCATTAGACTAGGCTACACAAACTACAGCCTAAGTTAAAGAGAACTCTTTGACAGTTTAGATGATAGCATAGTTGTTCCTGACTACATGGTCAGGCATTCATCAAGGCTGTGTCTAACTATTTCAATAGGGACCTGACATTTTAACATACGCAAATAACTGACTGACAAATAACTAACTGACTTTGACGCATGATCAAAAAAATGTTAATGTTGTGTTTTCGTTGAGTAGCATGTCAGTGTTTTTTGTTGCAATAAAGATGGAAGTTACAGATGAAAATATCTGTGCTGAAGATATGTAAAATTTTCTTAGGATAATTAAATTGCTAGACAAACACATTGCTATCTGCCAAATTACAATACGGTGGCTAATATTATTTGAAATGTATGTCGGTCAGACGGCGACTTGTAGCTATTGAGGGTTGTAGCCTTGATGTCTCCGTTTTAGTGTCAGAGGTGGTATTTGATCTGAAAAGTTGTAAAACCTCTGTTCCTGGTTCGTTAAATATTGAATACTGACAGATACCGCTTACTAGAATAGTCTAGCAATCTTTCGGAGAGTTAGCTGATTGGATAATGGCTTCCCCCCTACACTCAACTGAACTTCGTGTCTCAACAACATGGTGGTGGCCATTGCTAGCTACAGTTAACTCATAACTGGCTTTATCGAAAAGATGGGAACTACTACCACCAAATGCAACAACAAACAGATGCAAACTAAGACTGAAAGCCTCATCTACGCTACTTTGATAGTTCTAGCTAACTTTTATCGCAGAAATTAAGCAGAGTTTTCTAGCTAGCCAGCCTTTACTTACAGTAGCTACAGTCTGCGTTCCTATATTGCTAGTTGTATTATAACGGAGCAAACTATGAAAAGTTAACACTTGGGATTTTTGGTTGTTTTATAATACGGAGATTTGAACTTGTTTACCTTTACGTCGAATTGAAAAAGTCTAGAGAATGCATTGGAAAACCGAATGTCTACTTTAGATGACGGCTGTTGGTAACGTCTGTATCCTCTCTGCTAATAACTTGTAGGATATTTTTTATGTTTGCATATCTAATTTGTCAGGACCACAGGAAATACCTCCCCATACGTATAACGATTGGTTTAACAAAACGTCAATTACCACTCGGTTCTAGAACCTATGAAATCTACGCAGTACAATTAAGGAAATGTTATAAATTCAGAACATGTGCGAACAGAGTATCAACATCCATTATGATATATGTTTCAAATGTTGAGTAGCCTACATTGGCTGAAAAGTGATACATGACTTCCAACTAAAAGGTGTAACTGGACAGTGAATGTCTACTTTTGAACACGTTTCAAGGTTATTGGCAACATCCAGTGAACGATCATCATGTATCATTATAATTCTTGCAGAGCTGTGGCAATTTGAGTAATCTTTGATCTCTAATCATAAAAAAACGAATTCTGCATTTATTTAAAGAATCATTAGCCAATTAATCAACATAGATTTTACTCATGGACTGTTAAAAGACGGCAAACATAACAGGTTTACACCAAAGCGCACATTGTCCCCAATATGTCATCGTAGTATGTTTGCTTTTCATGACAACCTACGGACAAGTTTGCTTGACCATTTTCTAACCCCTCCGCTTACCTAAATAGACTTACACCGGAGAGGCAGAAGGGGGCAGCAGTGGCTAGGACATCACATGGTCGGCTATCATATTTTTATATTTATATATTTTCTCTCTCTCTTTTTAAACCACTGCATTACCCAGAATAATCGCAACTGACACAAAATATCGCCCGTCAGGAAAGCAAGAGCCATTCCTGAGCTCTAGACAAACATGAAGTTTTTTTTTTTTTTGAGTTATTGCCAAACTCTATTTACATTGCAGCAAACTTAATGATGGAGAAAGGCAGGCTATGCAAATACGCACAGGTTCAGTTACATGTGTATTCTTTAACATCAAAACACCTGCTTTTGTTTCAAAGCTTTTGTCACAGGACCTTTTAGTTGTTTGAACTCGGAAGAGTTTGTAAACCCTAAAGGCCTATATATAAAAAAGACGAGTGTGCGTGTTCGTGATTTTGACACAACATAACTTGTGATGTCTACTTACTGTACCACTCATGAATACTAGCATTCTATTGATATTGTATAGACCTGGGCAGTATATTTTAATATATTATATTTAATCTAGTCTATCTATCGGTTCCTATGTCTAATTCCGCTAAACAAATGCATTCAAGTATTGCTTGAATAGATACACAAAAAACACAGACAGAATTCCTCCCACCTAACAATAGCCTGGCATATTGTGACATAAAATATGTTTATGTATTAATTGTCTATTAATAGTATAGCATATTTTAAGTGTATAGTAGGATTACAAGGCTGGCGAACAAATAGGTGATGAACAATCCATGACTATTTCGCTAACCTTCCTTCAATCATAGGACAAACGCTAGGCACACATATGAAAGCGTTTAGTTATATTTGAATAACCTTTAGATAAATAAACAAAGTACTTGTCCAAACTTTTATCAAGGCTTCCTCTCTTCCACAAGCAAATCCTTTATTAAAAGCATGGAAAAGGATGTACACAGGGTTCCCAATGTAAATTTAATCAAATTGACAGCCTTAATTAACTCAAGTGGTTGAACCCACCGCTTCAAATTAGGGTTGCTCCAGGAAAGACTCAGCCCACAGTCATTTGACAGGAAAAAATCAGTGGTTGTGGTTTCTATTCACCTTGAAATCCTTCCAAGGTGCAGCACAGACTCACCAGCAGTGCATTGTCTAAAGCCCATTGTTCGTAAACTGAATAGGCCATCCAAAGTCATTATACACTCAAGGAATTAGTGGCTTTTGATTAAAAAGAAATGGAACAGAAACGTTAAAGGTAATAGGTCGTGGTAATGGGTTATTGCAACTTTTCAGGGGTGTTAGAATTTAAATGTATATTTAACTATCATAATGAGTATTAACAAGGTGGTGATGTAAATCAATTAGCCTAACATGATGGAACGTTTGTAGTCAATTATCTTATATTCTTTCTATATCTGCTTATCATTTAAAGAAAATGATTTTTATTCCTGCCGCTAGTCTTCAGATCTCTTATTTCGAGATAAGGTAAAATCTACATCTATGGAAAAGCATTGGCAGGTATTTTTACGTTTGGTAAAAAGTAGCTGAGCCTGGAGATTTGTATAACTGATCTCGATTGCTTCATTGAGTTTAGTCATTAGAAACATTGTCAGTGAAAAATATGCCTATAGTGTGTACTGGGTCAAATTCACAATTATATTTTTTATACACTCTAATCTTACTGTAGTGACAGCAAGTTTCGTGACTGAGGTGATAGTGCTATCTTACCCCTTTCCTTTAAAGGGTGTTTAGTTAACGTTAAAATGAATGTATTTATTTTGTAAGAAATGCTCGTGTTTTTTGTAGTTTGTTTTGGTTGTTGTTAAGGTTAGGCTTGTCTTGATTATTATGTTAAATGTTTTCCCAGGCTTCTACTGTCCAATTTTGGTGAGTCTGTGTGTCGTGTGACCTCTTGAATGACAGGACTCTCACCCAGTGTGGTCCTGCTTTAAACCCATCTGCTTCAAGGTGCCATGTGTTGTATGTTCAGACATGTTCTCCTGCATACCTTGGTTGTATCTACGGTTCTTTCTTCTTTTTTTTTGCATTACTGTTGCTTGTCTATCACCTCGGACCACGCATTTTCACTCAGGAAACTGCCACTGACTAGATATTTTCTCTTTTTCAGATGATTCTCTGGCATTTCTAGAGATGGTGGCACATACAAAATCCCAGAAGATCAGAAGTTTCTGAAATACTCTGCCTGTCTGGCACCAACTACCATGCCATGGTCACAGTCATTAAAATCACACCTTTTTCTCATTCTGATTAGATGCTTAGTTTGAACTTTAGATGATCATCTTGACTATGTCTACATGTCTCAATGTATCGAATTACTGCATGTGACTGGCTGATTAGACATTTGCTTTAATGTGGCCAGTGAGAGTATTTCAGTACAAACTATATCTTTTTGCCAAAATATGACAATGGCAATACTACAATGTCAACATTGACAACATTGATCATGGATATAACCTGAGCAATGCCACAGTCACAGTCATATAGTGCACATTAGGTTGGGGTGGAGGAACCAAAGATCATATGTTATCTTTTAAGGAGTTCTGGTTTTGACTTCAGGAACTCACAATGTGTCCAGGCTGTCCTCCCTTGTCGCAATAAAAGGATGTCCTAAAGATCCGGCATGGCCTATTTAGTCGCTCTCATACCTTTACCCTACAGCCCTTGACCATTGTTTATTATTGATCTCCACTCTTGAAGCGCTCCTGTTAAGAGGATAACAAGATTTATGGGCAGGTGTGCCATGGCCGTAATCATTTGACCCTTAATTCTGTGGGCTGGTGCTCAATTTGCAAGAGCAGCTTTTCATCGTCCTCCTGGGACCAGCATCAGGTTGAGAGCAGTGGACAAAAATCTTTTTCCAAGATGTTGCAAGGTCATGCAGGAGACTGATGGGAGAGGAAATGCTGTCAGAGCGGGGTTCTTTGTAGTAGCCTTTGTTGCAGGTGTTCTGTCAGTCATTTTTAAACCATTCAGTTCGATATTCGTATTTAACTTCCTTGACATCTGGAGGCCCATGAACCCATACAAACACGCCACTGAGCGTGCAATGCAAGTCTTAAATGTATGGACTTTTCTCGAATTCTATAGATTTATATCATAGTATCTGTCTTATTTCTAAATGAAAAGGCAAGTAACTAAATTGTTAAAACATTAAAAGTTTTTCCAGCCACACACAATTTAATATACATGAGCAGAAAGGTGACTCAAGCATTAACTGTACAATACTCAAACTAGAATTTGTAATTGAGATATTATGTCAATTGAACAGTCACAGGCAGCCAGCCAATGTCATGTTAACAATATAGATTCTAGATTACTGGTAAATGTTCTCAAAACATTCAAATTAGTTTCCAACCTTTTCAACTTTTACTTTTTGCAGAAGCGTGTCTGGTTGTGGTAAGCCACAATGGGTTTTATTCATGTCACAGTGAATCCTTGCAGTTTTCTGTGTACTGAAAAAACATGTTCACCGCGAACACATGTTGCACATCTGTAAACTGTTAAAGCCACTTCTATCTTTACAATATTCTTCCAATGCAGTTCACATACTCCACTATGTTTATAATATGTGTCTGAGAGATAGTTCTGTATGATATGAGAATACGACACCAATGTCCAAGTACTTCAAGTTAGATCACCATGTTAATTTGATTTAATTGGACATCGCTATTTTACTGTCATGTTCATATGAGAATTGTCTTGATTTTGAAATGTAGTATGTATACTAACTCTGTCCTGACACCCAGACAAAAATATTACATATTTTCTATTTCATGACAGTGGACCTAGATAACGAGAGAAATGAACACTCCTGGTTTTAAATAAACACTTTTCTTGAGGCTGTTCAACTTGGCGACATCAATATAAAGTGGTGGATGTCCTCTTGTTTGGACGATTGGACAAAGAACACAAAACAACAGCAGTATGACTGCAAAGTTACAGGCCCAAAACAAATGTCCACAATAGTATCTCTGGTTTGTCATATGAATGGAAAGTTCTCAGGAGGGTGTGACAGACTTTGTAGAAATGTATACTTGTGGTGGTGGTGGCGAGGTCAATATCTGTGCTTGACATTTGACCTATGTAATAGATGTGTTGAGGTGTCAGACCCATTAGTTCAACACGTCAAAGGTGATCTCTAGTTTACAAAACAGTTGGGGAAAAATGTGGCGGTTTTTTTCAATCCTCATATGATGGTTTATACATTTGTACATTTTCTTTACTTCTTAAAAATGTGCTTTGATTTAATATTTTCACATATACTTTTTCTTAAATCTTACTAAGTCATAGATTCAGCAGGTTTGTAAATGCTGAAAGTAAATTTAAGCAACCAAACAATAACAAACGCTTTTGACTTTTTAAAACATTTTCAAACTTCATTGACCTGCTAAATTATTGGAATTTTCAAACTCCCAATCTATTCATTGTGATTGCAAAACCACCCCTTATCAAGAACAGCACTTATTTTTATACATGTTTGGTACTAGATATTACCATTACTTTTCACCCTAGTCCCTTTTCACCCAAGTCCCCATTTTTACATGTAAATAGACTTATATCCATAATATTCCTACTCCATTCAAATTGTAACTGAAATAGGATCAAAAGGAAACCTTGGAGAAGCCTTAGAGAATGTGCAAATGTCATTGAACATACTGAAACAATGTATTCAGAATGTGAATGTAGACAGATGTCTAAATACATTATCATATCATGCTATTTGGTAAATAACTCAGGCTTACATTGTAACATATCCTGGCTATAAACCTTGAAAGTTATTCATATTTGTGTAAATGTATAGGATAAGGTCTTTGACGATGCTACAATCAACAAGTATGTGCAGTTGGATTTCAAAGAAATACTTTGTCAGTGTTTTGTGGTTTTTTTCCCATCCAGGGCTTAACTGTTTTCACGGGTAATGACAGACATGTTATTCGGAACGTGTTTTATGTTTTTTTAATAGCCTTTGTCTTTTTAAGAGGCTCAGGTGCTGTTTGAGAGCACAATAAGCAAGTTGAGTCTCTGGTTATTGAACTCAAGTTCCAAATTTTTTACCTGACAAGTCAATGAATACCCATTGACAGGAATGTCAGCCGCCCTTTACTGCAATTAATCTGTTATTCTGCTGTATACAGAGACCTTGTCAAAGAGCCTCACCCACATCCTATTTTCTTTTTACTTTACAAATCCATGTGCACTCCTCAAAAGGGCAGTCATCATTGAAAAGTTATGACCCTACTTAGTGCAGATATGCATGGGACTTTTTCACCCTGACTTGAAATAGCTCATTGACAAGATCACAAGCAAGCATGTCATCTTTGGTGGAAACTTTCTTTTGGTAAAGCGTTCACACACGTTCCATGTTCTGTCTCTGTATCTGTTCTAGATAGGTATTCAGCTTGAACCTTTTCAATTCCACATTACCCACTCTTTTAGTGACCAGTAAAAAAATATACAGATTTATAGTGATTTTGCAAAAATGATTTGTTTTATCGTCAAACTCATATGCTACTAATAACTTCTGTTGTGACACTGACCATACATTGTGACACATGTTCCAAGGAAGCTACTGTTTTGATAACGAAGGCAGGGTTGGAGGTGCACATGGAATAAATGGATTCCATGCTTCAGTCTCACAACTGATCGATTAGGATGAAACAAACTGATAACAAAATAGAAAATAATATTCCTAAAATCACTCCTAACCACAGAACTCTGACTACTGCAGATCATCTGCGATCAACCCATATTTCAGTGCTGCTTAAGAATCTCGCCAAAATGCATTAACTTGTCAAGTCACTTTAGTTCCACTTTCATTTGGACTCAAATTACAGTCGAGGAAAGGGTATTTGGTAATTGTGTTTTCTAAATTGTGTTTTGTGTGTCTGAGTTGTGCAATTTGACAGGGATCTGGCAAATGGCAATGCAGCCTGGTCAGGCTTGCTCAAGCACCACACTATAAATCCATCAATGAAAGTAATTTAGACGGAGCTGGCCCTTAGCCAAATACATTGAAAGTGATGACAGGCACATTTCAGAACGGGAGTGGAAATCTATTTGCCGTAGAAACAGTGAAATGTTAAAGATAAGGAGACCAGCATAAACAAGTTTGAGAAGAGGAATAGATTGTTTACACAGGTGAAGCAGCCATCTTAACAGAACAACGCCCTGTTTGTATGCCACATTGGATAAAATGCGTGAAATGTGACAGCATATGAAAAAAGAAAATGTGAAGTCGCAGTAAAAACACAAATGTAACGAGCGCTCTTGGCAAAATTACAAATCGGATCTCATGCTTACACAATTAACCTGGACAGTCAGAAGGATCACACCAGGACACCAGGTTTAATGACCAATTAACACTTTTTCATGTACACTTAATATGGGGAAATCCTTTCCCTCACTGGCTAGGACATTGAAGGTTCCTCATATTGTGTTGGCTTAGGCGTCACAGGTATACCTGAAAAGTGCCTGATCTGGAAATGGCTGAAGGTGACATGCAGCTTGTCCTTACCAAGGGATGATGACAGATCTTGTTGGTGCAACTGATACTGTAAACCAACTACTTCAGCTACTCCACCCACTACTACAAAAGCAATTATCCAAGTATCGGTAGCATGTTTGTAGATGAGAGTGTGCTTCAGTATATTTGCATAAAGGATTACCAACGTCCATCTGTTTGTTGTGTGTCCCTTCATTGTATTTGTATCAATTGTGTGAATTACAAACATCTTCATGTGCTTGAGTTAGTCTGGGTTGAGTTCAGACCTTTACATTGTACCATGTTTATTTGAAGCTTGTGTGTGCAAATAGTGTGTTGGGCTGAATTATTATGCCTCATAACTTAATCACTCCCACATATCTACATTTCCACCTAGGCACAAATTGTGGCCGTCTTTCCAACCTCCACGGACTCCAACAATAGGAAGTCTCTAAAGATGCCGTAAAACATCTCCTCACCCCTGACATATTCTATTGTAAACTTTACTATCAGGGAGTCATGACTGGAGACAATAATAGTCTCCATGCCGAGACCATAACATTTCTGTACAGACGGCACAGCAGACATTCAAACTTGTCACGGCCACGGCCCTGCCCCTGTACTTCAAGTTCCCCTGGTTTTCCCTGCCCCTAGTGTTCTCTGTCTCCCAGTCTGTGTGTGTGTGTGTGCGTGTGTGTGTGTGTGTGTGGTGTGTTGTGGAGAGAGAGGGGGAGATATTCTGCCCCTTGTTTTGTCTCTCTCCCCTGGTTCCCTGCACTCCTGTGTCTTGTTCCAGTCACTCAGCTGTTGTCAATTGTGATTATACAGCCCTTGATATCTTTATATCTTCCTTTGTCCTGATAGCGTTGTTGGCTCTATGACACACGTCTGTGTCTGGGTTCTTTATTTTGGCGAATAAATATGTATTGTTTTGATCCTACCCACCTTGCCTCTGCTTGAATTTGGATCCACCTCCTGCACTACCTTCTGTCACGAACCCTCAATCAGATCACATTCGCCTATATTTTTTTCAATCGTTTAAATTACTGTGCACTATTAATATCATATTGATCCTACCATAATCATCATTATTGTGTATTTTACATATATTATATTGTATACATGCAGTATATTGTTCATATTTTTTCACAATGACAACTTATGTAAATCATAGGTAACAAATATTATACGAGAGCTCAAGTGTCCTGACTAAAGCACAATCCTACCTGAGGCTTATCACTTTGGCAATCAAGTGAAAAGTGAAAAGGAGGCATGCTGCTTCTGTGAAAGACAGCATGAGAGGAGGTGGAGGAATGTGGAGACCTGCCACTGTCCCAACGGTTATTCATCATCGACTAAGGGATCTGCATCAAGCATTACACTGATAAGGCCTTGAAACTGGAGCTGAATTCTTCCTAAATTCTGACATTCGTCACAGACCAATATTTCAGGATTAGTGAGGCCGAAAAGTAGTAGTTGTAAGTGAACTCTTATTTCATCATGGTAAATGCCCTGGTATTTAAATGCCAAGGGCTTTGTGGTACTTGAGGTTTGTTTCGAAGTGCATGAGTGATGTACAGTGTGTGGCGCACAGAGGATTTTAGAAATGCACACTGTGGAAAAGTCAGTGTGTTTTGAAATGTCTAATGTTTCACCTCTTAAAGATGACATTATGTGTGTGCTTGCCCTTTTTGGACATCAAATTGCACTTTCTGTAGAAACTATCACATTTCCTAGCTGAGGGTGAGGCACTTACAAGACAATATGTCACAAGTCAACCTCTTATAAATTGTGGTCATATTTTATGATCTACTTGCTGCCTTAGGGGCAAAGGGGGACCTACTAAAAAAGCCTCATTAGATTCACATCAGGTTCATGTACTATCCCAATGCTATTGTTAATTAAAATAACGTGCATGTAATTGGCACTGTTTGCAGTGACACTACTGTCTATTTCACAACTATATCTGAACACCTGAATGTCAGGTCAAGCTGTTTACTGAGAAACTGTCAGAAAATACGACAGTGTGAATAAACTATGATGGTCAAACCAAAATATATTTTGTTATATACACAAGAAATGTAGTTGAACCATAACATGGAGCAGTGGCATTTGTTTGATGTCAAATATGGATTTCTAATAAACAAGACTCTACCCTTAAAGAAGAATTGTTGTATCAACAGATATGTAATCCCTTCTGCATTGAGCCGTAAGCCTTAATAATAATTAGCAGCCTCAATAACCAATGGTTTATGTCAATAAAGCAAAACATCAGTCATGCTTAAAATTACAGTAGTCTGCATTGACACACTCTTAGCTTACTCTGATCGGTTACGTTTCTGTGCCAGGAAATGATATTTACAATACTTTATATTGATCTGAAGGATTATTCTAGAATACTACAAACAGCTGTATGCAAAAAAAATGGATTGTAAGTGGGAAAAAAACAATTACTGAATATTCTCACGAGTGGAACTAATCTGACACCGAATACATCAGTATGACATTATGCAAACACCTTGTTTCTGTTGTAAGCTAAAGCTACGTAGTTTGTTATGTCAATGTTACACTGACTTCAATCTGGCTATCTGATCCATCAGGTCAAGGTAAACTCAAGGCATAGGTACAATGTAATTCTTATGATAGTCAAAAAATATGACAATAGCTGTATAACAATATAGCCATTATATAATGTCTGCAATCACAACAAGGTGACCAATGATACACCAATGACCTTGATACTTAAAACAAAGTACTGCGCTGTTTCAGAAGTCATATGAATAAAATATATATTGACAAACTACAGATACCGATAAATACCAAAATATTCTACTTGCAAAGAAACATAACCAATATTTTCTGTAATACATGACCCCCTGGGTAATACTATTGCAGATGGGGAAGTCATAAATACACATTTTGTAGAACGTACCCAAGCAGCTGCAAGCAGCACTGACAAATGTTCTACCAATGTTGATGAAACAACATACTGCACCCATACGTCAGGTCTTTGTCATTTTTTGTTTTTCTCTGGTTGAAATAACAACACACTTAAACCAAAAGTTCAGATAGAAGTGAAGTCATATTTGTAAATGGTTCATAAGTTCTCAGTAACTGAGTCCATAGCAAGGTCCAGACATAACTATGACATCACTAAAATGTCAAAACTTTTTTTTGCGATAACACAATCTCGTTCAGGCCATGCTATTTGATGACATTAATGAAATTTAACCACTCGGGAGACAAAAAACTACAGTCTCTGATCGAAAAGTACCGTCAGTTTGCACATCCCTTATCAACTTTTCAATGGTTTTTGGGGGCATTTTATTTTGGGAGAAATACCCCTGTAATCTCTCACCATCAGCGGGGAAGCTAGCAACCGAGCATGGCTAAACAACATGGCTGCAGGTGTTGTTGCTGTTTCCATCTGAACAGATCTTGATGAGTTGTTGATGAAAACATAGATTCTGACTTGAGGGTACTTTTCTCCATATGCAAAGCAAAAATGAGTTTATAGTTCACGCCATCATTGATATCATGATGGCATATTGATGGTTTGAAAATCAGATAAAGGCCGAACTCTTTCACCAAAAGTAAACATTGTTGTATCAATGTCATATTGTAGCTACCAAGAAGATGTGCTTTTTGCAGAGGAATATATCTCTAGACTGGTACATTTTAAACAATTGCACGAACTTTAAAAACACTTTACTTGTAGTAAGATCAGAGGTTTTAAGTAAAATAACCATTAATATGATGAAATTCAACGTAAGTAGAAATTACTGGTAAATAGGCGTTATGGCGTAAAATTGACATTACTAACTCAAACTACAAATCTGTGAATGTAAAATTTCCCACACAAACTTATTAAACAGAGTAGTTTTGACAGTTTACAAAAGAGGTAATATTAACTCCATTTAATTGCTTATTGTAAAATTGCTATGCAATTAAATTGTATGATGTGTCTTACAGGTTATTACAAAAGTGTGAGAGTGCACAGTTTGGCAGAGGGGTGGAAGGGGTTAGTGAATATTGTTAAGGGGCAGTTGAAGGTTGTGTTGCCAAAACAAGATCAATGTTAATAATATTCACTGATCCCTGGAAAGCCAACTTTCCACTACATACTAATGAAATGTAACTACATTCCAATTTCTACATAGGATGATATTATGATGACAGGTTAATCTAAGACAACAAAGTAAAAGAACATTCATACATTTAGATGATTTTCTAAATAGATATTATAGAATAAATATGAATGTGATTATATTATTACGCACAACCCTACAATCATACACATCACTACAATCATAATTTATAATGACATATCATATTTGCACATGGGCATTGAATAATTTCTCTACAACTTTATATAAATGTCCCTGAATTATAACTACATAAATATACATTCAAACACTATCGGGCTCATTATTTCAGAAGTTGCATGGTTTGTGTGAATAAGCTGTCTCTGAGCCTGTTGAACTGGACTACCATTTGCCCGACGGCAACAGCTGGACTAGTGTCAGGATGGTACAGGTCACGGATTATGCTTGAGGGTACAAGGGTACATAGTAGCACAATCAAATGTAACCTGAATTTTGTCTCCAGTAATATTATTATCGAGGTCATCATAGAACTTGATGAAACAGCTCTTGGGTCAGGATATCTACATATGCACAGTTCTTTTATTGCTTTCAGCCTTCCAGAAACTTCTGTATTACACCTCTTGAAGCATCTTGCCTTTACAGGTAAGTGGAATTAGACAGACTTGTTAAGACCGACGCCTATATTGACACCAGTCAGTGTACTTTATGCTCAAACCAATGTCGGCCATATTTGTTCATCTGAATTAGTTACAGAATAATTATTCAAAGAATAAACACTACAAAGCATTACTCAAACACTTTTGGCACTTTTTCAGCTGTGTGGTTCCTTAGGTGTTAAGAGCATGGGGCAGTAAAGAATGAGTCTCCCACACCCACAGAATGAGGTGGAGGTCCTTTGATATAGTTACCCTGCTAAGGGAATCCCTGTAGTGAGACTGTGCTGTAAGCTAGGGGCACTCAACATACATTGGCAACTGTCACGAACCTGGAGTTTTCTTGATGAACCATTTCAAATGCTACATCTAAGCGTGTCAGTGATCCATCCCTTGTGATCTTCGTACGTGACCCAAGTCCATGCGTATGTATGCTGCATGCTTTAATTAAAAAATCACCCCCGGATACGTCTTGTGTCTAGGGCAAACCCCAGATTTCATCTCACGACATGGGTCCGGGACGAGAGCAGGGGAACACCTGCCTTGCTTCTCCTACCAACAAAGACTTTCTGTTCCAGTGAAAAAGCCACCGTAAACCTGGACATGGGCACGCAAACTGAAATTGACCTGATCCAGAGGTGTTCTCCTTCAGTAGTTGATGCCAAAACTCTGCCATCCAAAAAACTTTATATCTATCTCATAGGTTGATCGTGACAATTGAGCAAAGACGGATTGGGGGATTGCAACATGTGTAGGAGCCCCACCACCTCACCTCCCACCCCCACCCCCTATGGCTTCCCTCTATATGTTTGAAATTAATGGTATATGATAGGTGGTTGTCAAATACATGCCAGCAGGCGGAGAAGAAGGGAAAAAAATGGGATTCAGAGCTGACAATATGGAAAGAAGGAGAAGCTTTACGCAAGGGAGCGATCTGTCTTGTTCTGGAACTCTTGTGAACTGCGTTTTAGTATCAGGTGCATCATCTTGGGAAGCCATCTGACATTCCAGGCAGAATTAGTCTGAAATTCCCCCATTAAAACAGTGCCGGGCCAGGTGGCTAACCATTATATGAGCATGCTGTGTAGAACCGAAAATGTCTGTGAAGGAGGAAGACTCAAGCTATTTGAACGTAGATCATTTTGTACTCACTGTCACGGCTACTTTCAACGGAACCTGTCAACAGAGGAACCTTTTTCATTTGCCTGTCTCTAATCACAAAGGCAACTTATTCATCTGTTCATGTTTTATTTTCAATGGCCTTTTTACACTTGGAAATTACTTCTGGGTTTACAGAAGTTTATTTTAATCCATTTTAGAAGCAGAACACAAACACATAACTGGAATCTGTAGTTTAGTTATTATTTATCAATGACCCTGCTGTCTACTGTCTGTGCAATGGATGCTGGCAAAAGGATTCAAGTCCTGCATGTCCACAGTCTTATGCTGGATTTGTGAATCTGACCACATTAAATTGCAACGTATAACCTATAATTAGCGTTTGAAAAAATTACAATTGAAGTAGAAAACTGTGCCAACTCCCTAGTTCATGTTTTCTAATTCCACGGCAATAGTTCTCCACATGGTGTTTCTCCGAGAAATTTCAACATGACTAATGGCCCAATCCTGGAAGCGTTAGAAACCCCTTCCCCTCTCCTCGGCCCATGTGGTTCGACTTGGATACAGTGGAAATGTGGTAAGATACTTGTTAAAGTGTGGTATGTGGAGGCTGCACTTGTTGAGGAGCCTCCTGGAAGTCTCTGATGTTTGCACGGGTCATCTGATGATTCCTGTTGGAACTAGGTGCATGGAGAGGCAAGAGACATTTGGTTGGGAAGGACGAGGATGAAGGGCCACAGTGATAGCTGTGAGGGGTTAGGGTTAGCGGTGAGGGGGATGCTAACATTTTGTTGTTTTGGTCAGACAACCTTTAACTGCCTCTTTACAACATCCACTTACCCCGGGCACCCATTTCCCCATGGTGGGTCTTTTTCATCAACCTATACTGCTAACTCTTTATAATATATTTACATAACAACATATCCTGTTATGCCTACATAGCAATGGGTGATTTGTGCCTTCTATGTTTTAACCGTATGTATTGCTATCTAGTTATGTGGTAGCTGATGCAATTTCAATGTAAAGTGTTGCCATATACTGTGATTTCACTGCAGAGGCCTAGTTTTTTTCATGCAGAATTTTTTTATTTAACAAAAATGTGTTCTGTAATAGAAAGCATTTAGACCAAATCATTAAAAAGTCATAAAACGTTTCCCAAAGAACATCTGAATTTTGTGGTTTGAAAATAATTGGAGTGGTCTGGGGTTTGGGTCAATTGAGACTAATTGTTTCTGCCTAACTGTCCTCTTACCTTTAAGCAATGCATAACTCATGAGCCCATCTGCTGTCGAATGGGCTTAGAAAATGCATTGGCTTTGGTCTCACCAATCACTTTTGAAGAGCTGACACCCAGATCGAATCACGTCACCCTGTAAAAAGTGTAATTTATGATCCATTACCAATGTTTTCTTTCTTTTTCTCCTTCCCTCTTCTTTTCCTTTCGCATCCCCTCAGAAGGAACCCCTAACAAAGTCATTTTTTGATGTCGGAATTTCTCATGGCTCCTGTAAAGTAGCTCCATTTGCCAGATCCATGAACACCAGATGCAGGAAGCCAAAGTCGAAATTGGAGAACTCATCAAGCTCATTTATCTTTCCACATTTGAAAGCAACAGCACCAAGCAGTGCACATTTCACACATACTTATTGCACTGATATTCTTTATTGCCTCAATTAATCATATCAGATAACCGGTAAAAATTTGAAGCAATTGAGAATAGATTTCAGGTGGGGTTTTTTTTGAATGGTTCGAGTCTCAATTTCCCCCAGCCAGACCCCGGTATGTTTCACCCTCATTACAGAATGGAGTCATAATGCACTTTGCACCCATGGTTCTTCTCAGATGATTGGCCACAGGTTTGAAAGCCTATCAAACAAGGAGTTCAGGCGACATACTGCCAAGTTCAATTCTTTGTAAAGAATATGTAGAGTAAAGGGATGGAAAACGGCAGATACCTCACGAAATACATAACTTATACTTACAGTTTTAAAAAAGTACAAGCAGTTACGAATACTTAGAGCAATCTGCACAATTATCAATTAGCAATACAGCACATTAGCAGTACCATAAAAGTATTACAAAAAAGAACTCACATAGGCACGTAAAGTACTCGTATGCAGGTGGTGAACAAAGACTAGATTACCCTGGCAACTCTCAGGACATCCCTATCAATCCTTCGCTGTCACATTTGAAGATACAGTGCTGGAACATCACTCAGAAATGTGATGTGCTAGAGGACACCTGAAGAGGAGATGAGGGGAAGACCAAGAACACTGGCAAGGTTTCTGATGTATTTTACCTTCTCTCACAGCAGTTGCTTCTAAGTTTCAAATTCCCCCCTCCCCCCCACATGACCATATCATGACCTCATTCCAGTCACCTGCTGCTGTGACCATAAGTGACCTGCTTTAAAGAACCGTAAAATTGTCTGCCTTTCAAAAATGCTCCTTAAAACTGTGCAGGTCAAGGTGGGATGCATAACATTCATTTAATTTCCTTTGGCATATTTGTTGTGGTTCAGTCAAGTGTTGTTTTTTGGGTTTAACATTTTTTTGCGCTTTGCATGAAGTTAGATGTGTCACTAAAAGCTAGTGGTTGAGATTCAAACATAATGTTGGTTATTGAGCTAGGTATGTCTATCCATGCAGCAGATTAAAACATTTTGCAGATACATGCTTCACAAGGAGAATGTGTCCTTCCAAAACAAGTCCCTACAGAGACCTCCTAAACTATAAGAATTTTTGTGCTGCTTAAAGTTCTTTTTGCATCTACCTCTTGATAGCTAGTCCATGGAAGTGAATACAAGGATTTATAGTTGTAGAGTTACAAGTCTAAAGGGGGTGTAATTTTTGGACACATTAGTAATTACTTAACTTTGATACACGAGGCCAATACATACTGAAGATACTTTTATAGAAGGGAAAAATGGTAGTGTTATGTTACTATATGCAGTATATTTGTGTCAGTGTTACTGAAGCAGATTCAAATGGAGATGTTCTATTTCCCTGGACTGTCTTCATCATAGTTAACTCACAGAAATACCGAAACACTGATATTTTGGGAGTCCCAGTGTGTCAGTCTCTTGAGAAATTGTTTATCTTAAAACTGTTAACTTCATCTTAAAGAGGAAACACAATAAATTACGAAATTAGTTTTCACTAAACATTCATACTTATGAAAACACCAGGGAAGCTTAGCCTCATTTTGTCAACTCCCATGAAATCTGTCAATTTTTTTACAATTTGTTCTCCCTGTGCAATTAGTTCTGGTCAAGCTGATCAAAGGAGGGCCTGTTGCATGTGAACTGGTGTCCACTCACAATGACATCCTTAAACCAGAATGAAATATGAAATATCGAGTTTCTAGGGATGCATGGACTTGTAAAAAATCCAAGAGAATAGGCGGATTTTCACACCGGGTAATGTGAAACATTTGGTGCAGATTGTAGGCCTCTGAAGAGGTGGGAAAACTGGAGCCAAAGTCCGCCTGGCAGCAGAAACAGAAGTAGGCAAAAGTTAAAACAACAGCTGAATCTTGATTTAGATGTCATTATAACTCTCCGTATACTACATTGTCCCTCTGTGGAAGTAAAGCTGAGGTTATTCACATGGAACATTTATTGTATGTACTTATATGGCCATCTGTTGATATGCATCTCAATATACGATTTTTAAAAACACACTAAAGAGTTAAAACACATGTCTCAATTTGTGGAACTCAGCTTTGGTAAAATAATAATAAAAATGATGTTGTGATGTAAATAACAATAGAAAATACAATTATCTTAGATATGACACATTGGATTTCAGCTCTCTTAATAGCTAGGATAGGTCGAATTGTTTTGCACACCATGCTAAATCAAACTGGTGTGAAGTGTTTATTACATTGTTGATCGGGGCAGGGAAAAAGATTACTTTTACATGGAAGAGAAATAGATGGCAGAGAGCATAGGCAGTATCCAATCCTTTGAAATGTTCCTCTCCCTTCTGTCATTAAGAACTAGCTGACATTGTAAGACACAGGGTTGACCAAGACAGGTGCTGTTTGGCCATTAACCCTCAGTCATTGACTAGGCTGGGCAATTGGAAAGCTGTGTAAGCAAATAAACAGGCTTCAGTTAAGGGGTCGGGGGTGTTTGTGTGTGTGGGTATAACAGGGGGTGGAGAGGTGTAACAGAAGCTGGGGAAAATACTTTATCTCTTTAGCAGGCACCCCTCGTCAAGACATTCAGGGTCTTGGTGTCAAGGAGGGCCGTCGTTGCCAGGTTGGGAATTTAACTGCTTCCTATAGTTTTCCCGTATGTGGGGGGCAGTTGTGAATTTGGTGTGTATGTGTGTGTGTGTGTTGGGGTGGGGTCCAGGGGGGGAGTACTGGGGGCTGCAAGGTATTCTTTTTAGTCTGTGACTTAACCTGCCTCAACTAAAAAGCCTGCGCAACTACAAAGAGGTCCATAAATCTGGGCACATACCTTTGCCACTTTTACATACATTGAAGGTTAATTATGAGGAGTGAGGTTAGCTTGCTCCATTGAGCACCATATCACATAATAATTTAGGAACCGAAATATTTCGGAATATGTTATTTGTTGACGGCTTCAAGCGCTGCCTAACAAAATGTATGTCTTGCTTTGTCAAGTACTAAGCAGATGCTAATGACAAGAAAAGTAACTGCTTGCATGGAACATCATTCGGTGTCAAAGGTTTCTGGAAGAGTTCTGAATTAAACGAGGGTGAACCTACATTGTTGTAGAGCAAAGGTTTCTGTAAACTGTAAACTTTGCTCTATGCATAGGGGCTTTATCAAGCCAAAACAGGAAAGGGCCATCCCCAAAGTGTTGCAACACACTTCAAAATACAGAATTGGAATGTTGCTGTTCAGTATACCGTAACATTGAGAATGAATTCTGAGGAATAAAGAAGCCATGCTTGAACCATGAAGAACAGACCCAGACCGCTTCTACTCCCCTACAACATTGTGTTCAGTTATACGTTTAGCTATGTCATCTTGATCTCGTATCCGTCACACCCAGTTTAGTTTGTCAAACTGCCTGATGTTGAAGCGTAACTATAACTCACTTACATTCGCTGAATTGTACTCCACATGCTTCGGAAGCAACACTTCAACTCCAAAAAGGGTGAAATGCTATTCACAAACCATGACTTACCACATCGAAATGTGACACTGATGTTGTTTGTTCAATGCATTTGTCAAGGTAGGTTTGTTCTATATTACCTTTCAAAACTGTTTTACCCAAAACATCAGGGTGGTACTGGCTAGTGTAAGGATCCCTCCTCCAGGAGGTGCACAGTGCACAATCAGGAATTACTACAAAGGCCAGAATGATTGCATCTTCATCATTTCATTCATCATATTTTTTGCAGTTCAAATCGCTGCATAAATGGGTTGATGTTTTCAATGTTCCTTTGCACGGTTTGTGTATCTAAACTCATCTAAACTCACCATTGCATCGATGTAACACATTTGATCCGAGAAATCAGATTGGTCGACGGGCCAGTCAAACTGCTATTTTTAAACGCGTCTCACAAAATGTTGTGATTCAGACTGAACAATTTGAGAGGATTTCATAAATCAGGAATTAACCTTAGAATTACTGAACCTCTCGGATTTCATGGTTCTGAGATGAACAAGAACAATTGCACTTTGATGGTCTGTCTCTGTTGTAGTACTAAGCATAAAAAGGAAACTATTCTCCCACTGAAGCACAGTTCTCTGTTTATAGGCTTGGTTTCAGTTATGCGGTTCCCAGAGATTTAGACCTAAATATGGAAAGATAGGACCCATGGCCAACTCTCTCTCCAGGCTCTTTTTATGTCTCATTTTATTCCACCTGGTCTGATATATTATCTCTGTGTTTATTTCACTGTTCATATTCTAAGAGCTCTTATCACTCTCTGCACTGCGTTCACAGGCTCTATCTAAACCATATTCCCTCCTCCTCCTCCTCCTCCAAAACTTCACTGCCTTGTTTTCGACTCTCTCTCTCTCTCTCTCTGTCTATCTCTGTCTCTCTATCTCTCTCTGTCTCTCTCTCTGCCATTTTTCTTATCTCTCCTGGCCACGTTGCTCTTTTCTTCCTCTAATTCTTGCATGCACTCCTTGTCCCTCCCTCTCCATTTTTGATCCTTACTCTTCTCTCCACGCTCCTGTTGGAGATTTATAGCCTTCACACCCGAACCTCAGATGGAGATGGATTAGTTCTGGTGTGAACTGACTAACAGCCAAGGGAAAACGGCGGCTAGTAATAAAGTTGTTTTCCATACATCACAGCTCTTTACTGACTAATAAAGATCCAATGAACATTGTTCAAGACGCCCCTAAAGACCACAAGGGAACAGAAAAGCAAAGAAAATAGAATATTCTCAAGCTGTATCCATTAGATCCAAACAGTCATCATGCAGCCAGCAAATACATTGCAGATGCTTCTGTTCGTTTCATTCAACGTTTTAGTAGTAACCCCGCTTTTCAGACCATTCCTTACATTTCCTTCTGGTATAGTCGTAATATCTCATTTAGATTACATTTTTGCATTACCTTTCAAGCATTTAGAGGACAATTTCATCCAAAGCGTCTTATAAAATGACCGTCAACGGTATTCCAAATACTCAAACTGTTTCCCACGTAATTAGATGATTGATTCAATAAAGACATTTTCCTAATGCTAATGCTTTTAAATTACCTTGTTCCTAAGTAAAAGCATTCATGGTTTGGGGTTTTTGGCCCCAATTTAGGCAAATTTGTCCTAATGTCAGGATAAACACCAGTCTGGAAATCTGTTTGAGAGCAGTAAACATCACGCAGTCCACAAGCTGTTTGGCTTGTTAACCAACCAAGCATAGGGGTCTCATTCAATGTGACACAATCTGTTGATGTGTCAACAAAGCTAGCCTTTTTCCATTGTAACTGGCAGATTATCTCATCGAAACTGAGCAAAAGTATCCAGTTCATGGAAAGTCCCCATACCCTTCCTCATTTTCAGTCCAAACCCCCTCTGTGCGTTTACATGGTACACATCATCACTTCGTGTTTTGTCCAAACATAAATGTGTGTGTTGTAAAACACACTGGCACTCGAAAGCACTGCTGCAGCTCTCACCAGAATATGGTGAGGTCAACTTCTTCTCGGTGATGATGGAGATCAGTTCCTCCCTGGGGAGCCATTTGCAATGACACTTAGCCAATCAGAAAGAGGCTTTACGGCCACAAATCTTCATTCAACAAGAGAAAAAGCCGGACAAGGAGGTTCTGTTAGGTTTAGGAAATATGAGACGTGCTTAGCTTTTGTCTTATGATCATTGTGTAACACTTGTACACTAACCCTAACAGTTAATATAATGCTAAGTATTACCATAACTTATCTTGCCTTCGTCTTCTATTGATTTTGTCTTTTTAATCCATAATTTACATAGGATCTAAATCGGCAGTGAGATGAATCCTGGTGTCTTTACCCCACACTGACATGCGATGAGAAACATTTCGAAAATCTTTCCATTCGGCATTGCCTGAGAAACACACAGGTGCAGACATTTTAACGGCACCAAGCACACCTAAACCGTGCCAGACGCTAGCTTCAGTGGCCCCGCGGAGCCCCGGGGCCGACAAGCTCATTGACTGTCCACTGACCTAGTCTGTCCATGCACTTGAACAGGAAGATTTACTCTCTTGTGACATGGTTGTGATCAAATCCAGTTTTTTGGGGGGGTGGGGAGGGGGGTTTGGGGGGGGTTAATACTGAACCTGTGTATTTATTTTATCATCTTTCTCAACAGCTCCTTTAGTGATACTGTTGATAATGAATAAGAATCGTGAAGCATTTAAATACGTTTTAACAAGGGAAAATACCTTTCACAATGAGAGTTCATAATACTGTTTTTGGAGGGGGCTTTTGCTAATGGAAATAGAAAACACACAGACATTTTAATTGTTATCCTGCTACTGAAAATATACAGTACACACTGAAATGCTTGAAGTCATGGATGTATACGTTGTCGAGGATGAAACCAGGCACTTTTGAGTGTTTCACTATGATCTATTGACATATGGCAATAAGATGTTAGTTTGTTTGAAGTTTTTCTTTTACTTTTTTTCGGCGGGGAGGGGGGGGTTTAGGGGCGCCGAGCTGACGTTATGGCTTTTGGACTAAAATTCAACAGCACATCTGTGAGGCCACGGAAATACCGAAATCTTGCATGCCTCTTTGATTGTTACATTTAAGATATCATATGTGCGCTACCAGCTCCACTGCTGCAAACCATTAGGCTCAGTAACCAGTTGCTTGTAAAATACTTTTGGAAATCCTGGAGACAAGGGAAAGGGGAGAAGATGAGGATTCCACATGGTTATCCTCAGAGATGATAAACAAAAGGAGAAGGTGATACACTCGAGGTGATATATTAAGCACATGTGGGGTTTGAAGAAGAAAGGGGAAAAACCAGAGAGGAGCATGAAGAACAGAGGAGGAGGAGGAATAGGCTGACCTTCCCTGATTTATCCTCACCGGCTACAGTATCCAAGAACAAGATTAGTTCAGTGGATCACATCACCCTACTTCCTTTCTATATTTTCTACCTTCTACCCCCGTGCCATCTCTGAAGCGAGCGAAGCAAGCAGGCAGCGGAGAGAAGGTGGATGGAGAGACTGAGGGTTTTCGTTAAACCTGGGGTTGTGGAGACAGGAGGTCAACACCACCTTTTGCAAACCAGAGACTTCCAGAAACAAAAGGAGAACCTCCAGCATAGCTTATTGCCGTCCTTTTATCTCGATGTAGATTCCAGATCCCTCACGCTTTTATAGCTTTGTGAGCATTCCTGAGGCATTGTAACCCCTTTGTGGATATAGCTGTGTCATACTGGCCAAGCTAGATTGAAGGAACCACCCTATGCCTGGGGAGGCAGCTGGCCCCATTCAGGACAAGACGAGATCTGGGCAGGTCATCAATTGAGCTCACACCAAGGAGCTTAAACTTAGAATCCTCTGCGTTAACTTTTATGGGAAGTGTTTATACAAGGTCATGCACATAGACTTACACCTTGCTTTATGCAAGGTTTTTTATGATGAGGCCGAGGGATACATGTTTGCAGAACAAAGACTGAAAGGGAAAACCTGCAGGACACTGTTCGGCATCTCACGATGATGTGACAAATGAAGGGCCTGTCACTCATGACGTTCTGATCGAATCACATATAAACACTAAAGCGTTGATGTGTCATTTATTTCAACCTTTATATTACAATATTGTCTTGTTTTTGTAACAGGTTAATGTTGTTAAAATGGAATATGAGAAAAATACAGGCAAATCTAACAATTGTGTGTAATATGTAAATAATGTAAGAATTTAAAAAAATGATTAAATATGGATATGCATTTCGATCGCATTGCTATAGTTGAATTTTGGGTTGTATGTGACACCATGTCACACTGCAGCCAAATGTGTCTGCTTGTGTATGATGGAGGATAGAATACCTTGATAGCATTACGTTAAAAACCAATGTTCCTGGGCAAGAGGAGGTTCTCTTACATCTGACTGGAGTTGTCGCTTTATTAGGTGTCAAAGAGTGAATACGTTCAAAGTTAGGTAGTAGTAGGGAGTAGGGATTTGTCATCAGTTTGCCCAAATCATTGGTTCAATGACAGTTTTCCCATAGCTGTCTCAACAATACCTATAAAATGTATACCTATACCATGCATAATAGAAAAAGTAACTTTCTTCAAAGCAATTTTCTTTGATTTGTGGTCCCTTTTAAACAACTGCCTCTCAAAACAGCCTCCGATTAAGTAGCCTGCTATTGCATTTGGCTGCCTCCTCTGTTGACGCGGCGGATTGTGTACTCAGCTTGATTACTCATCTCAGCACAGGCTAGATTGGGAGGGGAGGGGAGGTGGGGGGTGGAGGGCCGCTGACCTGGGAGGAGGCCTCTCTCAGCAGGGCCCAGGGACCCGTTCCAGCAGCCCACCAGGGGAGAAGACACACACGGCCCAGAGGGGGAGGACACAGATATCACTCGCGCAACACCACTCGCGTAGACAACAGAGAGTGAAAGCCAACTCCTTCGCCCTCACGAACAAACACAAGGGGTTGAGGAGAAGGGGGCCCCATCAGGGGCTTTGCTATTCAAATAACAGGGGTGACACTTGTGTTGTTATGGAGGGACCATTGATAAACAATCCATCTCTCTCAGTCTCGCTGTTGCACACGCACACACATTGACTGCAATATTACTGTCTAAGATCATCTGCATGCAGAAAACGTCACTAATTGTCGGAGGGATATTCTTTGTATTTAAGGAAGGAGGGAAGGGTGTCTTACTGGGCTTGGTTTCAGTTTAGGAGATGGTTATGATGATCTAGCTCATTACAGTGGTTAGATGTGTTTCTCAATGGCAAGTTTACTTGCTTTTAAAAGTCTTGCTTTAGCTCTTTTTAACCATCATACAACATTGCACTACATTTATCTCACCTTGTGTTGTACTTGGAAATGAACTAATATTCCTTTGTAAAATTAGAATGGCAACTCACTTCATTGCAAAATACTGCAGTATGATAACAGCCACTAATCCTAGATTCAACAATATGCTTCTGTATACTTTAGTTTTGTTTTGCATAATACTGGAGTACTGTAATTCTAATATACGCCAAATTAAGCAACATCAATGCCAATACCGTGAGCCAACGAAATGGGCCAATCGACATGTGTTGGACCCCAATTGATATAGAAATAGCTGTATAGCAATGTTATTAAATCCTGTCTTCTGTTTTTAGTCACAAGTTCTCATCCACATAAAGCCCACGTTCTCTACTGCAATACACCGGGGAGCAAATGTCTTTGTATGCATGATCCATCACTTGGCGATTCTCTGCAGAGGTCTGTCAAATCTGAAGCCATGAAAAAGAGAAAACAGTTCACTCCGTTTAGGCTGTAGTTTAGCAAACTGTTCCATTGACTTTGAAAGAGTTTGGAAAAAAATCAACTTGGTGTCGTTGTCCAGTTTTACCATCATTTATAAACACTTTCTCGCTTTCTCTCCAACAACCCCTCTTTCAAGCACTCATGCACAATCGCTCTCAGGAGCCTTAAACTGTGTCACTTTGTGTGTGCCTTGGGTGAGAGTTTGCGCAATGTTGTCTTTGGGGGTTATTGTGTTGTGTGTGTGAGTCCATGTGGAGGTGGGGCGTGCTGAGGCTTGCATGGTCAATGATATTGAACACTAAGCTTCTCCGTTTCAGACTCTTTTGCATCAGTCTCCTTAAGGATTACCTTTCCAGGCCCATGAGGACTTAGCGTGGCTAAGAAGTTGTAAGGCTAGACGACCAAGCGATAGGGGAGGGTTTAGAAAAATCAGGCTTTGGGAGGCCTATAGGTTTCAGACAATGAAAGATATCCCGTGGGACCATGCTTAGAGTCCGCAGACACTGAAGAGACAATTATGTACAGCGATTTGTACTCATGTAGGGTAACCAATACGCCTAAGGTATACAAGATCTGCCATCGGCTGCACATCCTTCAATGTGTAGGCTACTCTGCGAAATATGTCATCGAAACGTTGTCGTTTGCTGTGCATTCCTGAGTAGGAGGTGGTGTGAAACCTAACAAGTCCCTGAGTTTCAAAGTAAATGACAAATCCAGTCAATGGAATTTCATGTGTTCTCCTAGTCACCATGTTTATGAACACATGGTGTGTTAAAGCAGGGCACTGACCCTTAGTCTCTACATTGTGCAGGATAGAAGTGACACAACCATGTTTGGAGTAGCTTTCAAGACATTGAATAATGTTTGAAGAAGAAGACTTGGGTTACATGCTGTTAGGCCATCACTCATTGATCCAGCCGAGAGAAAGAAAGAAAAAGGACAGCAGCGAGAAAGGGATGTGTTAGCAAGTGAATCCAGAGGTAAATGAAGTGAAAGACAATATGGACGTGAGAGAGTTGAAGATGCTTTACAAGGCAGGCTTCTCCTGCACTTTCACTCTTCTATTAGCAGGACTAAAAGGACTCGGGAGTATAAAGCCGCTCCCAAGAGATAATCAAATAACAAGCTACTTAACCTTCTGTCAGTGCCTGCAAACACAACATAGGACCCACGCTGTTTGGGCCACTCCTGAGGCTTTGGTTGACTGATTTATTGGCTAATTATAGGATACAATAGGAGAAAAGTAGTTCGTTTACCAGAAGATTCCTTGAGATAGAAAGTCACTGATTTGCATACAATACCCCAAAGTCCAATGTATGGCATTGCATCTCTTGTGATGATATACACTGTTTGAAACGATGCTGTCTTCTCCAAAGGAAGATATGTAATTAAATGGCATGGACACAATCAAATAAATAGATATTTTGATATTGTTTCTCAACTGTTAACATGCTAACGCACAGGACCTGAATACACAATGACCAAAACCTGAAATTTGAGGACCATAGCATCTATTTAGAAATAATTCAAACACATTTCGATATTTTCTCTCACGGTCTAGTCCTTCAAATGCATTGTTTGGGCAAACAACACAAGCAATCAAATAATTAATTTATATTTTTGAAATATCTTGTGTGCCGATGGAAAGAACTTCCATTCAGAATGCTAAATAAAATCACTCATTTGACATACTGACTCTTCACATGGGCTACCTATTGCAATAACAGCATTAGGAAAATAGCTAAAGAGCTAAAGGTGAACTTTTCTGTTTTGGAGAGCAACGGATGAACGGTGGAGATAGAATAGAGAAAAATAGATAGAGATAGAGAGAAAAAGTGATAGTTTGAAGAGGAGGACAAGAGGACCAAGACTGCAACCTGAGATAACATGTCATGATGTCATGGCGACCCTGAAGTTCTGTAGCCAGACAAGACTACACCGTGGGATTCATCATCATGTCGTTTTCCTTCACAATTTCTGCAGAAGTATTAATTCCGTGTTTCCATGGTTCCTTCTGGCTGAGTAACACTTTACAAAATGGTGCTTGCTGAGATGTACTTTCTGAAACAACGTTTCAGAAAACGTTGTTCTTGCACTTGTGTGTCACAGTCATTTTTACAACACAATCACAACACGACCTAACAAATTGCCCAGAAAACAACATCACCACCAGTTGTGGAGGGAACCATTCGGCACCATGGCTACATCAAGTCCCTGTGTTAGACTTCTAATAAGTAGTGATGTTCACTTTTTGATTCGGCAAGGGTGTATGTTAAACGCATCTCCTGCAATAAAGCGAATGGCGCAATGATAAATTGAATCTAATGATTTTAATGTGGAGGTAACAGCATGCGAATATATTGTATGACATCACCATAATCAAAAGAAGGACTTTAAAAAGCCATCCAAGCCATTACACACACTTTGGTTTTATCATCAATTTGGTCAAGTTGTGGGGATGTCTATGGCTTTATAATCCTCCGCAGTCCAATATTATTCTTTGCCCTTTCCAAACAATACCACATATATATCATAATGTGATGTACAAATCGGTCAAATTGGACTGTTAAAAAAGGTTACCTCAGCCCAAGAGCTCTGACACTGAAGGTAGAGACTCAAGAAGGATACTTAGTGGTAATCGTAAAAGAATGTCGATAGAAGGTTTTGAAAGGACCCATCAGCATGGCACTGCGATGGGAAAAGAAAAATCGTTTTTACTATTTCCTTTGAAAACTTGATTCCAATTTATAAGCGGCCTTGCAAGGGTGCCATATACCATTCCCCCTCTTAATACTAAATCTTTCAGGCAGAAGCTTTAAAAACTTCAAATGCAGCTATATCTACTTACACGTGTCATGCTAGAGGCCTATATAACTCCTTCCTGTTCGCTTAGCAGCTGAAACAGTGGTATGGAGAAGGATTTTCCACAGAGAAAACATAGGAGCAGCCCTCTGTAAAATAGTACACATGGTGTCTGTCTTTCCCATTAATTTAGTGGATAGAGCCAGAATCGTTGTGATATCCGATTGGGGTGGTGTCCTTGTTATCAAGTCCGAGCAACTTGAATCGTTCGCATTGTGTGTCTTATCATTAAGAGCTGTCATCATCCTGTAGGATAAATCCATCCAACCCCCGATGGAAGCGTACAGTTTATTTTCTGTCTTAGTCACGTTGGCCACGAAATCCCCGAATTGGACCATCACTATCTTCCCTTCTTCAGCATCATTGCTACAGAAAAATCCACATGGCTGATTTTTTTCACGCTATCTTTTGACAGAGAAGCCTACCATGGTTAAGCCCTCATTGGTGAGGGAATATGAGGGTGGGGAGTTTATAGTACAATAATAATAATAATAATATTGACAATATTGACAATCATGCACCTCATCAGAAGGTCTTGTATTTACATCCTAGCCCTCGGCTAGGGTGGAACATGTTTTCATCAACTGTCAAAGGCTAAAGAATTATTACATATAGCGACACATAAAGATCTGAGTCAAGGTTTGTGAAAAGTCTACAATGAAAGGGAATGGCCAATCACATGGCTGCATACAACTGTTACTCTACTAATGCACAAATGGATTTTACAGCACAAAGCTATACACCTGTTGGTCTCTTGTATTCTAAACGTCACGCACTCACCAATGGACAAGTGAAGAAGTCTTTAGGACTCACTGTAGTCCTCCACAGAGGATAGAGAGGGTCACTAGCTACAGTGGATACCTCATTGGGAAATCAAACATGTTTGGAACCACCAACATTCTTACAGATGGTCACCAGGCTAAACAAAACCGACCAAGCAGGGTGTCCAGGTGGCCCAAAACCCAATGAACCCTCACAAAGAAGTCCTGCAGCACTGGGGAGCCAAGTAGTTAAACATGGATGACATCAGGTTGATGCTATTGACGACAACAAACGTTCAACACTGAATTAAGCAAACCGACTGGAAGGGTATTGTTTAAGAACTAGCATAAATCGTTCATCCATTATTGTAACACAAGTAACATCTTTTCTGAAAGGCACAGGCCCACAACTCAGGCAGAGCCACATCTGAGCAACACATGTTAGTGGACCTCCTGCTGTCTTCCAAACGGTCTCTTCATGCATTTTTTTTTTCAAAGTTGAGGTAACTTTGTGAGGTACTGAAATACACAATGTTGGTTTCTTTAATTTGATAAATGTAGCCGATAGTTTGCCTTTGTGACATCCATAATGCAACCACAGCTATTCAGTGTTCATTTCATATTTTTTCCCCCCTGTGAGTTTAAGAGGGGACATTATTAGGTCTGCTCCTTTTATCTGATGCACTGCACATTTGCAGTTCATTCTCACAGGAGTGATAATGGGGTTTTTGGTTTCCTGATATACTCCTAGGATTCAAGTACCAGGAATAGTTCTGTAGGTAAGGAGATTTTAGGCCTCATTACTTTCACTGATGAGATCTGCAGTATAAATCAGTTCACATCAGACCCACATCACCACACCAAACTTTACAGTTAGGAACTTGACATGCCAGAACGTCAAAGATCCAGTTTCATCATTAATATTCTATACCAACTCTAATCGTTATTATGCTGGGAAATAAAATGGCAGTGTAGCAGAGGTGTATGGGGTTATGTCAAGAAAGGGGCATACGAAAAAAATAATTTTTCTGAAGTTACAAATCTTCACATTTACACATAAAAACCTGTGAAGGTTGTGGATTGCCATAAATGGTCTGGCAGGATAAGTAGAGGGAAAATGATTTTTTGGTCAATGAAAGCAATATTTGTAAAAAAAAAAAAAAAAAGGTTAGAATGTTGGTTAGGGTGAATAATTTTAATTCCACCCAGTCATGTTTAATTTCAATTGTTATTTTATTGTAATTGAAGTTTATGATAAATCAAGTGGTAAATCATGAGGTGATTGAAAACATTCTCTGACAAATACATTACATTTCTGTGGCTATTCTGTAACGAGAACAATCGGTTTCCTTCAAACTTGAGTCAACTTCATTAAAATTAACTGAATTCAATAACATCACGTTGCATTTTTTGGACAAACTGCAAAAGTCAAGAACTGTGTAACGTATGTTTCGTTTACATGTATGTTTCCATTCATGCAAACGAAAAGTTTTTTTTTTTACTTTTCATGAAATCTATTGATTTATGTTCTGTTTTATTTAAAATATAAGGTGAGACCAACAGATGTTGAGGTGCAAACTGTATTTTCCTTCACCAGTGTGTTTGCAATGGCACTAATATCATAACTTAATCATCGAGAACACTTTTTTTTAACCAAGCAGGTTCCATAAATTATTGAATGATACGACAATGTTCTGAGTTATACTGGGTTGAGGTAAACACACGTTTATTTTTAGTATAAATAAAATCTAAGTCTAAATAAAAGTTAAAAGTTAACTTGAGTTGTAGCATATTTAATATTATTTCCCCAAAGATCATATATGTGTTTGTTTTTAAAATATAACTTATGATTGTGAAGGTGAGATTAAAGGTATGAACTCAAGAGAAAACAAAGAACCTCCATTACAGTCAAGAGTTTGTCAAGAAGTGTGCAACTTCTAACATGTTAAGAAATGTATTTTAGGTGCATGATTGATTGCAGAAATATAAACCTTCCTGTTAGACCTTTAGAACAAAACACGCCATACCAATACTATTGCTCTTTCTGGAAACCCGAGGAGATAAGAAATATAAACCTGTTCAGACCATACTGTACAGGAAACAATGCGTGTTTACTGTATGTAAGTTATTCTGTTCTTTAGACTGTATTGTACAGGAAACAAGGTGTGTTTATGCAAAAACACTGAGAATAGCACACTCTTTGTTGACAAAACAGGGCTTAAGTGTCACAGTGGCAACCGACTCTGTCAGTTCACCTCCAAGGTTAAACCATATTCAAACACCATCAGAAGGACATTTTTCTACAGACGACAATTTCAAATACCGACTGAAGTCAACTGATCCAAAAACACTAAGACACATAAGTCAAAACAAGAAATGAGTTTGTAGTGTTGCTGATACAGCAACAGACAATAAATGTCAACTTAAATATGTGTTGCTATTTACACAAATAGTACATGTTTCTAGAAAATGTTTTGGGAAGTTAATGCCAAACATGTTCACCCTGCTTTTCTGGAACTTTCCTATGTTGTGGATTACACAGGACTAAATAGATTCTGTGAAATACTACAAATTCATTTGACAAGGCCACAGCACTGGCCAGTAGTCTGCCAGCAGTGACACATCTCCAGATCCCATGTTACCTGGCCTTCACGCAACCAACATACATGAACACTCAAGAAGGAGTCCCTGTCAACAGCCTCACAGTAGAAGGTAAATGATTCTCTAATCAAACCATCATCAAACCAAACCAAATCCTCCAATACACACAAACACAAAGGAATATCTCACCCCTCTTTCCCACATGTCTGCACCCCAAAAAGATGTTGAGATGTGAGAATATGAATACAAAGAATGAGATCAGATTAGAAATTATTTTGAATCTGGCTAAATTACTTTTTTTCCATTATTATTAACCAGAACATTATGTTGAAACTTGGTCAATTTGGTTGTTTGTATAGCATTATGTTTTACACTGAACTACTAAACCCAGAGAAGATGTATCAGATACTGTGGGTGCAGGAAGGGGGTGCCATTTTCTTCCAACACTTCTGAGGCCACTGTTAACTAGCAACTGAAAGTTACGGAGACCAAATGTCACAGATGAGGCCTTTCTATGGATTAAGCAACAATAAATAGAGTTGTTTATGGTAGAGATTACATGGTTCTATTTTTTTATGGATGCTATCGCTGTAGGTCAGAGGTAGTTTAGAACTTTACTATTAATCCAACATATTCTGTATGTTCAAAATCATCCAACATACAAATTGTAAAAATCAACAAAGTTCTGAAGAAATGTTTTGTGTAATTTTATTCCAATGCTGAGACCTATGGCTTCAATTGGAATATGTGCTATTGTTATCTTTCTACCGTGAGGGAAAAAATAACAATTTATATTTGTTCTTCTTAACAGCATGTTCTGTTTGTACAAGGGAATTTATTTGAATGAAGATATACTAGGTTATGCAAAACTGCACGTCTAAGTGTTAACCTGGCCAATCCACCTGTTTACCCGTGTTAAGACAGCATAAACCAGGTGCGATGGTCATTTATCAACGTGATTCTCCCCTTACAGCTGTGAACCTAACAACTCGGACACGCAAGGTTTGCTACAAGCCCCACTGCTCCCATTTAAATGCGATAACTCGAATGGTGGTGTTATTACAGTCCCAACAATACTGATAGCCAGGCCATTATTCCTGACTTGCTTGCAACCATTTGCTACATTGACAACAATCATGTTTTCTTTGGCCGAAGACGCAGTACAAAGTGTTTTTTCATAGAATTTACATGCACTTTTAGACTGGCAAATGCAGTTCCATGGCTCAGTAGACGGAAAAGAAACACCACACAGCAACAAATCTTCAATACTTGCACCGGAAAGGGATTCTGAAAGTATTTGTGCAAACTAGGCGCACAGATATTTGGAAACATCAATCCTGTGCTAAACTAAGCGAAGAAGTACTGTAATACAGCGTTGGAACTGCTATGTTAGTGCAAGCAGCCAAACAAGGTCTTAAAGTCCGTTTTTTCTTTTTCTTTCCCACCCTTTGAGGCTTCCAAAATGTATTCGTAGATGTACAACTATTTTGCATGAACTTGCAAATGTTCTTGTTTTCTTACCTTAGTTTAGTTCGATTATTTGCATTTCACCTTGATTTTTCTTGTAGGTCTTAAATAAGGATGAATGAGTACTGTGGGAAATAGCTATACATGAAAACACAGTAAATGTCAGTAACACAAATCCGTCTTTCTGTCAAAGCAACGGCCAATACATAACAACTCAATGAACTTTACTCATGAAGCTATCATAAATTACTATTTATTTAAGAGGTACATTGATTATTTTGATGTTGCTGTCTAGCTAAAAGCTAATAAAGTCCTCACTCAAACTCAGATAAGATGCACAACGTTTATGTGTCTTTTCAAATGTATATGTGAGTGTATGTGTGTGTGAGTACATGTCCCGGAGTGCATGTGTGTGCTTGTACATTTGTGTGAGTTCATCTGTGTGTGTATGTGTGCAAGTGTGTGAGCAAACTTGAGTATGTGAGTCCATATGTGTGTGTGTGTGTGTGTTTTGTGTGAGAGAGAGAGTACACGTGTGTGCGTGTGCACAAACAGCACACATGTTGTGTGAGTAATGTGCATGTGGCTTATGAACACGAACAACCTGGTTTAATTCCACAGGTATTCTCAGCCCCCCAAACTCTTATCCGCCCAGCTAACTTCGAAATTAAGTGGTTAGTACTTAACTGCTCCAAAGCTACACATTTCCTATTGGATTACACGTCTTGTAGGGGGAACACGTAGACAGACTGCTGTTTCTGTGCTTGCTGCTGGTGGGGAAAGGAAAACAATGCTGTCAACCTGAGGGCGAATGAATAGGGATCCAACTCTACTCTTCACACCTGCTTCACACCAATGCAAAATACAGCAAAAGACATTTATTTCCCAAGTCAAAATAGCCCGCGGGCCTCTGTGTGTGTGCATGTGTATCTAATAACCTGCCGCATGTCTGCGTCTCTCCAATAACCAGCCGTGTGTGTGTCTGTAACTAATGTGTGGCCGAAGGGAGTTTGCATGCATCTTAGATTAATAGACTCTTAACGTGCAAATGATTGTAGCCTATCAGATACGTTTGGGTTGAGTTATTGGAGAGACAAAGTCAACAAGGGATAGGTGATTTGGATTAACACCTGTAGGTGGAAGGATCGGGGTGGAAGAACAGAGGGAGGGGTGGAGAGAGAGAGAGAGATGACTATGGCCACTGAGAGGGGGGTTAAAGAAATAAACGAATGCAAGTCACAAGCAGGGCAGCCAAATGCAATATGGGCAGGAGATGAATAGATCCATTGTGGAATTGATAGGGGAATTGCGCAATCTCTTTTGACTTGTGAGACCCATTCCGCTCCACCTTTGGCCTCAACCCTAGTCCAGGTTGAATGAAACGACGTCAAAACAAGACGTCACATAAAGCTTCGGAAATAGTTGATGACTCATTCGTCAAGCCGCCACAGCAAATCCACCATTAACATCTTATGAAGTTTACAGTAATACATTCAAATGATTTAATTTTTTATATAATTAAAATGAACCTTTTTTTATATTTTAAAAAAATAATTCAGATCAAACATAGCAACTTTGATGGAGTTGAAGAAATTAAACAAAAAGACGTGGAGGATTCTAACGTTGATTTAAATTTTTCATCAGAATATGAAAATGTTTACTGGGGAGAATGGGTATAGCTGTTTTAATCCTATTTTGTCTTTCTCAGATGCTATTGTTTTGTATTCAAAATGTAATGCAAACACACAACATCTGTCCTTTACAAATCGATGTGGTTGTTAAATATGTAAATCAAACAAATGCCAGGTGTTGTCTTAAAAATGAGAGGAGACAAGTTATCACTGCCCAAGATCGTTTCAACAGTGCTTAAGGTGAGGGGTAACGTAGCAGAAAAAAGGCTGAAATCGTGGCATAACAACAACTAATAACTGAACAACCTTTATTGAGGCCATGACAGTTACATTTCTGTGTTGACATTTGGTTTGGCCTTATTTCTTCTGACTGGACAGTTTTCACTTGTGTTATGCCTTGGTTTCAGTGTTGTGTGGATTGGTTTGCTTTCTGGCAATTTTCCTTCTTTTTTTTGAAGTGTGTTCGTGCTTTAAGGTGTTAAGAATGCTTATGAACATTAAAGTATATCTTATCTTATGAAGACTCCCCTTAAGTACTGACAGTTTGCCCAAAGCTAGTTCGGGGTTGACAAGTGTCGACGACTATGCGTGAGCCTGTCACCATTAATCAGCTTCTAATTTAGCTGCCTGCTAAAACTTTCCCGTTGCTATCTTACATCAAATATCTGAACACTTGTTTGGGGAATGGAACTACTACCCAGAGTAGTAGTGGTGTGGGTTGTGTTATCTGAAACTAATCTGGTAGCATAAAATAAATATCAAAGTTTTTCTTACTTGTATCTTCTTATTTTCATTTGATCATATGCATCAATCTTGTGCTCATGTACAGTATGTGTATTTGTAAGTAATTCATAACAGTACGTTTGCGTTTGAATGTGAGAGTGCATCCTTCTTTGGTGACACAGACATTCTTTCAGTCAGACCGAGAACACACAACCTTTTTCCAATCGTCTGGCCGTCTACTACAGATGACTGTACTTACTGGGTAGATTTGCCTGATATTTCTTCCTGCAGGTGTCTTGTTTATACCCCGTGGATCAGTGTTCCTCCTCCCCAGGCATGTGGAAGCCATCTTTGCCAAGTCACTAGTCCACGAGCCTCCCACATTCTCCCGCATTAGCCTGCTACTCAAACAGACAAGAAAAGAGCTTTTAGAATGTATACAAGATACAATCCTTGGTGTTCTCATATTGCCATCATAACATGTCATGGCTACACCTGCTATATCACATAGCAAGAAGCAAATAACAGATAACTACAAAAAGCTGTAATATTTTGTTTGCCTTAATAATGGAGTAAGGTTTAGAATAATTTTACTACTTAAATTTGCAACTTTAGTGTAGAAGGGTTCATAACACAGACAGCAAGAGATATCAAAGAGAAAGACATTTTAGATCACTGTTAGTGAATTTCAAATAATGTCAACACTGCATGAAAGAAAAGAAAGGTAGTATTTGAAAGCAATATAGCATGATCCCAAAAAAGAAAATTGCCTTTATCAATTATTTCCTTATTGTCCCCATGGCTGCCTTACCTTGGGAAGTTTACTTAATTTGAAAGTTTATGGACAGTCACTAATATGATGCTATTGCAACACCAGGCAGCACAAGTAGTAGAACTGACAATAGTGATATGTTGCCTTCCATAATCACAGAAAACCGAAAGGATGTTTTACCACAGAGATTAGACATTAGTACTGTGTTTTCCATACACATACACGACCGCCCTAGATGCAATGAAACACGTAGCTTCACACAAAAGTGTCATGAACAAGATTCATTTCATGCCAAAATGAAGAACGTTTAAATAAAAACTGATGTGGTTAATTAAAGCATATTATTTAATACAAAGAAGTTCACCAGAAGACATTACTCTTTAAAACGTTTATTGAAACATAAAAGAAACATCTTAAATCATATGCTTAAATATATTTTTTAAGTAATTTACAATGCTGATATAAAATACAACATGTGTGTGTATTTGGGGGGGAAACACACTGTGTAAGTGCATAAAACACTGACCAACAACTGCTACTAGCACAGTGACTCTCAGGAATCAGCGTTCATTTCAGGAAAAAAAAAGAATTAAATGTGTAACATAGCCTGGGGTGAACTGACAACAGGAACTACCAGAAACAGTCCCGCAGGATTACTGCAACGCTCGATTCATAGAAGGTGATGGTCTCTTAAGTATGGCTTCTACCGAAAAAGACAAAGACTCATTGGACGTCATCTTGGTCCCCAATGGCTTGGACAGAAAGTCTTTAGCGTACCTGTCCATGCCTGTCGTTTTCAAGCTGTGGCTGTCTTTGCTGGGAACCTCTCTGTACTTGCGAGCGGCTTCCTCCAGGAGCTCTTTACAGTAGGGGCCCCGGAGCTCAGCCCCGGCCCCGGCCCTCGTTCCTACCCCGACTTTTTCACTTAAGCTCTGCTCGAACAGAGAATGAAACGAGTTGAGCTTCACAGAGAGCGAGTGCTTGGCACTGTCTTTGCTCACTTTGGCCAGGATGTGTTCGTGGCCAGGGGCGTTTGGGTTGGAGAGGGGATGGGGGCTGACAGGAAAAGCCTGTCCGAAGCCTCTCTTTGGCGGGGAGAAAGCCGATCGTTCTCGGGGTCCCCCCTGCGCAACCACGGAATAGAGGTCCCCGTGCTGGAGCTGGGGGACGTCTGGCTCGGGGAGAGGGGCGGCTCGCGACCCCTCCAGTTTGGAAGCGTCGTCCTGCTCAGACAGAGCGCTTTCAGAAGCGGCTGAGGGCATGGTCTTCGCCTCCGGAGCAGCGGAAGGCTTCATGCTCTGCATGGCGGTGGCGTTCAGCAGGCACTGCTGATAGAGGAGGGCGTCGCTGAGGTTGGCAGCGCCGCGTGGCCACATCATGAAGCCGCCCCGCGACGGGTGGAGGGGGTACTGCCGGTAGGTGGTGGCCACGCTAACGTTGGATGAGATCAGCTCCACGTTGGCGGAGCCAGCCGCGTACTGCATGGACAGATCTAGGCAGTTGGGCCCTAAGAAATTACACATGTCCTTAGGCGGGGGCTCCATCTGCGTGCTGGATGAGTAGGCAGACTTGTAGGAGTTGTATTCTGCGGCGTGGTGAACCATGCTGCCAGGGAAGAGCAGGGAGGCCGTAGCAGCCTGGCTGGACTCTAGAAGCTCCCGTTCTTTGTATTCCCGCTCCAGCATGATGGTCTCCAGCTCTTTGTCAGCGAAGGCTCTTCTCTTCCTCATCCTGTCACTCAGAGGTGGAGGGAGAGACGGGTTGCCCCCCATGAACGGGTCTGCCTGAACCGGGCGGTATCCTGCAAAGTGTAAGTTTAACGTCAGTTCGTTTTATTACATTTTCGCAAATGAAAGTCAAAATAACAAGTACGAAAAGTCTTAAATTTAAAACAATAATTTGTGCTTGCATGAACCCCAAAAGAAAATGAGGGTCACAGCTTAATCAATGTTGAAAACTTATGCTGAAACTAATGTTATGGTTCAGTCACCTTTGAGTGGTGCTGTCATGCAACTCAGTAGTCTACATTATTTACATGTTTAAACCAAGGTGTATGTGTCACCCAAATGACATGACTAGTTAGTGAAAAGTAAATGGACTAATATCCAAGACAAAGAGAAATTAGAACAGAACACAGGATACACAGTATAAGGTTAGAGCCTAAAGAAAGTGTGACGCAATACTCGATACCTTATCAAAATTTTAAACGAAACTAAACAAATCCAAACAAACAAAACGAAGAAAAAGAGAAAATGTAATATTAGAACTTACCTTCTAAAATACTTTTAGCCAGCATAGTTGATGGTCGAATATGTCTTTGATAGATAGTTCTCCTCTCAGTCGGACTCTGCTTAGCAGTAATGCCTTTCTTATCCTAATAAATTTTAATAAATTAGTCATTTTTAATATTTTGCGCTAGGATGGTGCATGCCCTTTTAATTCTATTTTTCGTGAATAGCCGAACAGTTAAAGGTTTTCAAGTATAGTTTATTTTTCATACACAACTAATGATGACACACAAAGCATACAGAATATTTCTCAAACTAGAAAAATTAAGTAATACGATGGAACACATGAATTCTGCCAAGAAAAGACGTACCTCTGTCGCCTGCTGTCTCCGAAGTGCTACCTGCGCTGCCATGACGCGCTGCCTTTCCACCACCAGCAGACAGTTGGCACACTGACAGTCACGCCAGCGACAGAAACGTTTATGTCCCTTTAGACATGACACAACTCCGTGATTCCTGCAACGCGCACATTTCGGTGTTCGGCTAAGTTTCCTTTGGTCCCCCGAACAAATAATAGATCCCGATTTCTCATCGCTTTTGGTTCCAGAATTTTCGTCTCCTGCGACGGATAATGCTGAGACGCTACATTCTGCTTGGTCGTCACTTTCCGTTTCCAAGCTCTCCACATCTATTTCAAACTCCGGTCCCGATATCTCCGTCATGTCTGCAATCGCGTCCTCGATCTCTCTCACGACCACCTGAATAGTCAGAAACACAGAAAGTAAATTTTGTTTAAAAATTTCGTAGGGTAGTTTTCACGCGCACACACTCATACACACGAGCATTGCATTATTACTATTATATAGCTTGCCACAAAGACTCGCACTCTCAAATCATATGGCTTATAGTTCTGAAAATGGCCTATAGAATAAATGCGTAAAACAGTATCTTACCTTTGTATAAAGATGAAGATGAGCCAATGGTTCAAGGTACAGTAGCCTTTGTAAAATCCAGATATTTACATGTTTTTGTCCAACATGTTGTCAACGTTGATGTTGATAGACTTTATCAATTCTCCAAGCCAGGTCAAATAAGTTGTTCAAGTGTTCATTTCTGCACTTCAAGTAATGACTTGTCCGTGATGCTGTCACTTCTATGTGCTCCAAAGTTTTCCCCAAAGCAAGGTGAAAGCACCACCCCTATGAAGAATTTGGGAGTGCACTGAATGCATTTTGATTGGCTGGTTTTAAACATCACGCTCTTATTTGCCCCAACATTTTCCTTCTTTTTGGGGACTTCATGTTACAAATGAAAACGATTTAGTAGTTAATAAACTAATCAGATATGCAAGTGTCTTAGCCTGTGAATTGTATTTTAAGAGGTATGACTATAGGAGTTTGTCTTAGACCGCGCATAATATATCGATAAAAAGAATAAACACAAAGAAATACGGGAACTTTAATTGAATATAGACTGTGGACTGTTATTTTCGTATTCTTGTTTTAATATCACAATATCATGAATAGTGCAACATCGCGAGGATGAATGCTGCCCCTATTTATTCTACTTTCAATTCAAAGTGTTATCGATTTCATAAACTTGCTTCATTTGAAGTCACATTCAAGGATTTCACTTCATATTTAGTTCTAAACATTCTACACATTGTTAAAACGCAATCCAACAATTAGTTAGATGAGAATGGATCAGGTGGTGACAAGTTGATGCCAAGTCCCCAGTCATTTGAACAGGTATCGCCAATTTAACCTGCGGGAGTGATTTTTTGAACTGTTCTGTTTGGGCTTCAAACTCTTTTGCGCAGGATTCACGAAAGAAGGATGGTGGGACTGCAGGCCTACAGATGCGACGGGATAAGAATGTTTTCACAACAAACGCGTTTGTAAAAGCACATTGTCAGCATGCGGGACTCAAAACAAAACTTTTACTGCCCCATATCACCGGCTTTGTGTGATAGTTAAAAACAAAAAAAGAAAATCAAAGTAGTCATCATATCACCACTTTAACGCCCATGCCTGAAAAGCAAATGCGATGTAAAAGTGACATCTGTGGAATTCAGGCAATATCCTTGTGGGAACCTAATCTTCGAGACCATAGGCTGCTGCATGCAAGAAATACAGGCAGTTTAGAGACCGTTTCCGTTTGCCTTATGTTTCTACCGAACGTTTAAGTCAACCTTTGAATGTGTTCACCTTGTTGGCCAATAAACCTAATGTTTTAATAACAGTACATTTTCTATTGATGGCACACGTATTTTAATGGCTAAATGACCCTTGAAAGCATTGTTCACATTCAATCCGTTTTGTCTGTTAATGATGTTTTTTTCCCTAGGGCATAGTGCCAATAGATACAGTCTAAAATATTGTAATTCGTCAAAATGTAAGATATAATATCCTTAGGACATTTTTGTGCAAACATAAATACGATACTCAGACGCTAAATACGTTACGAGTGAAACGAAACGTGAGTAGCGTTAGGCTGAAATGACCAAGCATCAGTAACATAACGGATATAGATAATGTATGTTATTGTATAAGGATAACATAATATCAATAGATCATTACAAAGTTAGAATAGCGTATAAACCTGGATGATTGATGTAGATGTTATTTCAGGAAGCTGAACAGACTAGGTCTATCCGATAAAATATAAGAATTTCGAAAACACAAGGTTTGACTGAGACATGCTGGACTTTCACATGTGGTGAAGACGTCAGCCATGCAGGTGTAGCTTCGCCTTTCCTAGTCTTCTTTAATTTATTGGCAAGTTTACGACCCAGCTACCTTGAGCGCTACCCTGGGTGCAATCCTTATAAAGAATGCTTTGATCTTGCCCGGTCACTCTCTTCAAAATAGATAGATGGCTAATTATGAGTATCGCATCATGTCTATGTGAGGTGTTCGCCTTTCAGGGGAACAAAAGTTTTTACTTTATTCAGAGGGCAACCTCAAGTCATTTACAGGCTATACTGTGCTTATGTGAACGCTTCGAAATAAGTGTATCAAGTAGACCGACTTTCTATTTATAAATAGAGCATGTCAATTGTTTAAATGTAGGCTATATGGTCTATACGAGAAGATGATATACATCTTTTGATCATGTAGATATTTATCAGTGTTGGGCATTTGCTAATGCTGAGATAAAACCTTACGCATATGCCTTGCCGTTTCGTTCTCGTGGGACTCGCAACAAGTTGCTCTTTCTCCTCGCAGTAAAGTGAAACTTGAGCTGTTTACACATAAGAGGTTGGCTATGTGGGATCTTTGGTACCGTTATGTTAATTAGCTTTCAAGAACACCGTGGTAGATCGGAAGTCCGAACACAATATTTCACACGGTTAATTTAAATTACGTAACAGGACTTCTTTCCTTACTCACCCATTAACGTCTAAAGGAGCCTTGAAACGCCGTTTTAAATGTTATTAAAAATCAAATGTCTTAAGATGTAGGCTTGGTTACAATAACAGTTTGTCAGTTATGCACACCCTGAAGCCTTCAACAATACGGTGGTAGGTACATGTTTGATCAATCGACTGTGGATTGGACCATGCTAATCACATAAATGGAGCACGGGGTAAATTGGCAGTGACTGCAAGCCGTCACGTGACTGATGTTGGAAACTAGCATAATCCCCTCAGGTTCCTTCCAGGGAAGTTTGTAAAATGAATGGCCAACTTTCACCGCGTTTATCCTATCCTATTATTCATTTCCAATTATATGTTTTGTACACTATATTGTAGTTTTACTTCCATTTTATTTCCTCTAGCCCGTATTCATATTTTATTTGAACACTGATAAATATTGAATGCAATCAAAAATAGTTTGTTAAAAAACTGAGTTAAATCGGTTAGAACAGGAAGTAAATGAACCAGTCATATAAACTCAAGAGCAGCATGTAGACCAGTAGGCCTACTTCTCTTAGCCACTTGGGGGCAGGATTGAGCTATATTAGAATTCCTGTATCAGGAGCAGAGCTTCTGTTTGGGACATGCCTGGTGACAGCTCACAGCTCCGGTTCCACACCGAATTACAAGGATGCAGGTCTGGGTCTAAAAGCGAGGAGGCCTATGCCTGTACTGTGACACATAACGACCAATTGTGTCCTGTGTATGAAGCAAGCCATTTGTATTTAGGGTTCACATTAACTGCTCAATCCGATAATTAAACATTTCTAATACGAATATACATAATGAATAATAATAGCGACCTCTCATTACCTAAACAACTGCTGCAGTATGCCCCATGTCCCACATAAGTGAGTAACCAAGGGGTTATTGAAGCTGTCCTGATTCATTTCCCATCCCATTAGTACCTAACCATCTGTATGATGTTCTTTCTTCGCTTACAGCGGTGCCGTGCAAAGCCATGAAGGGCAACTATCAAACATCGGCCCACCTAACGATATAGGTGGAGGAAGTTGCAATCCTCTTTGAGAATAGTCAAGCCTGAAGGAGCAATCCTAAATATGAGAGAATGAACGCGTAAGGTACGGGATGGAGTAATTGATAGACGATTAGGCAGGATGTCCATCCATTTATACAATTTCCCATTGTCTAGATTTCAAGTGCCTCAAGGTTTAGGGCTATACTATTGCAATACAAAATAGACATATTTCCCTTGCGTAACCATTTCTTTTCTCATGATTTTGTCATCCTCAACCATAGTAGCGCATAGTAGTTATCTGCATTATTTTGGGGGAAAATGTAACTACCTATTGTTGTGTGTTAAATTAGAATTATTAGACAATTGTGACTTTTTGCAAACATTTCTTACCTTCTCCCTTTGTCAATCCTTTCAATAGGCCTGTCCAAGATTTACTGATGTATCCATATATATTTTAGGCTCATTGATTAGGATCCGTTTATGTCTAAGTTCATTTTAATATGAAAATGGCACTTTTAAAACGGATCAGTTACATTTGATAGGTGGTATCAGATAACCATACAATGAGATTTATTCAGTAAAATAGAAATGTTTTGTTTCAAATTTTGGAAGCGGCCAGCTACCTCAATTAATCCTTTTAATCCCTTAATTTAATTAATCCTGTTCCTGCCGACCGCCAACCGTAAATACATAATTTCTGCGCCACTCGATTGGGGGGAATGTTTTCGTTATACTTTATCCTTATCCGCTCGCCTTCAATGAGTTTTTAAGAAAGCTGCATTGTAAAGCCCAACAAATCATTTATCCGTGCGATAGGCTTTCACCAACAGCATTTCGACTTAATAGTGTCGCGCGTATATATGTTTGGATGACGGGTGTAGGCCAAAGCAAAAAATAACTAGGCCGACAGGGATCGCAGTCATATTTATTGTGTCCATTTATTTTTTGCTAACACGAAAATCAGTACAAGCAACGTCACTTGCAGAATTTCACATCCTTAATATACGTTTTTAAACTTCATACAATGTCCTGTTCGTGAGAATAATTTGTTGTTAAAGAGTTATTAAATATCTTAATGTCACCCTTATGTTTAGTAGATTCGAGGCAATGGAATCATGATTTGTTTGTTTAGCAGCACACCATATTAAACATGTTTACTCACTGTTTACAATTTTTTCCTCCTCGATTAACAGAAATACTGAACAGAAATACAACGTTTAAAGTATTTCACTTGCTGTGATACTCAGCACTGAGCTCACCCGGTTTCCATTTATGATCCTGATGGTGACTGACAGCTATAGGGGGCCTCTGTGGAGATTGGAGAACCTTCCAGAACAGCCATCTCTGCAACGCTCAACCACCTGGGTCTTTATGATAGCTTGGCCAGACTAAGCCCCTCCTTAATAAATGGTACATGACAGCCCACTTGGAGTTTGCCAAAAAAGGCACCTAAAGGACTCTCAAAGCCATAATAATCTAGATTTACTACCGACCCAAACCCTAACCCTCAATGCCAAATGCGTTGTCTGGGGGATATCAGGCACTCCTTATCACCTGCACAACACTGTCCTTACAGACTTGCAGACTGTGGTCCAGATTCTGGAAACCTGTTCCAAAGAAACTCAGGACCTCTTTCAAGAAGAGTCCAGACTGTAAGCACTAATCAGATGGAAATTCAAAGGGCAGAGAATGACAAAATAGTTACATGAATATGATATTTCTGTCTTGAAATGTGGTCAATGTTATGAGTCTGTTACCTGTCTAATTGCACTTTGCAAGCATGAACTATATGTTCATCTTAGAGCGTGTTATACGGAAGAGAGCTATCATTAGGAATTACCAAGACAACATAACATTGGTCAAGTACAACATAATTGAAACACATTTTAGTCATGTAAAAATGTTATGACTGACCTGATGATGATGTGTGAATATTCAGTCAAAGGAATCCATTAAATAGTCTTCCTATCAGCAAATAGCCCATTTTGTTTGTGGTCTAGAAATCAATTTGGCCACCCATTTTATTATTTCTTGTACAAAGACATTTGATCAGCAGTACAACATATGAGTGGATGCATTGTCAGACAAATAAAAAACAGAAGATATGAGTTTATATTGATATATAAAAAGGATTCTAATATAAGACTTCAAACCACAGTGCAGCATGTGCACAGCATCCAGCAGAATAGTTAAACATCCAGAAATACTTGATGTCTTAATATGTTTTATTATATTAGTTAGTGGATAAATTAATAACAATGTGGCATTACTAAGGTTTATCTGGCATACTATTAACATGCATTACTGAAGATCTTTACATTTCAGTTTCACGCATGCATACAGGAGATGAAGATTTTCACAATACAATTTTACTTTGACATTAATAATTTGGTCATATCCATTGCTAACAGAATATATTATAAATACCATGATGGCAATGTTACAGGATAATATTTATTCAACATTCAAGTAGGCAGCTGCTTAAGTTGAGTCCAAAGAACAGAAGTACCCTTTTCAATATATTCCTTGCAATAAAACACATTTGATCTTCACCGCAATACTTTTTTGGTGTCTCCATTGCCATGTAGCAGTATTCATTCATGATTAGGTGGAAGAGTTTAAGATCCGTGAGTCTGAAGAATCGGACCGCTCATCGTATTCCTCCTCCGGTGCGTAGATGCTGGGTTTAGGGTTGACCACTGGGCAGCCGTCCTCCTGGATGATGATCCGGTGGTCTTCCGGGGATCGAGACGACAGCACGGGGGAACCGCGAAACACCCCGCCCCCGGACGCTGCGGCGGCGGAGGGGGCGAACGAGGAGACGTACTGGGCGGCAGAGCGGAGCTGATACTGCTGCTGCAGAGTCATGGTGTTCCAGAGCGTCACGTCGTTGTGCATGAAGGGACTGGCCTGCGAGCGCGTGAGCGAGTTGCGCAGCATGAGCGGGTAGCGGGGCGGCTGGGGGAAGGAGGGATGCTGCAGGGGCATGCCCAGAGCGCCTGTGGGCACCATGCTGGAGGTCGAGTCGGAAGAGAAGCGAAGGGACTCCGGCACCCGGAATGCTGAGCCCACTGACCACTTGGCAGAGCTGGACATGGGGTGGTAGGAGCCCAAGGTGTGTTCAAACAGATGGCCGTTAGACGGAAGCATGAGGGTGTCGGAGTGCGAGTCTGAGTCGGGGTGCCGGCTGGAGTCGGACGTCCGGCTAGACAAAAGTACCTCGATGGCCCCCACCAGGTCCCCTCCACACCCCTTGAGGATGAGGTCCAGGACAGGGGGCTTGTGAGCGGGGAAGATCTTCTTGAGCACTTCCAGAGGAGGACGGTTGGATCGGAGGTTGAACGGCAGGGAGACCGACCCGGAAAGCCCTTCGATCAGCAGGTTTGGTTCTCCGGGGTACTTGGGAGGGCTCTCACCTTTCGGCTCCCTCTCGGCGGTGCAAACTTTGGAGAGGGTGTAGCCTCCCTCCTCGGGCTGGGAGGGGAGATCCAGGGGCTCCTGGTTGCAGCAGGAGTTTGGTTTTGAGCCCTCAGGGGAGCTACTAGGATCTTGCTCCTTCTCGCTGGACGTCCCCCCATTTTCGCCTCCAGACTGCTCACCAGACACGTCCTCATTCAGATCTGAAACAGAGCAGAGAGAATAAGCAAGCGGTCTTGTTTTTAATGTTTCAGACCTGTCTTATACAAACACAATTACAGATTTTACCCGCCCTTAATTGAGGTTTAATACCATGACACAATCTGATCAAACCTTATTAAAGAGAGATGCAACATGCAAGTTGGAAGTCATAAATTTGTCTTCCGACATTGTGATTTATGGGGAATTTTCCCACTTCAAGCTATTAGCAGAAACTGCTGACATGAGGAACGTCAAGTCAATACCTTCTAACCACATTTTGTAAACTAACTGCCTGTTGTTTGGTAACATTTCACTTAAAGTTGACTTCTCGCAGAATTTTATGCTGATTACATTTAATCTACCCAGTCCAGCACTGTTTACTGTAATCTTTTAACTCACTGAAGTGTACATGTCAATTCTAAAGTAGTCCACAGGAATCGTCCCTGATAAAGTGTCCTATTTAATTCTGTAGTTAGGCTTTAGGTCAATACATTAAAGAATATAAAGTACAATCATAGTTATTCCTCATGAATTTAGGAAATGTTGGTTGACGAATCAGTAATAATAAATATGGCATGAGAATACACTTTCAATAAATGAACTTTACTGATACTGTATTACAGTACCAATCTGATGCAACAATTTTGAGTTGATCAACATTTGTTTATTAAACTATTGGAACTATTGGAATTGTTCGATATATTTTGACATACCTTTTAAATCAGAAATTGTTTACTTTTACTAATAATGTTTTTTTATATGCAATACCAGAGTACAATTATCATATTTACAATAACTCAATTAAATAAGATAGAAGTCTATCAGTCATTGTGACATAGGCTGGTCAGATCCTGGGATTTCATTAATAAATACAACTGCAAATGCATCTCTTACCAAGTTGGGTATTCGCAGCTTGCTCTGTAGTCCATCTCAGGTCCAAGTCTCCGGTGCGCGACGGTGGTCTCTGGTTCACCTCAGCACCAGGCACAGACATGCCGGGCATGGCTCTCAGAGACTCCGGGATGAGACTCTCTAAACTCTCGTTTGCTTGTTGCCTCCGCAGCGCTACCTGTGCTGCCATGACCCTTTGTCGTTCGATGATGAGAATGCATTTCTCGCAGGTGCAATCTTTGAAACGACAGTAGCGCTTGTGTCCTTTCAGCCAGGAAAGGACCCCATGGTTCCTGCATCGCGCGCACTTGGGGGTCCTCTGCAGAGGTGCTCGTGGTTGGGACACGGCGCTCCCCATATAGAGGTAGGGTGATCCGTAGCCATTCATTTTTTCACACGAGGCGCTCGCTACTCAAAGCTAGAGGCACAAGTGCATCTGATTGTGTGGTGTAGAGTGTTGTCAGCCCACCAGTCAAAAGATCAAAGCCCTTAGCAGCTCGCTACACGCATGATGAGAGATGTTGGATTATAGGCTAGGATCCACCTCTGCTCGCAATAAACCCGCGCATCATACAATCTGAAACGCATTCATGAGAACGGGTAACCAAATAAGCAACCATCCCCAGCAACACTAATACTCGCAGGGCAAGTTTAAGACAGACACTCATTTACTGAACCTTTTACGTTCTCGTTGACGCATGACAACATAACAAAATGTTGAGTAAATGGTTCCTTTAATTGGAGAATACATTATGGGCTTACATGTTTATTTTCATGAGCAATCATCAATAAATGAGGACCCGCAAGGCGACGAGTCTGCCTTTTAGTCTGTTGTTGATTAAATACATAAACGGGCCTATGGCAGCATGTTGTCCTTACAATCGGGGCAGATTTCGATCGGTTCTTATAAATATTGTGCTGTATATCTTATATCACGTTTAGCATTTTGACACGATCTCAAGTTTCACCGAAAATACGGTTAAAGCGATGAAAGCGTCTTATGTATGTGAGGATCTTATCTTAGCAGGTGTAAACACAGGGACGTGCAGGCTGCAACATGCATTTAAAGTCATGCACGTTCACTCTCTATTCTACCCACATTCGACTATAATTGTTCAGAAAACATGTGTTATCGTCAATCCTATTATTATTTTCCAACGAATATAGCCTAATGACCACCCTTTTCTCTATTTAAAAAAACATGCATTGTTTTTTGGTATTAGATCTAGTAAGCCTTTAAAATGTTGATCATTAAAAATGGATGGAGGATTAAATATTTAGGATGGCGATATGTCCCTTTCACCTCACATTATAGAGGCCATTGAAACACAACACTGGACAAACCCGTATCCCACTTCTGACGGTAAAAAGGTTTATTCAAGCAAGTAATGGGATCCAAGCTATTCGGTTTTGAGAATAGTGGCCACGGTAAACTTCACCACATGAACCCTGTCTACAGGGCTATTAAGCTTTTAATTGGAAAATTGCAGAGGAAATTTCAAGGTGACTATAATGCTTTTACATTTTGTGCAGGCCGCGTAAATTCGTAGGAGTGGGAGGCAGCGGTGGATGAACGGCTGTAAGACAATGCATAGTAAAATTATTTATGTTGTTCGTTAGTAGAATGTAAAACACATCAACCTAAATAAATGTAATGTCCTCTCTAATATAAACTGAGCATACTAAAATACTGTAATGTTGTGACCTGTTCCCAGTGCTGTAGTTTAGTGATTTTAAGGGTCCTTAAATTAGGCTAAGTAAAATTAAAAGAAAAACTATAGTTTTTGATCAATGAGTTATAAGAAAACAGGGCAAGTTTAATAAATGTGTGTTTTCCTGTGGGTCCGTGTGCATCTTTAGTTACTTTTCACTGCGGCCTATGTGTTCAAATTGGTTTAAATTTGAATTGCTTTAATAATTAACGAGGATACACTATGAGTAGGCGATTAATTTAACGTTAGGCTGATGTTTTAGCCTACGTAGGCTCATTGTAATTCGCACCCCAAATTAAATGAAGCATGTTAAAATATGTGGGCCATGCACAACAGAATAACATTCATTGCTTGGAAAACGGAGAGGGGTGCAGACTCAATTTGTCACAAAGAAGGCCACACACTACAGGTATTTAACATTTATGGTGAGGATTCTATGCGTGTTGTCACATAATAACAAGACGGAAACGTGGCTGAATGTTGTTCAGATAGCAAGCACATGTTTTGTACAGAAAGTAAAATATTTGTCTAACGTAAAATATTAAAACTTGATGACTGTTGGTCGTCTGAGACGGCTCTCCGAAGCCCAATTTCGCGCCTCTGAATTCAACACACAAGTTCATATCAGGGTCGGTGACGCGTGCGCACCCGATAAGACAACTGATTTTTTTTCTGAACCATCACTATGGTGGAAAAAAATTGACTGGTAGCCTAGCTTAGTCTATATGCCCGCCATTGTAAACACCTTTACCGCGCACCCATCATTTGGATTGAAGTGTTCGGTATAATAAACAAAACAGGTGCACCACAATATCTTGTTGACCTTGTATGGTTTCTATAATGTCAATACTATGAAATGTCTATTTGAATCTATAAGTGAATGTAAAATTGCAGTATTTGATACTGGATTTAGGGATTCAATGTTTTTCTCCCTCATTGATCCACAATATAACACAATGCTTCCTTAACATAAAATAGTTATGTACACAGTCGTTTTATATTGAAATATGTACTAAGAGAGAACTTGAGATAAGGCTCTTTTTACTTCTTGCCTCAATCCATTTAATAATGCTATGTCAGCTGATCAATTTTTGAAACAGTTTGTGCAAACAGACAAAAAGCAAAACTACATCAGGTTTGCAGTCAATTGTGTTTCTGAATAGTGAAATATAGTGGGTGTAGCCAGGCCTGAATAGCTCTGTCAGAGAGGCGTGAGAGATGAATTGAATACGCTTAGAGGCGGTGCACTCAGGAACAAGCAGGACATCTGAATTAGCAGGAACTCACAGGACAGATGTCTGGGGCATCCCTCAGTCTGCCGCGACCTGTAAGATCTCTGGCTGTAACATGTCACACCCTGAGAAACATCAGTGCGCTAGCTTTAACAGCTGTTATATCGTGTTAGATTTGTGAAAAGGGCCAAACATGCAGTCGCCTTGTTGCATAGTGCTGCATCGACATGAATAAATAACAATACCATCCTTTCAAAATTAATTAGCAAACAGAGGAACATGGCATATTGAAATTTCCAGTGTTCTTAAGACAAAGGCTAGTAACATCATGTGTGCATGCAAAAAATTGACATAATATTTGGGCCATGCACACAACTGTTTAAACCCATTTTGGGGTGCCCATGTGTCATAAAGGAGGCCACACGACACATTTGGTGGTGGTGACTTGAATTAGTGGTAAAGATCCTAAAAATGTTGCCACCCCGAAAACGAAAAGTGATACGAAGGTCAAACAAGACCGACCATTTAAAGTAGCCAGAGCACAACTTTTATGCTGCTGAAATCCTGACCACTGAATCTGGAATATCCACACGTGTTTGAAAATCCTTGGGCATCTGGGATGGATTACTGGAGCCCTCAGGTTTGCATCTAACTTCATCGAAGACGTTCGTAACGTCGTCCGTGACGTGTGCACGCCCCAAATGGGCAACCATTCGGGCATCCCAGATTGTCTGGGGACGCACAATGGTAACACTGGACCCATAAGTTGGTTTCGCTTGTCTAGTATCGCCTGTTTATTGGTGCTTGGCTCTTGTGGTACAGACATTTACAGCCAAAGAACTGTCTGTCCTTCAATCGAACATGACTGCACAGAGGAAGCCTGATAAACCAGTCCACCGCCTAAAGCCTCTATCCATTGGTCTTTTCTTACTATCAACTAAGAAACGACCTCAGATATTTCCATACCAGATGCGTCCTTTATTAATTTCTATAATTCTTTTACAAGAGGAATGGGTGAGGTTTATTCTATCCAGTCCCATGAATTTGAGGAACAGGACTGAGATAAACACAAGCAAATAGTGACACTCAACTGGAATGACAAGCAGTCTACTGCTTTCATCATTGTAAACCTGGAATACAACCAGAGTGCATACTAAAATGGGAGTGGGTGAAAGTGAGTAAGGGAAAGTAAATTAAACTAGTGTTTTACTAAGGGGAAGAGGTGTATTTGTGTGAGAGTTGAACTGGATGCAGATGTAAGTAATGTCAGTGGAGGTTATCTGAGGGACAGAGTGACAAGGCATTACAGCAAACTATAGTATAGCCACTTTACAGTCACTGCAATAATCAAGTAATGAATCTGTTAAGTAAATAGTGTCTTGTCTCACTTGAAATAATCAACTAATGTCAAATCAAATTAAGACCACTTACTACAACTAATGACCTGACCTGTATAGACATGAATAAAATAAAAAGGCTACTGCCATCCTGCAAGTCTGTAAACAATTACTAATCACAGGACATCTTAAAATCAGATAATTAAACTTTCATAGGATACCAGCCACGGTCATTATTATTTTTAACATGGATTCCAAATGAATTCAAGCTTATGATATGTAGGGCAGTTTATTTAAAAGTGCGCACGATGGTTACGATGCACGACATGAAGACAATACCGACCGCCATGACACCGTACTTCACGCAGCCGGATACCTGCTGATACTGCCGCTCTGACAGGCCGTGGGCAGAGGGATCCAAGCAGGTTTTATCGATCACTTGCAGGGAGACATGAGTCATGGGCGTGGGGCAGCTCAAGGAAAACCAATCCAGTGACACTTTCTCCCCCCCCCTGCTCAGCCCAGGTAGTGAACAGCTACAGAAGGGGACTTCAAGCAGCCACCCTTGACACTGATAAAATGGCCTTCTTTAACTAAACTCGTAAAGCACTCGGCAATAAAACTCAATCTTCTGTAAAATCCAATTAAGTCATTATCTGACTGATTGTATCTTTAATTGAAAACAGAAGTGACAATAAATTTCTGTGATATATCAGGATCAATCGATACTGCTGTACAATCTGGTCTTGAGAAGTGATTTATAATGTCAAAGCCATCTAGGTAACTCCACATTATTCTCTCTAAAACCACTGGTGGATGAAATTAAGAGTAAGTGCATTTAATAAAAAAACAAGATGGTTGGGTTATTGATTGCAACAGATAGGGCAGAATCAAATGAATGTTTTCAAAGCGCAGCGCAAACAAAATACAAGCAATTTTCCATTTCTGTTTTATATCACGGTCCCTCACACAAACAGTTACACTAAGTCATCGAAAACAAGTAATTTCTTTCGAACTGAATGCCATACATAAACTATAACATATGCTGGTGGTGTTCAAATATAACCACAACTAAACATTTTCTTGAACATGTAATTCAAAATGAATTCACTTGAAACTTGCATAACAGTAATGCTGAATATTATCATTGACAAAAGTAATTTCCAAAGTTAATCAAGCAGACAATTTCCTAGACTTAATATACCAGTGCAACCTGAACAATCAACAATTTAAAGGGATGTTTACTATATTGGTATTTCGTTTTGACTGCAGTCCAGCAATAAAAAAGGGAATTAATAAGTGTTCAATCCCCTTACACAAGAGACTGGAATGATTGGATACTGTAGTTGACTAAAAAAGGTAGGTTGCAGAGAATTACAAGGCAGGATGGTTCTGCTGTACAATTAATGTACAAGTGTAGCGTCAACACAGACAGGGATCATATGCACAATACAAATACAAATTATGTTAATTTGGTGGACACCATAAATAAGCTGCAAGTGCTTACTGCGTTGGGAAAAGGCAACATGATTGATTTCTGTTGTTCAAGCAAATTACTGGCTAAACCAATCCAACGGCTTGGTTTTGGAGAGGATACCATACGGTTAAGTTTCAGTTGGCATGCTGGCTGTTGCGATTCAAAGCAACATATAGTTTTGGGAAGGAAGCCAAATGTTGTGATCTTTTTGCGATTAAATGATGTGAAATCTGACATCAATACAATATGCTGGTGAAACATCAACAAAGCATCCACCAATATAAAAAAGAACCAAAAAATGTTATTTTAGGTGGTTTACAACAAAGGCTGCTGTTTGGTGGGCACATCAACTTGTCGTCATGTCAACAAGCAGGATTATGTCAAGTTGCTGTTTATTTGACGTTTCATAATCGAACCTTTAATACAGCTCTTGACCCCACAGAATTTGAACTAAACCCACTTGCCTAAAATTCCTGTTATAATTCAAGACTAAACATAAAAGAACCTGCAGTAATCAGTAAATGGAGTCGAAATACAGGAAACGTCAAAACTAAACAAATCAACTAATTAACAATCAAAAACCAACAACGAAAACCATGAGCCACTACTTGAGTAAAGTTATGAAATACATTTGAGTTTGGAAACGTTTTTGCAGAACATCAAATTGTTTGCAACTGCCATGTCACACAAACACAGGAAAAACTTCAACTTGTTTTTTTTGTTTTTTTTTACTTTCTCATGTTAATGGAAAAGAGAACTATTCCACAGTCAGTGTGTGAAAATGCAATTCTAAACCATTTGTTTAATGGAATGGATTTCTAAAAAGTACAGAATGAAGTTCCTCTTGAAATACTTCATATTTGAAATACTTTATGTATTTGCTTTTTTTAATAGCTTGCTTCACATATTTAGCATCGGTTAAATTTATGCCGTTTCTCTCATCCCCCACCCATACAAAATAAATGAAATTCAGTGTATACTACAAATAAATAGACTTTGAACACACTGATTCAGGAGCGAAGTATCAAAAGCAGTTTCCTCCCCCTCTCTTTACTTGGTGGCTCCTTCAATGATGGAATCCACAGTGAAGGTCTCTGACTCAGAGTTGCCTTCACAATCGTTTTTAGCTTCCGAGTTGACAAGGGAGTTGATGGAGAGGCAGCCCATCGCTGAGTCATGGCCGCCAGTACTACTGGGGGCGAAGGCTGAAGGAAAACAAGACACAATCCTCAGATCAGAGTTTGACCTAGATTTTACTGCCTCGTCTAACAAATAGGGGAGCTTGGTCGCTTTCAAATTGATTTTATGATCCAAGTATTTTTTTTAAAGTTGGTTGAGATAATCTGTTGAATTATTCAACAAGTCTATCCATTTCCATTTAAGATATTGAATTGTCACTTAGCTATATAGTTGGCTCCATTTTAGCTTCTAAAGCCTTAATGTTAGCCCGATGTCTAATGTCTAAAATCCACTTTCATATCCAAGTTTTGAAGCAGATATCAATACCCATGGGCACATCGACTTACTTCAATACCTCTACAAATCTGCAACATTTTCTATAAATATGTTGTGTTATTTTAAGTAAAAAATAAAACATACTAGCTTACACTAACCAGTACCAACGAAACCATGGGTTGGCAACCTTCTCTATCAAGAGCCATTTTAGCCCCTCTCCCACAAAAGAAAATGTAACTGAAGCCGCAAAGCCATTTGACCCCTAAAATGAAAATGAATAAAACGTATGAAAATATTAATTATAAAACTATATAACTATTAAAAGGGGTTACATATTGTTGCTGATTGTTTACCTGCTATTATAAAGGGAAACAGCAAACTAGCTTCCACAAAGGTAGCAGCAGTAGTACACTTCATGAAGGTATTAGCTCTGATCAGCTTTCTGCTGAAGTTCTGAAACAGTTCATTTTCATTCATCTCCAGCTTTGTACTTTTCACTTCTGGAAATGTCTATTAGCATTATCTTATGTTGATTGATCATTTCTTGTCGCATATCAAGCATACTGTACAGGTAAATCAGCATCGTCAACAGGGAAAGCAAATACATCTAAATTAAACTTTTTCCCAAACCTTTATTTATTTGTTAGGATTTATCCATGGTTATCTTATCGTCAAAAACGCAATATCAGCCACCTGCAGTGGGGAAAGACAGCAATCAACTTTGCAGAATTTGGCGCATGGTTTGGTTGATAACATTAAAAAGGCTTTTGTAACTTATGTTGTCACAGTATCACATCGACCTCTGATATAAGAGGTGTTCCGTTTAAAAGACAAAACAGCATGGGGCCACTGCAGAAGGGTTAAAGAGCCAAATGCGGCTCTCCGACCCCTGAACTGGACAGTTAGTCTCGACACTTCCTGGGGTGGTGGTTGGTTGGAGACAAAGTGTTGGAGCAAAAGATCTGTGCACACTTTTTCCAGAAAGATTTCCACTGTTGTGTTCACTGCTTCTTTCCTTATTTGTAGTCACATTATGAAAGTTTTTTCAGTAATCCCAGAACATAACAGGGACCTTGCAGTTTCAATTAGCATTGAAGCTTTTAGCAAATCACCAGTTTCAAACTGCCTATGGTAGCTCCATTAAGTGGATCGCCGTGTACTAAGCCAAACATTGGTGGGAGTGACTTCAAACGTGCAACCGTTGAACTGGAGAGCAGTGCCAGCTCAGTCTCTGGAGTGGAGATACTGCATCACCAGCAGGCAGGCTGATAGACTCCTCTGGGTTTGACCGATCACAGGTGAAGGCATGCCTGAAGGTGGTATCAATAGTATACAGTTCTGTCGCGGTGTCAAGTGCAACAGTCAATTTCCCCTGGAATCCCACACCTTATGGCATTATGGGTCAGAGCTAAACCTCCTTACTTTCGGGGCCCAGTAGTTTGCGAGAGATTTTAATGAAGAACATTCAGTCAATTCCATATTGTTTTACATGACCAATAACACAGACAATGCAGATTAATACCTGTAGTCATACATGTTAGAACCTAGTTCATAAGTACTCGTAATAAATCAGCGCACTTCTTTTGCTCATCTATGCACATAAAACATGTTTGGGTTGGAGATCAGCAGCTTCCCTTTAAAGCAATGTCGCCCCCCAAAGAAAAATTCAAACAAGACGGCCTTTAGCAGTCGGAGATGTTTGGTACTGGTTTATATACTCTCAAATGAACTTTTGCCCTTTGTACCTTGTCTCTATGGGCTACCTAAGATTTCTAAACTATTAAACTGTCTTTGTCTGGTTTAACAAAAGGAAGCTTTTTTTCCGCCCCCCCTCTCCCTGCCCCGTTAAAGAGGGAGGAAGTAAGTCAAAGACGCTCAATCACTTCTGCCACTGCGACGAGGGAACAAAAGCCCAGATGTGAGAAGAGATGGTAATTCTGGCTGATCCATGCTCGATAGGCTCTCGCCATGGGCTCAAGTAGCTCCGCAGTCACAGGAAGATGGGGGGGATAACAAACTGAAAAGCACATTGAACAAACTTGGCTGCCCACCATACGCTTGAGACATTCTCTGAAACATGAGGCCGAGTTCCAAAAATCTTTGTCAATTTCAAACATTCCCCTCCTTTTCGTTCTTTTTACACATTAACTGTCTGCCTTATCTTTTTAAAACATATGAAATGACGTACAACCCTGACTTAAAGTACATTTTAAGTCTTAAATTAGGAGTTTCCTGTCTTATGGCAAGGTAGGTCTCAAATCAACCAGTCTTGTTAAAATCATAAGAAATGTATAGAGAAATACAACTGGCTTTGGACTTCCAAGAGGGGGTCAACACAGTGATTGGGCTAGGACAAGACTTGACGGAAGGGCGACCCTCTGAGATGCACAGCCTTTCTGCAGGAACGACATGGGCGTATCGCTCATCATTAGGGCAGTGGCAGGACTTAATGGCCCAGAAAACTCAGTCAAAGAGCAGGCAGGCATGCAGACAGACAGACGGGACAGCGGCGGTGAGAAGGAGAGAGGGAGGGGGGTGTCAGAGTTTGCATCAAAATGGGAAGGAAAAATTGACAATGTTATTGATGCTAATTTTGCAACACATTTGTTGCATACTCTGTTTGGCTTCGTTCACCAAACTCAAGAGTCAACAGAAGAGGAATACGTGATCATGCTCTCTTGCTAAGTTGACGAAAAGGAAGCTGGCTTTCAGTGTCCCATTAGTGTAAACTCAGACAGTCAAATCCCCATTATCGGTGCGTTAGTGAGTGTTGTGACTGGTCAGCGCTGGCTGACACAAGACATCAGTATGGGGTCAAAGGCTAATTAAACACAGAAGAACCTCCACTCTAGCATTGTTACCCAATCTGTCCCCTGGGAGGGGAGTCAGAGAGGCGGGACTATAGCCCTGTCTTGAAGCAAAGTGTTCATCTCAGCTACTGTGCATCATCAACTCATAAAATGAGCTGTCTGTCTATCTTTCCAGCTTCTCCTGTGAAACGTCGAAACATTATGGATAAACAATATTGAAGACGGGCAGCTGATCGATGTCGGGATTCTTTTTTCATTACGACAATAATTCAGTCATTACAAGTGAAAAGATTTAAAAGTAAGGGGTTGAAGAATAAAGTGAAACACATCACTATTAGGAAATATAGACGTATGACTAGAATAGATTATTCTTGGAAGAAATGCCAAATGAGTCTGAATACACGACTTGTTTCAAAAGATATTAACAGTGCACACTTGTCAAAAGGCCAACAGTCCTGATTTGAGCTTAACTAAAACCAAGAAAAGGGGGCTGTATTCTTCCAGTTCACACTGTGTTCTAAGTAACATGACCAAACCATTAGACTATTATTCATTAACATGAATAGCAATGCTACAGAACAAAATGCCATTACCTCATTTAAATGACAGTAAAATAATGAAAATCCAAAATGTAAATATTAGCAAAAGTTCAATAATATGTTAGTACTCTAAGGCTTCTCTAACTTGGCACAGAGGATATTACCTGCAGTCCGCTTGGCCTTAAGCTGTTAACAGGAACTTGTCCCTAATCTCTCTAGATGTGCATTGAAGCTGGCCAGTGTGCGTGTGTGTCTGTGTGAGAGACACAACAGGGCAGAACTGAGGTGTCCAAGTCATTGAATCTATATACAGCCTCAGGTCCTGTGTTAATGGAGTTGTTGTACAAACTCTAACTACAATGCTTGGGCCTACGGCAGCCAATTACAACATTTTTTGCCAATCACGCATGCAATATAGGGCAGAAGGAATGCAACCCTGTTCCCTGCAGCTAAAAGCTGCCATAGGTTTTCACTTAGCAGCTGATTAAGAGATGGCCGGCAGGGCCTTGGTCATGAGTCCCAGTGGAGACGTGAGCTCTGCTTCTAATTCTTCCTTAGGGGTAGAGGAAGGGTGACAAAGCCTAAAACGCCACACTCGATTTACAAAACAGGAAATGATTCAAATACGTTGAGCTATTTCGAGTTGTCTTTTTTGGTAAAAACTGTATGACAAAACGGACTTTCACCTCTTCAGCACCTTCGTCAGTCTACGACCCAGTACTAGCAAGGTGTACCTAATAAAGAGGAAGGATGTGTCAAGTGACCAGTGCTTTCTTAATCCACACAGGGGCCAATACTGATGCATTGCCCTCTGTTGGTTGGTCGTTGCATTGCTTCAACAACTTTCATGAATCATCAACACTTTTCACGGCATGGTCTTTAAGTAACTAATTAAGTCCGAGAGAAAACCAATCCCTGTCTACCTCTTAATTGTTTTAGTTTTTTACACACTTAGAAATGTAACTGTACAGTTGTAGAAAAAGGAATGATTTTATTGCATTTCTTGTCAGAATGTGTGCGTATGTGTCACAACTGCATTAAGTCCCTAAACTTCTGTTTGTCATTGTTGTTACTGCGTGTTGGTGTTGTGTGACGTACAGTGCAGTGAAAAATAATTTCTCCTTCGGGACAATAAAGTACAGTAGCGTTCAGTAACACCAGTGTCTTTTTCTCCCTCTCTGCTTTTCTGAAGAAAAGAGAACTTGAAGTGGACTTCAGTCTACAGGGGGAGACTCATTTCACATACAGACCACTATTGATTGAACCAGACAAAAATCTATAGAATATAGTCTGGAAAGAAAGTAATGGATTTCTAACTTAGTGGGTGCAAACAGGTCGATTGATTTGAAGGATTAACATCTACAATATCTCCCGGCTCTGATTTGCATTTAAATGACTGTACATCCTGGGCATGCACCGATATAACAAAACAAACTTAGAATCGATAAAGCTTTCAACCCTGCAGTCTGAAACCCGACATATCTACAATAACTACGTTTCTGTTTGCATTTGCAGTTATTAAAGAGTACGTAACCCTGCGCGTCCCACCCAAGGGCCAACTTGAACCACTTTTGATAGAAAAAGAACCCCCGCGCCTTCAAACAACGGAAAGAACAACTAACCCTCAGCCGCCGCTGTCTCGTATAACACTGAAATTCCTCCATAACTCAGGAGGGGCAGCTCATCATGGAAGCCCAGGGTAGTGCCTCCATCGTGGGGAGGTGGTGAGGTGGCGAGGTGAGGTAAGGGAGGTGGGAAGCGGGGTGGGGGGGCGGGGCAGGTTGATAGACTGCGGTGTCACCTCCCGCACGGGCGATTTACGGCGCCGCCCTGCTGACGAGCCCGGGGCCGTAAACAGGCGTGCAGGGGCGTATTTCACAGCGAGCTAGGTTTTATGAAGAACACCGAGACGGGTCTGCCCGGCCCCACGCCTCCGCCCGGCGTGACGGATGGAGAAAGACGCATGACAAGCTTCATCATTGTTTGTAAATCTTAACTGTTCCCGCTCACTAACTCCAGAGGCAATTTTGCGGAGACAGCGGAGGCCAGGTAGAGAAAGGACAGCACGGCACTCCTGAAGGTTATTTGGCTCCCTATATTTGGCCAACTGATTACCCCCTCCTGGAGGACAGATAAATACAATGGACGCGTTTGGCAGAACGCGAGGGAAAGGGGGAAGGGAGGTAGCTCAGCCAGTCACAGGCTGTTCCCAGTGCTTCTGTCCTACGAGCCTGACACATGAGTGTAGTAAGGCAGCACAATAACACAATTTAACCACAAAACATCTACAGGGGTACAGAAATGGTGTTTGTGTTGTTTGCCGTATTGACTTGGCAATGTTAGTGAACGTTGTAAAAACATAATTGAGCCCTGATTGAGTCCATTAAATCCTTGAAAGCATAGTGTCCAGGAGGTCTGGATACAGCACACACACACACAGGCTGGGACCCAACTGAAGCTAAGGGGAGCCAAGTCAGAAGCACTGGCTGTCCTGGCATTATCGTTAGTGACGAAAAGAACATTGAGTGGTGTTGATGTGGCGCAAAGGAGTGGTATTCAATTCTGATAAGCAGAGGCACACAAAAATGACCAAATGTGCAGTTCAGCAAGGTCACTTTCAAGAATATTGGCCCGTGGAAAAACGAAGTATGACTATACTCCCAAAAAATATATTAGGGACATTACGGAATGGTGAAGAGTGAAAGTTAGCTATGCAGAAGAGATGGAGGACTTGGAGTATATTAGCAGCCTTTTGTAAAATAAGCAAGAACTAAACACAGTCTGAGCTCCTGTACTGACACTCTTATACCGACAAGCAGTGTGGGATCTTGTCCATTTACAAATCTTGTCCAATAAAATTGATTTATCACAGGTAAATCAAGTTTTAAACAATGCGTGTCATCGTCTGAATACTTAATAACAAAATAGATTTTTTTCTTTGTGAGATTCTGCGTAGCTCTAAAAGGAACCTTTGGAATTAAGCTGTAACAAATACACGTCTGGAAAAAAAAAGTGAAGTGATTTGAAACCTGTAGTTGTGTCGGTCTTTTCAGTGTGCATGTGTGTGAGTGCACTAGATGGCATGTGCTTGCTACTCACAGGAAGTCTTGGACTCGGGGCAGGTGCTGTTCTCTTCCAAGGGGAAGATGGGAGCCACGCAGGCAGAAGTACCAAGGCCTTGGCTCAGATAGGAGGCTGCAGAGTAGTAGGAGTGCATCCGGTACTGGGGAGACACATTGTGGCTGGGCAGGCGGCCGTCACCGTTGGGAATCTGCTCCGCAAAACACAGAGACATGAGCAAACATGCAGGCAGACGTTAGCTGGGACTCTCTGGTGAAACTTTGGGCGACTCAGTAAACTAAAGTACACTGTAGATATCATGCATTTAATAGTGTTGACAGCTATGGGCAGCTGATGGTATCTGTGTTTAAATTTTTTTCCTGCTTGTTTGATAGTGACAGTTTGGGACCGGCAGGAAAAGCAGGGGAGTTTCAACTTCACCAGTTCATAAAATCGTTGGTGAAGCAACACTTTTTTAGAGGAATGAAACAGTCTGGTCTTGACAAGCCCATTAAACCAACCATGAACATATAACGGAGGTCAGGAGAGGAGTAGGAAGCTCTAGCAGCTCTCACAGGACGGCAACATACGCTTCGGGTTTCTCCAAATCGCAGGACAACCTCAAAACGGGCGACTCGCTCGGGGGTGCAGGACGCTTTGAAGAGGGTTTTCAATTTCACTTTCGTTTCTGGCTCGGCCTGTCATTTGTCATCTCACGTTGTTCGCCCCGTCACTTCTCCAGACAGCTAAACTGGTGTTGAAGCGACGCCCGGGACTCGTATTGGACTGTGACAAACACAGGAGAGATTGCACTCGAGTTCAAACGCTCGCTCTGCCTCGAGGACTTTGCAAGACACGTTCGCAACATAGCATCTTACATGGCTTCCATCAAACACGCCATAACAGTTCATCTACAGTACCCAAGTTGAACATTCAGAAGGCTGACCTAAATTGCCAAAGGCTTTTTCAAATCAAATGTTCCGTAAGGAGAATCAAATGTGCCGTAAGGAGAAGTTAAGATGGCACTTACACACCATTGTAACTAGACTGCATGGTTTGGTTCCCTCGCATGATTTCTTCCCCGACAGCAGCGCAGGGCCAAACATGGACACGTTTAGAGGACTGGAGCTTCAGTCACACAGCAATGCCTCTTGCCAAGAAACTGCCCCCCCCAACAACTATCACACTAAAATACAGACCTCTTGTTGAAACAAGCATTAGCACTGTCACACATGCTCAGACTTCATCTGCCCTCAGCCTAACCCTCGTTCTAGGTTACTGGAAATGTTAACGTGATCAATGGGGTCTGGTCATCTCTCTTGGCAAAAGGCATCAACAACCACAACAGATGATGAGTGGCTGCTACTTTGTTCTTAGGAGATGATTTGTTGTAGTTCATGACTGAGAATGTTTGTACACACACACACACACACACACACACACACACACACATACATACATACACACACACACAAATAAAGCGAGCATCTTTTGGGTACGATTTTTAACGTCCAGAAACTTTGTTTCGCCCAGTAAGCATTAATACTGGTCATTTGTTGCCATTTTGTCCTTTCACCTTCAAAAGTGACACATTGGATGTAGAGAAGATCCAGTTGAGAGTCGGGTGGAGGTTTGTGGCTGTAGGACGGCAGGTCACTGACAACCTCTGCCTCAGTCTCAATCAGGGAATAATCTGAGGCGTGGCAGGAACGCTCCGGATGCAGGACTATCAAACTAACTCAAACAGCGCTTATTGATGATTGGTGTCAGAGATAGAATATCTCAAGTGCTGCTCTCTCTCTGACACCAATCATTAATCAGAGGAGAATCCACTGGAATCAACATAACTGTACAACTCCCCGCTCAACGCAATCATAATGAATTACAAGGATAGCGAAATATTTCAAAAATATGCTAATGCCCCCTGGGTTTTTCTACGGAGCACAAATCACACCTGCGCCGCTTCCAAAAGCTAATATCACTGACCTTTGCAGTTCAGGCTTTCCTGCATGGGGACAGGTTAGCGGAGACAGCGACCCCGGGACAATATGTTGCCATCAGGAAGCACAAATGTGCAAACACCGTGAAAGCACGGCCCATCGCCAACCCACGGAAGGGTAACCCGCTCGAAGACCCACAAAGAAATATAGAGCTCATCTGTTTTGTGCATAATCTGATCTGACACACAAAGGTACATTTAGACATAAATCCTGGTGGCCATATACTGTTGGGGGGGAGGGTGTGTGTTCAGCAACACAGCGTATATGACTGGTATTCTACTAAAACCACTCCCTCCTCTCTCCAGGTCCAATATTTAAGAATGAACAACGCTCAATTTTACGTTCGAGCAATAAATGATAGAGTAATAAAATGGGCCAATCTCTCAGAAAGACATGTTGGAGAAGAAGAATTGAAGGCCGACACAGTAGAATCTTCCGGAACCCTCCAGCCGATGGAGGGAATACTAAAACACGCATGACGGAAGCCTAATGATGAGACTTGTGGAAGGGTTTAAAAAGGTGGCTTACTGGGCAGAGCGGGTGGGAGAGCGCATGTCCACACATGTCGTGTAGCTTTAGTCACCTGGTACTGCTGATAGTTGTAGAGGTTGCTGTAGTAGGCTGGGTAGCGGGAGGGCTGGTAGAAGTTGTAATAGGAGGCATCCACCACCAGGTCTGAGGTCCCCTCAGGCTGGGCCCTGCTGGAGGCTGAGGGGCTGGGAGACAGAGGAGGACGGGCGCCTGGGACAGAACAGAGCAGACAAGTCGTACGAAACGCTGAGCGACATTAAGGAAGTACTGGTGATGCTCCAAGTACATGTTGGTGATGCAGTGGTCTTATATTGAAAAGCATGTGAAGGTTAATCAGTTCATTAATATCTATCACTATACAGTATCAATTGTTTTCCTAGCCTGTTTCTGTTCATATAGAGTCCAAATTGGAAATGCCTGACTTGGTTGACCCTAACCAGAAAAATTTAGACCATAGGTATTCAAGCAAAGTATTATTGAAAAATGGCCCCACCTACTGGTAATAATGATCAAGCTATGCCAATGCCAAGGCTGATTTCATCAGCTAGAACCCATTAACAAAAACAGGAGGTTGGTCTTGCTGAAAAAATTCCAGTATCAGACATCATCTGTAGAGCATTTCATATCAACAAGGCCACATTTTTCTCAAGCCATTTGACCCCTTTTGTCTTTCACAATCGCAAAGTGCTCAACTCCTTTCTGTGTCTCTCCTCTTTCGGGGGGAGCGAGGCGAGCAACACACACACACACACACACACACACACATACACACACGCACACAGCTCTGTGGCATAAGCTAGGCAGGGTGGGCAACCTTGACCGGGTTGGTGTTCCACTCCTGAATCCCCTATCTGGTCACTTAGAACAGCCTGTCTCTCCAAGTTTGCCAAGAAGCAAATCAGAAGATGTCCAGCAAGCAGCCACACAAACACTAGGACTACTGTGCATGATGATGATAGAAGCTGAACCGTGTTCTAATCTCTCATCTATTCCTTTCCTACGTTCTGGACTTTTCTGGTGATTCGCTGGCCTTCTGGAGGTTAGATATGAAGGCTTGTTCATCAGATTTTTGTTTTGTTTGTTTTTTTACCTTAAGACGTTGACAGGCAAACTTTCAAATTTTTAGCTTTTTCAATTAAGTACATTCAAAAGAGGTCTGTCTGAAAAGTGCATTTATAAATTGTAATAGTGACATTTACAAGAACTTCAGAAAATGGAACCAGCCTTTATTATATTAAGGCAAAAATAGTTGAAAGAGTCCCTGAAGCCTTTTGCAACGGCTGAGCAGCGGCTCAATACAGTTATCAAATCTGACCTGTATGTTTTTCCACTTTCAAAACAATTGTACAAGATTGATCTAACAGGTTCAATGCTCTTTTGTCTCAGTCACTGTCTGATGCAACATACTGGTCAGGAATGTAAAATTAGGTCATTGAGACAGACAGGTGCATTGCTAGTTTAGGTAATACCAACATTTCTAACTTCCACTACCATTCATTCTCAACGTTCACAAAGTCAAGTACTCATGCAAAATTCATAATTGAACACATTTTTGATTTCCCCATGTCTTTTATTAAAGATGCACAATATGCTTCATTCTAAAAGCATGCCTTTTTTAACTTGATGTTTACCATACAGAGAAGAAATCTCTAATCCAGCTATTACTGGCAGGAGGACACGCCCCTTCTTGCAGGGAGAGATAAGGTGTATCTCTGGGGGAGTGTTTCTGGGTGAGCAATACTGTCTTCTACATTGTTTTGCCTGCTTGCACGACTTGTGGGCTGATGTTGAGAGATAAAACAATTCTAACCAATAAACCACTGCCAATAAATGATAAAACAAATAAAGACATGCTTGATCTACTATTCTAGCACACTGGACCACGAAATCCTTTTTATTTTTTTCTAGGATCTTTAAAATATTCTCTACAGCCCAGCTTCCCAGGCAAGGATAAAGTCGAAGTACTGAAGTAGGAAAAAAATTCAAATGATCTTGATTTAAAAAGTAGATAGTCCAAGTCTAAACTTAATTTATATCTGATAAACTGGGCCTACATGTAGTTTCCAGCATTAAGAACAGCAGGTGTGTGAGGCTGCAGGCCTGGGACTGACCTGAGGCAGAAGGGGAGGCTGCAGCAGTCACGGTCGCCGTGCTTGACGCTCTTCCGCCAACGGAAAACAGGCAGTCTCCGGACGGCTCATTCTTCACCACAATCTCAGAGCTGGAGATGGACACGGGGTTGCAGATCCCCATCTCCTCTTCCTGAGCCTGCTGCCGGCGGAGCGCCACCTGCAAGCAAGGTGTCGCCACAAGTCAAGACATGGTGGTTCTCAACAGTGGTTGACTCCCTCCCCATCCTGTATGTTTTAGATCAGGGGTGTCCAATCCTGGTCCTCGAGGGCCACTGTCCTGAAGGTTTTAGATGTTTCCCAGCTTCATCGCGCCTGATTCTTATGAAGGATCATTATCAGGCTTCCACAGATGTTGATAATGACCCAGTCATTAGAATCAGGTGTACTGGAGCAGGGAAACATCGAAAACCTTCAGGACAGCGGCCCTCGAGGACCAGGGTTTGACGCCCCTGAGCTAAAACCTTCAGGACAGTGGCCCTCAAGGACCAGGATTGGACACCTGTTCTATATGTTTTGCTGCACCAACACTCTTGATTCAAATGACCCTTCATTTGAATCAGGTGTGTTGGAGCAGCAGGGACATCAAAACATGGGTCTTGGACGAGCAGGGTTGAGGACTGTATGGAATATGTAAGGTTATTCTCCTGCTATGTATTCTTTTGGGGTTGTGACATATTTGATTTTGTGATTAAAGCATTTTAATGTGCAATAAACTTTTAATTAACTGCCAATGACGTATGCTCCGTCGCTTCGCTATTTTGACCTTGAATATTGTGTGGCCTAAAACGTTTGCACTACTAACAAGTAAGACACTAACCGTAACCCACTTTTAATGCAAGCGTGTGTGCATAAACCAAGAAGTAGGTTCTGCAGTAAATTTGAATATTTTAAGGTTGCTTGTTAGCTACATGTGACAACCTTTTGACGTCATCATGGCGTTTCTTCAAAGCGGTTGTTTAGCTAGCAAAAAGATTTGTATCAATTGTGAGTAAACAAACACCCATTGTAATGTTAAATCTTGAAGACACAATAAAAGTAACACATTTAAATACTGTAACAAGATTTATATTCAAAACAAAGACATTTAGGCCAGTTTTAACCACAAAATAACTATAATCTATCTAGCTAGCTAACAGACGTTAAATCTGTTCGCTAGCTCGCCAACTTTGGATACAAATACTAAATTATTCCAAATGTGATAAATGTAACTTGTGCATACTTACTCAGATGACAAATATTTTTTTTACTAGCTTGTTGGCACATCCAACTTTCTCACCTGTGCAGCCATCACTCTCTGTCTTTCTGCAATCAGTTTACATTTTTGGCATTGGCAATCTCTCCAGTTGCAAAATCTTTTATGCCCCTTCAACGGTGAGACATAACCGTGGTTCCTGCATCTGGAGCACTTAGGCATCCGCGGTGCTTTCTTGCTCGAGGACGGGGACAGTCTTCCCACACACTCTAATAGCTGCTTGGCTTGATCTTCGTCGCTCATGTCTGCCGTTAGTTCACTGTCCGCTCTTCAGACCAATTGTCCTCGCGCCTTTTTGACACTTTGGCGCAATCAACTGCAACATTCCAAATAAGTACAGTATGACTCGTGGGGAGCCGGGACATGTGGGGGATGATGTTGATGATGGGGAAGGGGGGAGGACGAACGGGAACGTTTCCCATATTTTATTGACAAACTAAGCTACTGAGCTAAATATTTTCACAAAAATGTCCTGTTTATTCGCAATATAGTATACAGAATCGGATATTCAAAAGCTTTGTATGTACCTCTAACTTGCTGACTGTAATAGTATGTAATAGGCTAGGAATAGTGGGCATTATCTTCTTATTAAACTTTTTTTTTTCCTTACCATTTGACAAACATAACTTACTGTTTATACAAATTGTTCTCAAACATAACTAATACTATTAAGTATGAATACCTATCAATAGCAATCGTTTATTTATAACGCTGATAAAGAAATCCCCATGCCATGCTCCTGATTAGACATTAGACCTGGTGTACTGGTGGCATTAGAATGTATTCCCAATGTGGTTAGTGTTCAGGTTAGGGACCTATGCAGGCCAGTTAAACTTTCACACCGTACTGCATTATCAAGCTGAAAGAGGATAGGGCCATCCCGAAATGATTGCCTCAAAGTCTGAAGCACAGACTTATCTAGAACTCCTTTTAATGTTTTAACAGTATTGATGCCACCAGTCGAACTAGGCTCTCTAGCAAAACAGACCCCGATGTTAACTAACTTGGTCGTGCGTTACGATCCATACAGAAATAACTCCTTATTCCTGCCTTTGGTTTTGAGTTGGCATGTCCAACAAGCCTATATTGATGTGAGGGTCAGTTGAGGCCGTTTCATATTTTAACAGACCGATGTACCTACTTCCTGCCATCTCATTTGTTGTATCACCTAGCCAATCAATTACGTGTAAATTAGCCTTTACACACAATCACGTTAGCAAAATAACATGATTGAGACATTTAAGTGTTTTAACATTTATTTATTGCAGTGCATCGTTTCATATTTTAAACTAATAATGCATGAGAACCGAAGAATTATAGCTTACTTTATGTACAACATTCTGTAATCTCACATGTTACAACAGAGACATCAATATAACAACCATCTTATTCTTAACATTTTATCCAGAACATTTGTCAGATGGGCAAAACTCAATTCAAACAGTCCATAATAAACCATTCAGGCACTGGAAAATATCCACATGGCATATGACGAAGCAGACATTTTTCATAATAAAAGACCCCATGTCATAATTTCTCACTTTGAATGTGAATGAAGATGGACAGCAAAGCAGCACTCTTCATAGTTATTAAGTTCATTTTAGTAATAAAATATACAGTGTGCCGTAGCAGTGGTCTTCAACACTGGTCCTAAGGGCCCAGAGTCCATTAAGTTGAACATATTTCCTGCCTCTAACACACCAACTCTGCAGAAGCCTGATAATGACCATTCACTTGAATCTTCGACATGTTGGAGCTGGGATTCATCGAGAATATACAGGACAGCGGGCCCTGAGGGACCAGGGTTGACGATTGCTGCTGTTCAGAACAGCACTGAAGAATTGCATGGTGGGTATACGACTGTAAAACTACACCAGCAGAGGGAGTTACTTAGCAGAAAAACCTACCTTCAATATCAACTCAAAAGCTGACAAACCAGGAAGAAAACATATTTCATAAATACTATTTTAGAAATATATTATACATTACACTAGTAGATGAGCACATTTGATGAAACGAAAGAATAGCCAAACCCTACAGCCAAGAAACAGTATACCAACATGACAGGCAGAACCATTTATCTTGAGACCATTATGATTAGACAGGCTCGGATTGGCACAGTGCCAAGGACCATCATTAGACACTGAAAGACTAACTAAGAACAAAGACTGGGATTCAGAACCGTATTGATGAAGTAAAGAAGTTGGTTATATGCTGAGCTACCTCTGAAATCAAAGCATACCCATAACTTACTAGTGTAAATGGTCTGTTATATTCCAAGTCGTTCATCAGTTTAAATAAAGTTATATTTACTGTGAATAAAGCTATACAAACCTTTAAAACAGAGATTAATTCATGTTGAGACTGTCAAACGGTACCCATGGTTATGGATATCATGACAGATTCAATCATGGCACCTCTAATGTGAAATCATATATGGAGTATTGAAAAATTGAATATTTTCCTGCCAATAAAATTTTTTGATCAAAGGCATTCAATTATGGCATCTACTGGGCTCTTCCTAAATATATTTTTGGGCATTCTATAATTTTCTTTAAGGCAAATCAATATCTGCCAATACAGTACCGTGCATGTTTTAACAGACAGTAAACCAGTCTTTGGTACATTTCTGTCAATATGCTATAGGTAGCTATTTGAAATAAATGGTGGACTATGGTTTGACAGACTGGGAACGACCAATATATTTGATAAACTTAATATATAAGTTTATTATTATAGGAAGGCACATTAGGCACATAGGTCATGGAATTTAAATTAAAGATGAATGTAGTGTTTTACTGTAGCAGAGAATACTTTAATACACCAACTGACAGAAAGCAGGAAATATTCCATCTCTAAAGACAGTACAATAAAATACACTTATATTTGCAGTGAGAACTATTCATCGATAAATATATAACCTCATGTATTATTAAGAAGGATATATTCAAAATAATGATATTTTTAAATAGATTCTAAAAATTTGTATAAAAGTAGATTTCATTATCCAATCTAGATAACAATATGCAATTAAACATTGGTGTTGTCAATCAAGCTTGTAGTATACAAAGTACATGATACCAAACCAATTAATGAGGTAAACATTATGTGCACTTAAAAATACTTGAGGACTGAAACTTTACCTTCTCATCCTTTCAGAGATAATCTGCAATTAGTTGAAAAACGGTAGATAAAGGATAGTATTCGACACCATAGTGTGGCAGAGAAGTTTTACATGATAAGCTTTCGTTCTAAAAATCGACATGCATGATTCCCGAAATGGCTGATAAAGTTAGTTGGTTGAGGATTGTACAATTTTAGCGCACAGGGATTGTGGGTCTATTGTCCTTACACATAACCACCAACATAGTTCCACCTGCAGAGAGGGGCCTGTGGAAGGGGGAAGGGCTCTTAGTCAAACATGCCCCGTCTGGTAGGACTTGGAGAAGTCTTTCTGTTAAGGCGAGGAGTCCCCTGGAGAGAGAACCCACGTCAACGCTTTATCTAAGAATGTAGCAAGGTTTCTAAAACAGATTTTAAAAACTTCCAAACAAATTTCTTACACATTACTAGGCTGCTGGTGAAAAGTTATAGACACTTATTGTCTATCACCTAGTGTCTAAGCACCTCGTGTCTATCACAACAAACACCTTTTGTGATATTGAATTGGACCCAGTACTGAAAATCCAGAGGTACAACATTGAATGAACCATTTTTCTGTGATTTCATAGGGAAGTAATTGTGACCTAATAAATAGTAAAACAGTATAATAGTAAGATTCTCACCGGTGACTGGGCTTTGGAGAAGTTAACATGAGCGTAGAGCAGCATTGCGATGTCCTTGTGTCCTGCTTCCAGAGCAATAGACAGGGCATCACTCTCATCCTATATGGAGCAGAGGAACCATGAGGAATGCATATTTAACCGTTGTAATGTCATACAAGCAGGGGGCCATGGGGTCAGGGGGGCTCCACCTACGCTGTCTCTGAGGGTGGCGTCGCAGCCGGGCTGGGCCAGCAGCAGCTTGACGATCTCGGCATGGCCGTGCTCGCTGGCACACATCAGCGCCGTGGAGCCTTCATCGTCCTGGATGTTGACCTCCGCTCCCTGGGCCAGCAGGGCCAGCACCATGTCCATCCGGCCGTGGCTGACTGCCAGCATCAGCCCTGTCTGGCCCGCCTGACAGGGACAGGAGGAAATATGAAAAGATAAATGTTTTTAGCTGAGGATAATTAAGAATGTGGTGGTACTGGTGGTTGATATTCGCCGCCGCTGCCCCACAGACCTGGCTGGCGCGGGCATTGACGTCCCCGTTGCTGAGGAGCTCCTCCACGATGCGCATATCCTTGGGCGTCTCAACGGCCGCCAGCGCCGCCAGCATGATGGGGGTGTAGCCCGCCTTGTTCTGGTGGTTCACGTCACACACGCCTGGGAATGGAAGGCACGGAAGGAAAGAGAGAGAGGGTCAAGACAGGTTTGTGAGTGCGCTTTGTGGGGGCGGAAAATAATTATCTGTGACACTGCTGCTCCACCTGAAGCGTTAGAATGGAGGCTTGATTGTCAAACCCACAAATGAGAGCAACTGCAAAGGATGCACTCCTCTGCTCTCCATTCAACCCCAGGCTCTTTGATCAAAACATTCCATGATATCAAAGCAGTGTGTACCAAAGGGGGATAAGTGATTCCACTGAGACGTATTCATTTAAAATTCAGATTTTTGTCCAGAACAGCTTGCCGAAGTTACACAAACGACACCCTTTGAGCCGACTGTGTTCAGACAGCTGATCAAAAACCATCAAGGAGTCTAGAAGCTTAAATGACAACTGGTAATCGGCTCCACCTAGTGTTCTGTACTCTCACAGCCATCAAAAACCAACATTGTGCAAAAGGATAACTTCGGTATGATAACTAAGGTATGTTAGTGATCTTTAATGCTTTATCATACTTTAAACATATAATTTGAGGATCCGTCGAAACCCCCCTCACCTGCGGACAGCAACTTCTTAACGATGTCAAAGTTGGAGTGGGAGACGCTGTAGTGCAGCGCCGTGTTCCCGTTGCCGTCCGCCATGTTCACCACGTGCCGCAGCACGGTGGGGGAAATGGCGGCGAAGGCCTCCAGGTAGTCCTCCACCATGGCCGGAAGGGCCAGCTTCTGGCTGGACACCCGGAACCATTCGTTTTGCACTGTGTTGAGACAAGCTCTCTGTGTATAGGGGGGCACAGGACAGGCAGATTTGGTTAGAGATGCATATTTCACACTGGTGGTAAACTGGTGTCTGGAGATGAAGCTAATAAGCTAAGCCATGGACAAGACCTACTGGCTTCCTGCATGTCTGCTAAACACAAAGAGTTGGATGGGGATAAATACGCTACACTGGTAACAGGAGATCGGAGCACGTATTAATACTACACATTCAGCAGCTCTATTGGTCAAGAGAAGTCAAGTGAACGACTATTGGGTGAGGGGCTGGCAGGAGGGGTGGCCTGTTGTAGACAGATCATCCGGATGGAAGGCTTGCCTCTAGTGTACTAATACGGAAGCAGACCTCAGACCTCTATGATAAAGTACCATCAATGAAATAGTTATCAATAGATACTACAGTATGTTAATTATGCTGAATGAAAGGCTTGTCAGGATGAACGTGCACTAATGTACTGCTGGAGATGACCAAGTGCATCGAGGGGAAAAAGATGCTCACTATATCTTTACTGGTCGTAGCCTTGGGATCGTCCAGGTGCGTTTTCAGCATGTTGCACGCAGCTACCATCTTTTCACTCAGTTCAAACCTGTAGTACATAAAGTTGACAAAAACCGCAGGAATTGGTTGTACAAAGACCATGACTAATGTTTTTTTTGTATTACACAGCATTTCTGATAAGGTATTGTTTTTTAGTATTTATTTCAAATTCACCATTCCGGTACAGCATGTATTCATTGTGAAACTCATTCTTTTGATTTCAACAACCTCCCACCTACCTCTCTCTCACTTCAGGCTTCTCAGACAGCCCATCCTCTTCCCTCCTTCCTACTTCCACTAACACCTCATTTATGTTTCCTGCCATGTTCCCAAAGCTCCCCTCTCCTCCAAACACCTTCCCCTTCTCCTTGTCGTCGTCTTCATCCTCTGATCCCGAAGAGCTACTTTCGTCCGAACTGGAATCGTCGCTTGAAGTCGTTTCATATCTTCGTTCAAGAGAGGGGAAAACAGACATCAGCACAGGCTGGATGACCAGATTTCTCTTTGAAAGGTTTACAGCAGTTTCACATCGTTATTTCCCTGTGTTTCATCAGTGTCAAATGTCCACGAGAATTTGCAAGACTGGAGAGCGATAACAGAATGGTAGAGACATAATGTCACAGACATCATCTGTTTACACAAAACGGGAGCCTCACCCTCCATTGACGCCGACAAACTGCAGGTTCTTTTTGGTGCTGTTGGACCCCTGGCGGCCATCTTTCTTTTTCATGATGGATTTCAGGGTGTTCTGACTGAATGGCTGCCCTGAAAGAATAGTTGGGCATAGTTGAGTTGGGTAAACTAAATGTGCAAATATTAAAAGACACTTCCCGTTCATTTAGTGAAATGTAGTCGACATACTAAACAGTTTTCAGACAAGCTAAATAGTCTAGTTGAATGTGTTTCAGCCCACCTTCTACTTATTGATCGAAACAAGATTAATAAGTGTCTCTAGATCGTTCTGATACAGTGTTAGTTTGACAGTTACATGTTTTAAATCAGGAAACCTGCGAGTGACCCCACCTGAAGGGCAAGTAAAAAACAAAACGGCACTGATCAGTGAGTCCATGACACCTGTGACTGTAATATCCTTCACTTCGTGTACAAAGTAGGACGCAGCTGGACCAGCTGAGGTCGCTGTGGTGTGTAGGAGTGAGTGAGGGCGAGTGTAGCTAGAGTTGGATTGGTTAAACTCACTTCTCAGTGGAAATACTGCCCACATACACATTCCACATTTTTGTCCAAGTTTTTAAGAGGTGGACATTTGTGTGGTACTCAAAGCCCTGCTGCTGAATCCCCAGTGAATATTTGTTGTCAAGTTAGGCCTATTGACTGGTTCAAACAGAAGAACATCTTTACCTTTGGGTCCTTCAGTTTGGTCTGCAAACGTACACTCCCCAAAATACAGATGACTACAGATTTTGTTTAGAAGATCTACATGTCATGATATGTAATGTAGTATTCATTTTACATATTACATTTTGGCCAGAAGAAGACATAGGTAAGATTATAGGCATAATAATCACAATGTTAACAGTCACAAAGTGTGCTGTGACATCACCTGAAATAGACGTAGATGTATATACAGCACAATGCATGTTCAATACTGATTTGGTGTTAGAATGTATGCGTCCATGGAATTGAACACAAAATTATTCAACCAGAGGTCAATTGTTAACAAAATAAACTACAGAAATTGAAACCTTTCATACTTTCAAGCTAACTCAAGGTTTGACTCCAGGAAATGAGTCAATAAGTATAATACAGACGAGCAAAAAATTATCAAACAGGCACATTGAGTGTCCAAAATGTAACTGGCGTGGTTCAAACGAGCAGGATGATTGGATCAAAGTGTAATATGACATGTTGGTGTGTCAGGAAAGGAGGGTTATTTGGTTGCTTGCTTCCAGGTCTAGGTTGTAGTTACCATGCAGGGCGGTGGACATTTGCAGATCCATGCGGCTCTTCTGTTCAGCTGTGCAGGGCTGTTGCACTGGGGGTTTGGGGTCGCTCGCCACTAAAGACACGGTGGCAGACTGGGAGCAGACGCCAGAAATCAACGGACCTCCGTCTAGGGAAGTAAACAAGCCTGTTAAGCGATGGAGTGATGGACACTTACTGAATCCAGAATGCATCCTTCTTTTGTTTAACAACAGACACTTGGATCCAACAGCTACTATTTACTTAGATATATGAAATTCCCTGCAACTAATGTGCCATTTCCGTCCAATCTATTTGTCCGTTCTCCTAATCTTGACTGATTTAGCTGTCTATTCTGTCGACATCATTTTTAATACAAGGAGTACTAAAGGATTTGTTGAAAATAGACACTGGATAATGCCTTGTTTACATACATAAAATACACATAATAATCTTGCGTTAATTCTTAGCGGTTTAGTAGCAATGTCTGCGTGGAGTGTTATCTGGACATTGGCAGTGTGTTGCAAGTAGGCAGGTGTGTTTACACAGGTGACCATGAAGGTGAAAGGGGCATTGTGGCTGAGTGAGCACTGTTGACTTACACTGTTTACTGCATTCTACTGAATAATAAACTGCTATCACAGTGCGGTACTGCAGAAAGGTTAGCTTGTCTGTTTGATTTGATGTGATTTGACTCTGAACTTTGATCGATATGCCAACATATCTGAGGGACTGTCACTGGAGAAACGCGAGAGTCCAAGGTAACGTTTTGCTCTGCATCCCAGACACACAACAAAAAGCCAACAACCCAAAACAAATCCTCTATTACTCACTAGCTCAGAGTGAAATCATTCCCCTCCCCCCTCCCCCCCACACCGTACAAAACATTGGGGGGGGCAAGAGTCCACCCAAAACTGAGCCAAGAACAAGGACACTGCATATGAACCCCTGAACCTGGGAGTTACATAACCCTGGAGGACATACGAACCCCCCCCCCCCCCCCCGTGCACACACTCACTCACTCACTCACTCCAGAGGAGGAGGGTGCGCAGGAGTGTTGAGGTATGAAATGGAAAAGGGATGACAAAGAAAACAAGTGGCTATTAAGTCCGCACTGCCGAGTCACAAAAGACATGGAGCTCACTGTTGGTTCCCATCCAAAGCCCCAGCAGCATTTTTCAGGGTCAGAGATAACTGTGGCCTTTCAAACCCTATCAAACATCAAGTTCACGCATCTAGACAGCCCTCTCACCCCAGCCTGTAAGGTAGCAAGAGAGGTACTGGGGAATCCACTGATTAACAATGATAATACCCTTTGAACAAAAGCTATTTCTTTGTCTTGCAAGACCAATCGCATTGTTGAAAAAAAGAAAAAAGCTGACAAAGCCGTTTTTCTGTCTATTAGGGGGTTCCAACCCTTTTAAAAACAAGATGTGGGGTTTGGTATGTGCTGATTAACTCATTGCAGCTTTCTTTCAGATAGCTGTACAGCTGGTATGTCAAAGCAATGTTCAGCAGGGACACTCAAGGGCTGTAAACAGCCAGCTCGACTGATTGCTTTAATCAGTGCTAATGTGTGGGAATCTAGTCGAAGATAAGTGGTAACTTGCGCGACATGAAAGAGGACAGGCCAACAAAGACAGAAAGGGGGAAATCAGACGCGTTTCAAATTCCTCGCATTTTTGGGCTCCTCTGGGAAGGTCGCCAGCTCGTTTGGTTACTGGTTAGGAAAGATTTGACATGCTATTCATATTTCAACTACGTAGATTTGTACGTGTGTGTGTGTGTTGGCCTCACACATCTCAAGTTCATCTCTCAAACAACTGAAAAGGTATAATCGACTGTACCATCGGTGGAAAATAATGGTAGAGTGATGACTGACACGCACCTTCTGTCTTACCTTGGATGGCAGCAGTGGTTTCAGACTGCACTTGCAGGACATCCACCCCGCTACGAAGCTCCTCGACGCTGCCGCACTTCATGACAGAGTTGATGGAGGTGAGGGTGTTGACCAGCTGGCTGTTGATGGACCCAAACTGGGAGTGCGGCTGGCCAAAGGCATCTGCAAGCTCAGTGTAGTTCTCGGCCAGCAACATCTGCTGCTCCTGCAGGAGTTTCTGCACCCTCTCAATGTAGTGGTCTAGCCCACCACTGCCCTCTGCCTGAAGCTGCAGGGGCGCAGCCTGACTGCCATCACCACTTTGACTCGTTTCTGTTGGATGCGATGGGCCACAGGCTATGTTCCTGGTTTTTAATCCGACCAGAAAGTTCTGGTGAATACTGATTGGCCCCACCCCTTGGTCTTTAGTTGTGGCAGTGGATGATGGTGGGAGGGTAGATTCCAACTCAGCAGTGGTTCCCACGGAAACAGAATGGGTCTTTGGTATGTTCTGCAGGTCTTTCACCAGCCCTTCCCCGACTGCAACAGTTCTGGTCTCTGCCAGGACTGTACTGGTGTGTTTCTCACAAGTGTGCAATACTGTGTTGGTAAAGGAGTCGACAAGGAGTGCAGATACAGTGTTGGTAGACTGACTTACGACTGCTACATCTGTGTTTGTGTGTTGAGAAGACGTTTCAGGGCGGACCGTGACACCCAGATCTACTCTGCTCACTCGGTCCGGGCCGGTTCCGCGAGACAACAGCTCTTTGATAGGGCTAACAATCACGTCGACAGAGCACTCTCCACAGCCGACTGACCTTGACTCCTTCGTGACACTGGCTCCATGGATTTCGAAGCTGCCCACTGAAAGGTCAGTGTTCCCTTCGACCTTGCTCAGCTCTGTCCCGACTCCCTTGTGACAGGTCTCCACCTGCCTGCCCACACACTGGTCTTGGAGCTCTACTCTTTCACGCACCATCCATCTCTCCATTGGGTCGTCTGGACCCACAGCGGCACTACACATATTTGGTTTGCAAGACACTCCTACTGTGCTTGTTTGAGGGCTATTATTGGTGCTGGAGTGGATGAGTTCCACGTGGTTGCCCACACCTTGGGACTGAGTGTGAATCTTAGCCTCCACAGCCATACTGTAGGTTTCAGGTCTGGCCATGCAACTTTTATCCACTTTCTTCCTGTTGGTGCCACCGGCAGCCTGTAACTCCAGTTTGAGCTTCCCCATTTCCATCTGGTGTGTCGTCTCCTTCAGCTCTACCTCCAGTAGGTAGATCTTGTCCTTCAAGGTCTCGATGGTCTGGTGCTGGAGTTCGATCTCTGCCTCAGCCTCATTTGTCAAACCCAGCATAGCCTCCGTCACACCCACCCCCGCATTCTGACTTTCCTGACGCTCCGTTGCCACACCAACGTCCCGGGACAAACGTTTCACGGGTGGAGGTGATTTCTTTTGAGGGGCTATGACATTATTCATGTTTTCGTCAGCATGCAAGGCGAGGGATGGCCGGTTATCATGTGTTTGGCTGATGGTGGCACCTGCTGTCCCTCGGCCAGACACGCTGTAGTCCTCAGTCTTCTTCTCCAGAGCCTGGACCTCAGCAGCCAGGAAGCGGAACTCCTTCAGCATGAGAGGGTTTGGCTCCACTATCTCAGGTTCCACTATGCAGAGCTCCGGTTCTGTCTTGATGAGGGCCGAGGCTTCCAGCTGGTCAGCACTCCCCACGCTGTAGGAGCGCTTGCGGAAGCCACTGACAAGGCCTGGGTTCTTGGCCTGGGCAGTCAATTGCCTCTTTTCCTCCTGCAACACTGAGATCTTCACCCGCAGGATGGGGATGGTCTTGACTTGCTCCTCCAGCTCCTTCAGCCGATTCAAAGCCACAACCATCTGCTCACGAATGTGCTGCAGATGGAGAGGGCTGACATTGGTTACAGGCGTGGTCATCCCGGAGTTCATGGGACTTTGTCGGATTGAGCTTCCCACAGATGGGGTGTAAGGGTTGTGTTCCCCGTTGGCCTGCTGGCCATTGGGCAAAAAGGCATGACAGCTAAGGGAAGTATGACTGGGGCCCTGAGACCCAGAAAAGGAGGAAAGGGAACTGCTTGAGCCAAGCCCCCCGAAACTGGCCAACCTGCGGCGGGGAGTGTGAAATTCCCCAGGGGGCTGCATGAGAATGCGCTCCTGTTCCAGTCGCCGTCGAGTCTCCATGAGGGTCTTCTCCACCTGGAGGTTGTGGCGCGGGGGCACTCTGGGGGAGGGAGGCAGCAGCAGCTGCTTGGGGTCTGAGACGGTCAGATATGCCTGGGGTGGAACTTCATAGGCCGGGGCTGCCCTTCCAGGGGCAGGAGTTCGGTTGGGGGTTAGCGTGGGAGGAGGTTGCAGAGCGGGTTGTGGAGGGGAGGCGAAGAACACTGGAGACTGCAGCCTCTCGTCGCTGTTAGAGGAGGACAAGGAGTCTGCAGACATGCATCTGGCCTGCGAGCACGCCCCGCCAGTGCTTGCCTGACTCACCGACAATTTTGACTTCCTCTGCAGGTTCAGTTTTTTTAAAGTGTCGCCCCGCTCAATTTCATCTACATACTTCAGGAAGTCCAGGTCTAACTGATAACCGTAAGGGGTTTCCAGGTAGTAAGGGGCCAAGGACTCCTTTTCATCTTCTGATCTGGTACTTTCTTTTCTTTCTGTGGGAAAGGGGGCGAAAAATGAGTTTTAATTTTTGCTGCAAATTTCATTTAGAGACTATTTTTGCAGAATATTGGATTTTGGGTACTTCATACAACTGTGAACCATAATTCATTGCACCTTTACGGAATGACTGACACAATCCATGTCCGGATCATTGATTGGTTTTACTATGCAATTCCTAAGGACTAGAAAATAGCCACCTCATGCAAATATCTGATTTAAAAAAGAAAACTGTCAAACCAATTACATTTGAACTCAACAACATTAAATCCTCATTCATTTCTGATATGGCATGTATATACTAGGGTGCCAACAATTTCCAAACATCCATTTATCATGTCCTAAAATGGACTGAATTGCCAAGTAAAAAGATTTTTTTTTTTTTGTCAGAGAAAACGATAACGCCAATATGCTGGTGCAAGTACAAACATGACTTAAGAGTTTAGCATACTTGACTTGGGAAAGCATGACTGTTTATCATTTTGGTGAGGGGCAGTTCAAAGCGGATGACAACTACGTGCTGTAGGGCGCAGCACAAATGCAGCAAGAAAAATCATGTGTCAAGTGATTACATATTACTAATTAATTTGTGTAATGGTGTTATTCTTGTTTAAATAGCTGATATGTTATCTCTGGCACGAGCAAAGGCAGACTAAAATCCATCTCAGGGTTCATGGAACACAGCCGGGGGAGGGAAATAACTGTCAACATGCAGAGTAAATATTTTCTCAGGCCAAAATACACCAGTAAGTGAAATGTAGCAATTTAAACAGCCCACCTTGCTCAACACAACACATTGCATGTTATTCACGTTTGTTAATAAAACATATCTGCAGGAGTTTTTCAGGTGGTTTTTGTAATGCTTATAACCCTTTCCATATGGAAAGACTGATAATGCCTTTCAAAAGGTATAAAAAGAAGAACCTGAAAAAAGCAGAGCAGAGGAACTACATACATACACACACAACACAACTACGCACAGTCTGACTGGGCCAAAGAAAGCCCCTTTCCTTGGTATGTGTGGAACTTTTGCCACAAACACAGCAAACAGAATAAAATGGCTGGGACCCTTAAATTCCTGGCCATATTTCTTTCTGTCAAACTCTTAGCCCAATCCTGTCTATTCAGTTAACACAGAGGTGAAGGAAAGATAAATTTGAAGTTAAATCTCACTGCCGCTTTTGTTAAAGCTTCACTTACCTTAGACAAACAGGCATGCGGTCTTTTCAGCCCCTCTATCTCGCTCCGTCACTCGTTCTTTCTCTGGTCGGTGTTGCTAATAAGAACAGGCTGTATGAGCTGTCATACTGTCTTGCGCACTCTCTCCCTTCCTCCCTCTCTCTCTCCCTTCCTCCCTCCCTCTCTCTCTCCCTTCCTCTCCTTTCTACGCTATTGCTCACTGCATTCTCTTCCACTATTGCTTCACTTAGTTACGTTACGCTACTTTTGTCTACTTGTTTTCTTTCCTCTAGCTGTCAGTTTCACCAATTGCTTTTTTGGTATTTGTTTTTAACATGGGATGGGTGGGATATCAGGGACACAATGCAAATCCATTGGTCCGCTAGTTTTAGAATGATATATCTTCTTACCCAATCAGAGACCAAGCTGGACACAATCCTCCCGTGTTCCATATATGTGTGTATGACATCTTTGTATTCTTATGACAAAGGTGTCTTCATACTTTGTGAAAGTATGAATGCTGCGTAACAAAGATTTGGCACAAGAAGTGTCCACTCAACTTCTAGCTGTCAATCTAAAACTGGAAGACCAATGGAGAGGCATTTTCTCCTAAATCCCACCTATGCTGAACATGCCAGAAATAAGTAATAAACAAATGCAGCTAAAGCAACAACAACAAAAACATGTAGCAAAAGACAATATTAAATCAGCAATGTGGTCTTCATTATGTTTGTGATTCTGCTGATATAATTATGAGAAAACATTCCTAGTTATCCATTTTCTTAACATTTATACTTTTCCGCAGGCATTTTCAACTTAACTTTGGCATAATTTAATGATTGTTACAGTTATGGTGAATAATTGACCCTATAGGAACCTTTCAATTTAATGTAGCTTAGTATCTGTAATGCAGTCATAGCTAACAAATAGTGCATTGTTGTGTCTTAGCCTCATGCAAAGCACCATAACTACACAATTTGAGCTAGTCATTCCATGGCACTAGTTACCAACTGTATACAATCACAGATGTCTCTGATGTCACTGAACTGACATAGCTACTATATTACTGTCTGGTGCCTTACATGGACACTTGGACAGCTGGGTAGTGACCTCATCACCACGTGACAGAAGGGTCAACAAAGACAAACTGACTTCCACTGAATGGAGTCCCATAGACTGGCCGCTTCTATAATTAACAACTAACAAATCGGGGTTGTGTTGCACAACACACTGGCACCAAAGTACTTCCACTGGATTTTGTTTTTCTGAATAATTGTTCAGTCCGATAGTTCTGGGAGGCGGTTTGGCACTGAACTTGCATCAAACGTTTCATAAAGTAGCAAAAGATCAGAGTGTAACTACTGTGCCTAATAGAGATTAGAACCTGTATTACACTGAACGTTGGTTGAACTGGTGCGTTGACGAGATATTGAGCCTAATACAAACTTGAGACCATTACGAAATATGTACAATAACCAATAAAGAAGATAATTACTGGTATTCTTTTACTTAAAGGATAAACATAAATGACTTAATTTGACTCATGGGTGTGGAAGTATAATTATTTTCCAAATTCACAGCACATCCACTCAGCATGAATTCAAATTCAAATGCAATCCTAATGCAATAGTAATGTGAAATGTAATATGTAACCTTCTGAATGTTTTGTCTGTTCCACTATACTATACACTCCAATTCACATACAAAACGTGGAGTGATCTCGTGCACACACACCCACACAATACATATTACATTACAGATGTGATTGAAATAACAGCTAAAGGTTGTTGAAACAGTTCTGCAAAGTACAGCTCTCTGTCAATACAGTTTTTGTGGTCATTATTAGGATGATAGGATTATGATAACGTGACTTTATAGAACAATAGCATCAACTATTTTCTTCTACAAATCCGATATATGGCCTTTTCATTATTCACAATGAAAGTAAAAGGTCGTCATTACATAAAACATCAAAGCTTGACCAAAGTTACAAAAGCTTTGTGTGCTTTGGATTTTACAGCCAAAACATAGTGATTTTCTCAGATGTACTGTTGGGCAACATTTCTTAGACAGTCATAAAAGTAATTTGTGTCTTTAAAGAAATCTAACTTGCCAGTTTCCTCTCAAAATCCCAGGGCTGTCTAAGAACAGGACTACGGTTTTATACTTTCCTGTTATTAAACCATTTGGAGAATTCCACAATCAGATCTTTGGTTAGGGTTGGAGCAAAGCTGTACAATCTTTGCTGTCCATCCTCATTCATATAAAGTGGTCTTTTTAGCTGGCGATAGAGTGCTAAAAGTAGGTACATTAAGAAAAGTACCTTCTGGACAATTCTATATACTAGACTACACACATGTAGGAAAAGCTGCTGTGGTTTGATAACACTCTTGGACACTGATCAAACCTGTTTATCTGCAATTTCAGAACGCTGCAAACTAGCAAGCTATAAACCACACAATCACAATCATCATCCACAACACATAAAACTTACATTACTGGCAGGTAGACCTGGAACAGGCTTGAGACCCAGAGGAGAAGTTTACAACACAATAGCCTCTTTGGCTATTTGTTCTTAACTGCTCAGAGAACGTCTAAGGCAGTATTTAATGGGAGCGATTACAATAATAAACAAGTCCAGCTCTTACAAATAAAGTCACTCACGCTTTGTGCCTGATGCTGAACGCAGGGAGAGGCGCACGATCCAAATGACTGGGCTCAGGAAATAGACCTCAGGAGTACACACGCATGCACAAACACACACACACACACACAAACAGACGCACAATGTAACACTAACTGCTAAAAAGGGGCCTGTTCTCCCAAACTCTCTTGGTATTTCCTGCCCCTGCATGTTGGGAGCCTCGTCAGCGCCTCAGACTGCTATTAAATCAACATCCGCCCATCAGGTCAACATACTGGTGACAGAACGTCAGTCTGCAGCCACGTCCAAGACGTCGGAGCAGGAATGGATGTGGAAAACGTGAATGACATTGTACATTAACAAGCCAAATTTGGCGTGACAAGGGGATGGCGCGACTGCCAGATTCTCCAGCCCAACTCAACAACTGGCTTTCGACCTGAGGTTGCAGACCAAAGGAAGCTATGTTGCTTCAACCGTAGAACATGTCATGATGTTTAAGGCACCTTTTGAAAAAGGTAGTACAAGTTAAACAAAGTGAGCCACTACATGGATAAAGAAGATACAAGACACCAGTTTTTGTGCCTTGGTACATGCTGAAAGGATATCATTATAGTTGTATTTTGGACAAGAAAGGACAGAAACATTTCAAATTATAGATGAAACGGTGAGTAGTTGTTATCCACAGTTGTTGTGGATGCATTGTAATTGTGAGTCAGTTGAGGGAACAGCCCTTGTGTTATTCTGAGTACCGAAGAAAGGTCTAGTTTCAGCCTGATGACACCCTTGAACATAAAACAAGGTCCATACAGAGAGGTTTGTCTAGTTAGGTGTGGGAGACCTTGACAGGCCTGCACAGGGCCCTGAACTTAAGCTCCAACAACCCTTTTTGTTCTCAATTCTGATGCCAAAGGTGACTCAGGTCTAATTGCTAAACATTAGCGCTCCATCTTGCTAATGGTGTTGTGGCTATATGGAAACGAACTCTGCATCAGTTCCAAAACCTACCCTGGAAAGCATTCTCTTAAGAATGGAGGCATTGATAGCTGCAAAATGGGAACCAACGCCGTATTCATGGTCATGATTTCAGCCAACCAAAGTTAATAACCTGCCTGCTCCTACTCAACAGAACAGAGCACACTTATGTCTTCAGTCACAAAAATGTATTGGTAACTTCTAAGAGGGCCCCGTGCTGTTGATCAAATAAATGCCACATTAACAATGAATACTTGCAATGAATACTAATGCAGGAGTCTGTGAGCTGTGTACACTGTTGCCAATGCTCCAACTTATATATGTTTCAATCCATCTAAATCACAAACCTGTCAAGAAACCTTTCAAATCTATTACGTAAGTCAATACATGATAGTCATGAGCAGACCAACTGCATCTAAATCCAACGCTAAAATGACTGTATACTACATACTATATTTAGAAGTTAATAGCATCCTCGTTTTCTTCAATTCATTACTTTTTCCATGACAAGGCACACAGTAGCTCTATTCCAAGTGGCTGTCATTGAAAACACTTTAAAGCAAAATAATTTGCGTTTTGAAGAGGAATATCCACGATGTATAGCTTTGACAACTACTGTGCAGCACAAGTCAGACTGTTTTGGAAACAAAGGGACAGATAAGCTGAAATAGAAGGGCAACTGGGCAACTGATGTCACATGTCGAATATGGTGTAAATAAACAGTTGGGTGATTGGAGAATAAAGTGTCCAGCTGTTTCAAATGAATAAAAAGAGATCCAAATGTAAATGGACAGGCTGGTTATAAACACATTCATCACAACGGACAGGAAGAGAGATTACCTGTGTCACTGGCGTTAGAGTGCATGGTTTGAGCCATGGTCGGGGGGCCTGCGTGCTTTCAATCCCACAAGACTGGAATCATGCAACTGCCATGCGTCAAATCCAGCGTACCATGCAACCTGCAAACGGTAGGCACGAAAATCAAAACACAAAACTCAAGAATGTTTTCTTGTGTTTAAAGAACGTGAGGTGTACAACAACAGCAGCCCAGCAGTTACCAGAAAGCTTCCTGGTGAAGAGTCCGGGCAGCTATGTAAAAGCTGTATTTCCCTAGAATTCAGTGGAAATGTTTTTCATTGTGTGGGTGGAATTATCGAAGGATTTTAGGGTGGTGCGTCATTCAGTCACAAAAACACGAAACATGCCAGTGCATGCAAAACATTGAAAAGCAACATCGCCGTTTAACACATGCCTGTACCAAACCGATGAATAAATAAACCGCCATCCGCTGAGTTTCTGGGTGTGCACAACTTCTTAATTCTGTATGTAGTCGCTTCGACGCTTATGCCAGTTAAGTGACACCTGTGTCAGCTTGGCGGGAGACTGCAGTTGTACCGCCCTCTGCTGGCTAATGGTAAAAAAACGTCGACGTCCACAGTAAAATAGACCCTTTTCACGGCATAGACGGTAGTATTGCCTCTTAGTGTTGTTGTTCGCGTGGAGATCTTTCTGAAGCAAGAATTCTCAGGACTATTTCCACCTCTGGTTAGGACGCATTCGTCTTCTACCACCCTTTTCATGGTTAAGTTGTAACATATGTAGGCCCAAGCGAATGCCAAAAAGAACACACATGCGAGCGTCAGAGAGCAGACTCGGGAGTCCACACAGACCACTGACCCAAGGTGTCCACGGCTTCCCGCTCCATGGGCTGGCTGTACACACCTGCAAAGGAGGGAGCAAAGGACCTTGAAATAGTTTGGCCTTACACGCAACAACCAACTTCAGACACCGGATAATAAGTAACATCCGTACTTTCCTCCCATTTGTTTTTCTGTCGAAGCGCACATAGTACTGCACGGAAGTATTCTCAGCATATGTGGCCAATAAATGTTGGCTACTGTGTCACTTATAGAGAGAATATTAGGCAATTAGATAAATGGTCAGAACAAAAAAAAAACTACTCTCAAAAACATGGCAAAAGGGTCGTCACTGAAATTTTTCGGAAAATTAAACATGCCGTGTTCTAACAGCTTGGGGGGGGGGGGGATAAAGGCTAAAATATAACCATCATTCCTGGAATGACCCGTCTATCTTATTGTTATATGCACGTTAGTTGACACCGAACTGTGCGTGCATAACATATGACATGTCAATGTCAGCCAGTACTCTTCAGTTCAGTTCACTTCCAACAAGTTCTTAACAGCTGTGTGAAGATCATGAAATCACACGGAAGTATAAAGAAATTAAACTCATTCTCAATTTATGACATTAGCAACTCCACCTTGCTATGCAGCAAATCTGCATCTTAACCAACAAGATTCTTTTACACATCCTAATCAATCCTGAATACACTGCAGTTCCATTTCACATATTGATAGCCTTACCTCGCACTTTCATTCTAATTTCCTCCAGCGAACATGCAGGTAGTATGAGCTAGTGAATCAACAAACCCTGTCCCGCCTGCATGCAGAGAGAGAGTGTTAGGTGGGGTGGAGGCTAAGATTAGCATGCTTTCTCAGATGGCTGCCAGATGAGCTGGGCCCTATATGAGGAAACAAATCATTAAGACTGTTTGGGAGGCCTCTAGGTAGAGTAGGGTTGATGGCATGATCACAAACGTCTCCCTTCCTCACTGTGCTGATCTGCAGTTCAGGGAGGCAGGCCATGTTGTTTTTAAGGGTTATTTTGGTCAAGTGTGGGTACTTATTAGTAATTATAACTCCAGAGGCAAGTTTAAAGTAAATGAAGAGTGGGTCACTGGTGTGTGTGTGTGTGGCCATAAACAACCTTGCTGTAGCCCGGACGGTATTGGACTGCGTAGGTCACATGACAATCTTTGCTGGAGGCCATTGGAGGCTCGGAAGAACAGACTATAAAATCTACACAAACTGGGACTAGCTCTCTCAACTGGGACAAGGTCCCTCAACTGGAACTAGCTCCCTCAAACTGGGAGTAGGAATCAGGATTTCTTTTCTCATGATACATAGACAGCCTTTTCAAATAAACAACTGAATTACAATCAACTGGTTTTCTGAATAGTTCTAGACCGCTCGACCCGTCACAGGCAGGGTGGCTCCATGGCGTCCCTCTGAGAGGGAAGAAACATTTAATTGAATGTAATAAAAATAGCTTGTGAATCCAACTTGATTGATAGTGACGTTTCCAAAACCAACCACCTATCATTTCATGAGTGCACCAAGTCACCTTCGTCATGGACGAGATGGGAAATTTAGACGAAACATGCATGAATCAAATGCCCTAAACTATACACCCATCTTGACAACATATGCGGCACGTTTGACTCTTTCAGGAATTCCAGAGAAAGGCATACATTGTCTCCCCCAATTACTGTTGGACTCCCAGTGAAGAATTGTGTTTGGCCTGACCACTCAAGCTGCAAGCCCAATAATGGTGGTAATGAGTCACAGGCCATTCATACTGAATTAGACCCAAAGTGTGAATGACTTGGCCAGTTCCTGTCCAATACCAATGATGGTAGTACTGAAGGGGGGGTGGTTCGACAAGGTTTATGAGGAATGTAGATCAGTGTTATTCAACTTCAACACGCTCCGTGAGTTGACAAATGTATTCTAGTAGAGTTGACCATTCTATTCTTTATTCTAGCAATGAAGCAGACGTGCCTCGTCCAATTTCAAATCTACTTATACAGATGTCAATGCACTGATCAAAGTTGGCGTAAGTACGTTTGATCAAAAATAACAGTAGGGTTTTTTAGGAGCTCTCTCATGTCAGGAACAGGGTTGCTTCGTGTATGCTGTGGAGACACAGTTATGTAATGACTTTGGTTCCCAAATATTTCCATAGGATAGATGATTCTGCATCGGGCATGTTTCAGAAATTGGTTCATTGCATAGGCTTGTCAAAGCAACTTGATTCATCTGCAGCTACTGTACCATGGGAGCAGTGTTGGGGAACTGGACTTCCCACTGTCAAACATTAAATGCAACTATAAGAGTGTACTGATGGGCGGGGGAAACCCTGAGAATTTCAAAAATGTGTTTCCATCATTTACCTGCCAATCATTCATCCAATCCACTCATTCTATACCCTCCTTTCTTTCGCTTTCCCTTGCACAGCCTGCTGCGCCTTCCCTCCCAGACATGCACACCTCAAGTTCCACTTTTATTTCTTCGTCCCATTTCCTGGCTTTTCTTCTCCTCCTCCGGTGCTTCAGGTTCCTTATCCGCCCTCTCTCCAACACTCAGGCAAGGTCACTCTCTCATGCTGATTCTCCCCCCCAGCTCATTGTTATCAGTCCTTGCCCAGGCTGCACGGAGGACACGCTGGAGCCTCTTATTTATTTAGTTCTTGAGTGGAGCCAGAATGGCTGAGGGGGTCCCTATCCGAGTGCTCTTAGGTAGGCTACAATCTCTGCTGTCGTCCCTGGGTATCCTAACTGTCCTTACGCACTGCAAATGAGCTGATCCTACAAAACATTCACAACAGGAAACTTGCCAGACTGGGTTACTTGGTGACTAGCTCCGTCCTGAACTTTAGTTCCCTCCGATGTGGAGTCTTAGCTTGAACGCATCCATTTCTGCTAAATAACAGGACTTGTTTGATAAAACCCAGCTCAATAGGCCGTTCTCCACGCATAATTAACTTCTCCTCTTGCCAAGCAATTCTAAAATGACCCCTTACCCTTGGACCCACCTCCTACGCAACTTTTGGGCTAGAAGATTACTCTTTGAGAAAAGTAGGCCAGGACTGTAGTGCCATTCGGTGGTGGAACGAAAATGGCTTTGTATGATATGAGCAGGGTGACAGTCACTCAATGTAGGCTGGAACATGCTTGTAATTTAAAATAAGAATGCCGCATGAACCACCAGCAAGGCTACTTGAAAGGTTTTGATGCAGATTGTTTTGACAGTGTGTTTCAAGCTTGGCTTTGACAGATTTTCCAAAGCACCTCACTGGGGGAAAAACAGGTTTGGTGCCTGCATCTTTCTACAACAGAGCACACAGACACAGTGGAAACTGAGATGCCGCTGTTTTCACCAGTATAACTAGACTTGTCTGTTGCTGTACCTGTACAGACGGACAGAGGACAGACATATAACCTGTTCTACACTCCCTGAATGCATACATACTGTATTTGGCTCGGATGAGGGGTAAGATTTAGTGATGGCCGATCAGTTTAATTTCTTGAAAGTTAAACATGAGAAGGAAGTAACATACAGCCGACATGTGCTCTGGAGAGAGCTGTTTAGTCAGCACATGTTCAGTACCTTGTGGACACGGACCCTAATTGCCAAGGTAACCCTCCAGCCTCTTGTGTAAACTGAAACCAGAGAGAGGTGACGGTCATTATCGGGTTCTCTTCAGCTAAACAAGGTGCTGAGGCCTGTGTTGACATAAGCAACCATTGTAGATGTATTTTATCGGACACTACAAACTGAAGTCCATCCCAATTACAGAGGGCCTGTAAATTAGGCACACACGTAATATATAAGCTAGTACATATACAACGTTTAATGTGGAGGGTTAAAGATCATAGTATACCTGCTTTACCTAATGTACTTTTTATATGACTTCAGTGAACTCCCACTCAACAACAAATACTACTTTCTTGGTAATATTAGATTTAAAATCACTCAATACGTCAATAGTGTACACCTATCAAACCTATATATAAACACACACGCAAATATATGTAAAATGGGTGCAAATGCAACCACCAGTGACACCAGGAAGTAGCCTAAATCTCTTCTATAAACAAAATTCCACAAACCAAAACTACGATATTTTAGAACTTCCTGTCATTTAGATTGAGGAACGCCAGTCGTACAAGACAGCTTTCTCGCCAGATAATTCATGTAGACAGTATTTCCCACCATATAGTTCACCATTGTAAATGACAAAATGATTGAAAATGATTTCAAATGCCAAAACTAATGCTGGAACACTAATACTATCTGTGCTATTGTCAAAATCCATAAAATGGGTCTGGGATTGGGTTTGTAGAGTCAAATCCACTGTAGAGGTCAAGCGGCTATAGTAAAAATGCACACAGGGAGACTAAGTAGGTAGAGTATGTACATCAGGAATTTGTTATCTCAAGTGTTTTCTATAAACAATTGACTTGATAAGTTACTGAGAGTATTCTTAATTCTTAGTAATGTCTCACAAGCAGAAAAACTGATTGATGAGAAATGCTTTGCTGAAAAGTGAAAGTTCGGACAACAACATGTTAAACTACCTCTGATGGTCATCAAAGTGAATGTTTGAACAACATCTACAACTATCTCTGATGGTCATCAATAGTCACCAAGGGTGAAGGAACATCTCAAAGCCTTGAGAAACAAGCCTTGTCTTTTCATTCTCCGCTGCCCAGTCTTACCCATGTGCCCATGTAGCAACAGACAAGAACCACGGGGACAACAGTCAGACCTGGTAGAACAGTCACAGTTTAGCAAACTGCACTGACCTGGTATGGTTGCTTGATAGAGGCACCAGCAAGTGAAAGCATATGACCTAGCTCATACAAGACAAGTAATTTAACAAGGCCCATTGGCAGATTCAACACGTCATGAGATGACTGTCACGGCTAGCGAGCAAAATCATCCTATCGGGTTCCACACACATGCCAGGGAAATAAACAGCAGCGACTAGATGCTAGCAGAAGACATGTTTAATTTGGCACACCATAAAAAGTGTTTGACCGGATACCTTTGATCTGATCTGCCAACCAAGCAATCACCTTGAACTTAGCAGATCACTTTAAAACGCTGAATACAATCAGAGGTTGTATCAATAGAATATTGATCTGGGGAATTTAGGATGCTGGGAACAAAGATATAAACCTGCTTCCCCAACAGTCAATGGAATTTTATTTATTAACATCTCTGTATGGAGACAAACCACAGAAGCAGTCGTTTTTAATCACCCAACTAGTGAAAGCTACACTATACTGTTCTAGAATTTAGCAAGACGATATTGCATTTCAACATTTAGCAGGTCCGTGTATAGCTAGTAAGTAAACGCACAATTGTATAAAAACATTGCACAACTGGACACAACATTCTCCTTAGGAATCTGTATTATCTGCAGCAAAAACGAGATCCGCCCAGATAATGGCATCAAAGAATTTGCGTGGCACCAACATGTGGAATTTATTTTGTTTGCTTTGATAAATTCTACATAAGGAGCCAAGACGTAAACCATAAATTAACGATCAAAGACCTTATTCTTTATTTGGCATATCTTTTCAAATATTGCATTTCTTAATTAGGTAGTCACAAAACTCGCAGGGTAGATGTGACCTTTTAAATGGCTGAGATAATCTCCAAATTCCAGGACAGCCTTCGCAGTAGGCTATAATAGCGCTCAAAACTCAGGTCTAAACTTCGCACTCACTGGGTGCTCTGCTAACCCTTAATCCAACAATTCACAAATTCCTTGACATTAGAGGATTTATATGAGACTCCCAAAAGGAGAGAAACAGACAACATGAAGCCATTCAAGAAACTGTGTGCATGCGTTGTCTATGTAAACGGGAAAATATGTATCCTACGTTTAGGAGGAAGCATTAGCATGACTCGTAATATGCTTTCCGCTCACTTTGCACTATTATCCTACTTCGAGGGTGCCGTTCTCGCACATGTTTTCAGAAACAATACAATGTTTTGGAAAGAGAAAAAAACTTACCTTCTAAATGTCCGGCGGAAGTGTCTCGTAATCGGAGGTAAAGTCTGAGGTAAGTTTAACCAATTTACTCTAGTTCCGATTAGGTTAATTGAATCACATTCATAGTATTCGATTGTACTGCTGTCTGTTTTAATTATCGATGGCCTTTGCACACTATTTGGCTAGATTACCATTCTTTGAAGCACATTACTCGTCCCTTTGTAGTTCTTCTGCAAGTGGCACTATACCAGCTCGACTTTGCTGCGCTCATGCGCACAATGGCTGCGCGATTCGCCCATTATTAGACCATTTGGGAGTGTATCCATTTCGAAGACAGGTGATACACGTTGTTTGTCGTCCGTTGTCGGACACATCGAATGATCATCTTTGTGCCTCCTTATACCTTGGATAAGGTCTTGGATTGTGAATGGATATTACATGCTTTTGTTTCGTGCAACATGCAGGCGACAGTTTTCTAACCTGTACAGGAGAAGTGAAAATGTTGGCATAGGTTGAGTTAAGAGCCGATAACAGATTAACCTTATTCTTCCTATTGATCTATTGGCAGATAAAGGCAATTAATGATTTCACATAATTGTTGGATAGGGCGAAGCATGGGTGATATCAAATAATGAATGACTATTTCGAAAAATTCATATCAGATCACTGAGAAATGGAGGGGATGTAGAAAAAGGGAATCAATTCCATGTTGCTAGGAGTAAAAAAATGTAGATGACTCAACTTGTACTAAAACTTACTCAAAAGTATTCCATTTTCTTTTACGTCCACGACTGTATGCGTACCTGTACATAGCCTAAGCGAAGAGCGACATCTTGTGGTTACCCTATAAAGGTTTGTCCACGTATGCCTTCTAAAGTAGGTTTGGGAAATTCATGCTTTCATTTTGTATGTACAATAGCCAATCACATTGCCCATCGATTGGCCGTATCCCTAAATGTATGGGGGGGAAATAAAATGTTGAATGACGGTAGATGGATACCAATGTTTACAGAATGTAGAAAATTGTGCTGACAAACAAAACGCAGTGCAGAAGTCAGCCTGATTTCAAGCATGAGAGAATCTATTATCCCCCACTCTATTACTAACAGTATCGTCATTGGTTGTAGGCATTATTGTATGGAGGAAGAATGGTTTGTAGCCACGCCTTTTTCTCTGTGCGCTTTCACTTTGGATTGGCTACTTCATCTTCACGCCCCTCTACATTTGCTAAATTCAGTGTTTGCAAGCATTAAACTTCGTCTGAAGTTACTTTCTCCGTCTTCTTTGGACAAGCTTTGGTGTCTGGTCTATTTGAAACCATGTCTGACAGAGGCTCATTTGATACCAACGTTGTCACTTTAACACGATTTGTTTTGGAGGAAGGAAGAAAGGCAAAAGGCACAGGAGAACTAACAACACTTCTGAATTCGTTGTGCACAGCTATCAAAGCTATCTCCACAGCCGTCCGGAAAGCTGGTATTGCTCATCTGTAAGTTGCCACTGACAATAGAACATCGTGACGGGGTCTATAGGTGTTCAATCGAAAGTCGCTGGTTTACTTGTAGGCATAGTGCATGTTTAAATCGACATAGGCATTTCACCCCCTTACACCTCATCCACTTTGACGGACGTCAAACAAACGTCAGACGAACATTGCGACTGGGTGTATAGGTGCTCTATCGAAAGTCGCTGGTTTACCTGTAGGCCTTGTGCATATTTAAATTGACATAGGCATTTCACCCCCTTACACCTCATCCACTTTGTCGCTGTCGCGGATGTAATGCTACGGTCGAGTACAAAGATTCGACTGTAAACTAACACCTCGGTGGATCTGGCACTCCGATTTGTCACATAATGTCAAATGTATGGGATGTTGCCTTATATCTACATCCAACTTTATCTAACTAGGTTTATGGACATTTAGGACAACATATGTTAATTCGTTTGTTTTATTATGTTAATAAACACGTGTGATCAGTATTAAAAAGTGTTCGTCACTCAGTTATATCAGTCAAGTGTAAAGCGGTAACTGTAAAATGTTTGATATTATTATGTATTATTATTCATAAAATTATTATTCTGACCAATGACGTCTTTACTAAATAGATGTCTGTCAGATATATTTATTGAACGTTCTCTGCCCTATTGGTCAGTTATGGCATTGCTGGCAGCACCAATGTGACTGGCGACCAGGTCAAGAAACTGGACATATTGTCTAATGATTTGGTCATAAACATGATCAAATCCTCCTTCACCTCCTGCGTGTTGGTGTCTGAAGAGGATGAAAATGCCATCATTGTTGAACCTGACAGAAGGGTATGTGTGCAACTTGTTGGATTTTAGACTCTCTGTCCACTTTGTCATGCTGATATTGGAGGATAGGAATGCAACAGAAAGCAGAGAGGAATGTATTTTGAGCAACATGGATTCTATTTCAGGGTAAATACATTGTGTGCTTCGATCCCCTCGATGGGTCTTCCAACATTGACTGTCTCGTTTCCATCGGGACCATCTTTGCCATCTACAGAAAGGTAAGGCAGTTGGTACAAAACACTTCAAACATCAAATAAAGGAACTGTCAATAATTCATAAAAGTCCAATTTGTTTGGCTTTGTCCTCAGACCACAGATGATGAACCTTGTGAGAACGATGCTCTGCAGCCTGGAAGAAACCTTGTGGCAGCAGGGTATGCTCTCTATGGAAGCGCCACCATGATGGTGCTTTCCACTGGGCAGGGAGTCAACTGTTTCATGCTGGACCCTGTGAGTCCTACTGCTGACCAGCTTTAGCCTTTAAAAAAACCCCAATGTTGACTAGTACACGATTGTTGATACCTGTAAATGACTCTGTGCTAGGCCATTGGAGAGTTCATTTTGGTGGACCGAGATGTGAAGATCAAGAAGAAGGGGAAGATCTACAGTCTTAACGAGGGCTATGCTGCAGACTTTCACCCCGCTGTTACCGAGTACCTACAGGCCAAAAAGTTCCCAAAGGTAACGTTCGTTATTTTTATTTTGACAGTACTGCCATGTAAGAGCTTCGATATCAGTCATTCCCCTGTTAGATTAGGAGAGAACTGACAGAGCGAAAAGTGGAGGCTTCGGGAGTGGAAAAGAACTATGCCATGGAGTTGACATCTTACTCCCCTCTCTCTGTTTGCCAGAGGCTGATCAGCGCAATAGAGGCTCCGCCCCCTGTGGCTGGTTTGTGCCCAGCATGCTTGTGTGTTTTGGATGTTACTGCACCTTGATTTGCACCTTTGACTTGTGTCGCACCCTAGTGTTGTAGCAGCTTGCGTTGTACGCCACCATTCAATGTCACTGCTCCCTCTGACCTCTTAAAGTGGGATTCGTACATTATTTGGGTCGGCGTTGCAAGGGTACAGTGTCCACAGCCGAGGTTGTGATGAAGGAAGAGATTGACTCATGAACGTCTTTTCTGACCCGTTTAGTGTTTTTATGAATGCACCCCAGAGAAACGATACACCAGAGAATAAAGCAACAGGATTTTGGGAAATTCTTACTATTGCTTAAATGTTTAAGACGTATCGCGGTGTGTTTTTGTAATCTTGAATATGTGAATGCAATGGCTGTGTTTGCATAACTGTGCATTGCTCCGTAGAAGGATGTGACTGGCACAATGTACCTCAGCTTCCTTTTATTAAAGAAGTGTTTCGATTGGTTGGTTGGTGTAGAAAGGTGAACAAGGAAGTTGACAAGGTTTCAATGGGTATTAGTAATCCCTGTCAAGATAATTAGTATTTCAAATATATAAAATGGGTGGCTATGGACCCTTCTACACAGATATTGATAGATGCTTGCTGTATATGTGTATGTATATGTAATGTACACGCATACAATGAGACATTGACCTAACCAACTGGTCGAAATTTTTAGCTGTCCTTGGACAACCAGTGTCAGCTTATTTCAATATTTTTCCTGTTTTAGGATGGCAGCGCCCCTTATGGCGCCCGCTACGTTGGGTCTATGGTAGCTGATGTACACCGGACACTGGTATATGGAGGGATCTTCCTTTATCCAGCTAATAAAAAGAGTCCTGAAGGAAAGGTATGGTGAAGTAGAAAATCTAGCATCCTGTTGAGCGGACACATTTTTGTAATAGACACAGTGTATAGATGGAGTCTGTAACAGCTCAAAAATGTTTAAGTCCCTCATCAATCTGCACATTGATACAAATACTTGAATGACATTTAAATAAAAATGCTGATCTTGATGCAGGCCATTCACAATGACACTGGATTCTTATGAAACAGTCATTGTCCACATAGAAAATTGCCTAAAATGTTAGGAAATATCTGTGGTTTGTGATAAAACAGGAATCAGTTTGTGTCTTCATGTATTTGAGAAAAAGGTTGTTGCACCAGGCTGTGCTACATTTATCTCATTGCTGAGTCACCATGACGGCTCATTTGAGACAAATGTTTTGAATTGGGCAGAAAATGTAGCAGAAAATGCAAAGTTTCAGTCAGAGACCAACTGGAAAAATCTGTTACTTGTTACTTATTTTAGTTTAGGCTAAACCCCATGTGTTTTAACTCTTCTCCCCAGCTGAGGCTGTTATATGAGTGCAACCCCATGGCATTCATCATAGAACAGGCTGGAGGACTAGCCACTACCGGATCCACCGCTGTTCTTGACATCCAGCCTGTCGGCATTCATCAGAGGGTTCCTATAGTCATGGGCTCCCCTGATGATGTGGAAGATTATATCGCCATCTATGGCAAACATGTCAATGGAGAGCAATCATTATGAGTGCATGGACACTACAGCAGAAAGACCCATGACACACAGAAGGTACAGTATGTTGTGTAGGGAGACCAAAGCCAATGTTTACTACGTTTAGTCCTAACCCTCAGACCTCACACACATGCGCGCGTGCGCTCACACCTGCTACCCTGAGCCTAAGGTCCTGACTCGACCTTAGTAGAAAAGTTGAGACCGGAAATAGGACCAAAGAACCCCACACCCTACTCCCTCAACTGCTAAGACCAGACACACACTCCACTGTCCAGTAAAAAGACACACTCCATTGTCAGTGTAGGTCTATAAACAACCTACAATAATAAGGAATCTGCCAAAAAATTCCTTTTTGGACAGTCAAAGAGTGGCGATTCAATTGACACAAGGCATACAGTCTTGCTAATTCTGAACCATAACCTGCTTATTTCAATGTCTTGAAGTCATAATGTGCCAAAAGATTCCTCCAAACAGTGCCTTGATGTTTTCCAGTACATGTATATTATTTTGATTGATAAAGCTTGAAAACAATTGTTTGACAGTTTTTCCTGTTTCTATTTCCTTTATATTGTCATCCCTCTACATACACACAACCCCATGATGACATGGCAAAAATTGTGTGCATGATGGAGAGCGTGTACAGATTTTCCTCTTATGCTCAGCCAAACTACTGTGAGCATGTTTAGCTCAGCTGAACAAAATAACACTGGGAGTAAATAGACATGCGCTTATTGTGCACTTTACTGATATAGTAACAATTTGAGCTTAGCTTTGAACCTTTGAGACTGTCATTTGAAACGTTTGTGATTTTGGAAGCGTGAAACAAACATAAATAATTGCAAAGCTATTATGTACACGAAGACAAGAGATGACCTTTTAAGCTACAGTTCAATAGATGGTCGATGACATTTGAGCAACGCACAGAGACCCCTTTACTTGCTGACAGTGAGATTTCATGCATCATTTCAGGATTTTCTGAAATTCCCATCAAAAGAGACATCAAAGCCAGAGATATGATATAGAGAATAGTCTGACCTTTAAGTAAAGGTCAATAATTGGTCATGGAGTCTGTTGACATTTGAGGAACATGGGACTCTTTTAGCTTGTGAGCCCCCTTAGCATGTCTTTCCCCAACTTTTCTCAAATCTCAAATCTACACAAATGCAGTTTGAAACAATATATTGAGTTATATTAAAACTACCAACATCCAGTGAATTTGCTGGGTGAAACACATCTTTGGCTTCTTCCTTCGTGCCGTTGCAGTAGCACATGCTCGTTCGACCCCTTCAGGACCAGAATCAGTCTTCACTGCTGTTACATGATCTCCCCCCTCTGCTCACCTCACAAATATAACACTTGGCATCCCTCCATGGGGAATGAAAAGGGCTCGTCTACTAAAGGCCTTCCTCACACACGCACACACACACTCGGTTGCTGCCTTTCCCGGTTGCTGCCACTGCTGCCGCCTGTCATTTCCATTCAGGAACAGTCGTGTGCCTCACAGCTCCGAAAGGACTGTACAATCAGGAGCCAAAATGTCGGATCAATCAGCTTTTGACACGGACGTCTGGACGTTGACTCGCTTCGTCATGGAGACCGGCCGCAAGGTCAAGGGGTCAACCGGTGAATTGACGCAGCTCATCAACTCCATGTTAACAGCCATCAAAGCCATTTCGTCTGCCGTGCGCAAGGCAGGTCTCGCTCATCTGTAAGTGCTGCGTGTTCTTTTGCCTAGTTTGAATGGTCCCTCCTGCTGTGAAAGTCAGAAGGATCTGATGGCCTCATTGTTACATTTCCAGAATCTCCGGTTTCCTGTATTTCCTGTAATGTGGCATTAGAGCTAAGACGAAAACCAGTTAAGTCAGCGTAGATCACCTAAGAAAGGTTGTTTTGTTTTTTGAAACACAAGAAAGAAAAACGGAATGTTTTTAATTGCAGACGACTTAAATATACCCCATCATGTAGGTTTCCTCATTCCACATTTCTCAGATGAATGTTCTGCCGTCCTTGCGTAGGGGAAACATGACTCTGACATGCTGAGTATGCATGTCAAAGTCAGGCATCTCAACTCTGAACTCAGAAATGTGAATGCAGATACATCTAAACAACCGTTTCGCAGAGTAGCCAGCTCACATGGAATAACTGTTTGGGGATCGGGGATTTTCAGGTTCAACCTCATAATGCATGTGTGCAACATGAAGGATTTCCCTGTGTGTGTGTGTGTGTGTGTGTGTGTGTGTGTATACGCCAGATCTACGCATTATATCTAGTGCCCGCCTGTCTGTCCAAAGCTGTATAAACACCAACAGCCGGGCTATAACGGGCCAGGGTCCTCACCATATGTCATGAAAGCTTTTCCACCTGCTAGCTATATGTGCTGTCCAATCTCGCAGACAGGGCATGGCAGGAAAGGTGAACGTCACAGGGGATGACGTGAAAAAACTGGACGTACTGTCAAACGACCTGGTCATCAATATGCTGCAGGCTTCCTTTGGCACCTGTGTCATGGTGTCTGAGGAGAACAAAGAAATCATTATCACTCCCAAAGACAAGCGGGTAGGATGTAGCATCCATCTCTCTATAGGAGTATGTAGGAAACTCCACTGTCGTATCTTGGTGTGGGGGATTCAGAACACGTGTTTGCATGCAAATTGAGCAATATACTAAACAGGCAGCTTCGTGGTCGATGATTCATCATATAAAGAAGAAAAGCGACCAAAGTTTTAGCAAAATCACTTAATTTTAAATATTTCATTGAGAATTCTTTTGACATTGGTGAAAGATCAACATTGCATACAACAGTACAAGTATAGTGCTCACCCTATTCAGTGTTTTCAATCTTAGATATCTACTCATGAATAACATATTCTGGCTTGACTACTTCACTGAAACCTTGAGGGAGGTCTCACGCAAACTCTCATCTCCAACAGGGCAAATATGTTGTCTGTTTTGACCCCCTGGACGGCTCCTCCAACATTGACTGCTTGGCCTCCATAGGCACCATTTTTGCCATTTACAAAAGGGTGAGGATGTTGACAACCATTTTTCCTTTCTACTATTTTTATATAAGTTGACCTCTTGCTTTATCCAAACCCTTTTTTGTTTTTCCCTTTTCGACCGAGATTTTCTGGTTTTGTTTAGCAGTGCATGCTGTCTCTCTGCCATTGTTGTGCGACTAATTTGGTAGATTTGGCCGTATGTCTGCATAGCCTTGTGGAACACGTGGCACAGTGCAAGGTCATAGTGCGCAGTGGTAGCCGGGTACAGTAGGTAGAATGTCAAATTATTCAATGCGTTGGGACAACCGAATATAGCAGATTTTTTTCTCCTTTTTATTGTCAAAGAATTGTATGTATTGTTTGCTTTCAAGATGCAAATACAGTTTCAGCAAATGTAACTAAAACTTTCCAACTTTCTATACAAAATATTTCAGTTTTTTTCTCTCCCATCCAATCCGGCAGTTATCTGAAGGAGAGCCCACAGTAGAAGATGCCTTACAGCCAGGAAAGGAGATTGTGTGTGCAGGCTATGCCCTCTACGGCAGCGCCACCCTGGTGGCGCTCAGCCACGGCGCTGGGCTCAATTTCTTCATGCTGGACCCTGTGAGTGTGCTCCTATAACGTACACCCACATATGTGGGAAGATTCACAACAATATCAAGGAGTTTCAAGATGAGCAGCTATATGCTACATTGGTGGGGGGGGGGTATAGTACATATAGTACAACTTTGTACACTGCACATTGTGTGACACTATTGAAATACAAAGACATAAATTGCATATAATCATGAGTACTTTATACTCATGGTGCTTCTATTGAGCAATATTTAGGTGTGTTTTCCTATCTGTGTACAATCATCTGAAGTACAGAGCAGCTTGGCAAATATTTAGTTTTCATTTGAAAGAAATGTGATGCAGTGTACAAGGCCTAGAAGCCCCATAACTGGTCGTGTTGACTTTCAGGCGATTGGTGAGTTCATCTTGACAGAAAAGAACGTACAAATGAAGAAGAAGGGGAAGGTCTACAGTCTGAATGAGGGCTACGCTAAATACTTCCACCCGTCAATCAACGAGTACCTGAAACATAAGAAATACCCAGAGGTGTGGAAATGAGCAGCTGCACGTTTTTCGCGCACTATTTTCAGTCACGTTGTCTGAGAGGCCCTCAGTGGTTGAATGTAAAAATACAGAGCTTGTTGTTTGAATAGCAATCAAATATTCCAAAGTTCTGGTTAGAATATGGCTATGGTGTATTCAATTGTGGTTTGTCACTACTGTGGCCCACGCAGTCACATGAAGTTATTCAAATAATTACCCCGAGCAGAATACAAGGTGTTTTGTCAGCTACGACGAGTTGATATTTTTGATCCACAGTTAAAGACTATGGCAAGGTTGGCTCTGAAAAAAACATGTTACTCTCGTTCATCTTATTGGGAAATAATGCTGTTCACTCATGAATCTTCTAAAACTTCATGTTGTCCCTGTAGGATGGTAGCGAACCTTACGGTGCCAGGTACGTTGGCTCGATGGTGTCAGATATTCACCGCACCATAGCCTACGGTGGCATCTTCATGTACCCAGCCAATGAGAAAAGTCCCAAAGGCAAGGTAGGTGATAGACCATAGACGAGAACAATGGTTTCGTACATATCAAACCATGTGCTTATTTTGAATCGTCTATATCCTGGAGTTACGACTTCGTTTTTGATCTGCCGACAAATATAGAGGCGTGCGTAACTAGGAAACAGAGGCGAAAATGGTAAGTTTGCAAGTTTTACATTTTTGTACCCCCAGCTGAGGCTGCTTTACGAGTGCAACCCGATCGCCTTCCTGATCGAGCAGGCTGGAGGACTTGCCACCACAGGAACCCAGAGGATACTGGACGTAAAGCCTGAATCCATCCACCAGCGCGTACCGTTCGTCGTGGGGTCGTCCGACGACGTCAACGAGTACCTTTCCTTTGTCAAGAAGCATTCGTAAAGATCCATGTTTCTTTATAGCCGGGCCAGTGATATTACCCAGTGTGTCAATGGTACTTTATTAAAATTGTCAATTAAATTCCAAAAAGGTGAGACCATCATTATTGTTTTGTAACTGTATTTTAAACTATATTTTGTTAGAGACCAAGGTTTTTTTCTCCAGATCATTGTGTAAATGAGAAACAAGTGCACATAATATTCGATAGAAACAAATATAAAACAAAGTATACAAACATTCAAACACAAGTCCTTAATTTCTTAAAAAGCCTAAGAGGAGCGATAACATCCACATTTTAGCAAGCATGGCAAGCATTACTAAAAAGGCTGTCCTCTATTCAGAATGGGGTGATTAAATGGTCATGTCCATTTTCCTGGATGTTCTCTTGAGCACGTGCAGACAAGCCAAACAGGAGCAGCATGCCAGCCTACTGTATTAACCAGAATGCCACAATCAAAAACTAAAGTGAATGAATTTATTTACAATAAAATTCTAGTTGACACCTTCACTCTAGCAACTGTATATTTGGTCAATAAAAAGACTGATGTCGAGATTCAAACAATGAGATTCAATCAATGGTGAACTTATGATTTCATATTCCATTAAATGCACGACACCAAAGGAGAAACTACCAATAAATTATCCTTTTATCTCTCAATAAAAAGGTGATCTTTGACCTCTACTCATGAAAATAAATCACATTTTCTTGTAACCAAAGGGATCTAAGTAGATCAGAAGCTGCCCTTTAACCTTTCAAATCCCAAAGGAAAACCAATTAAAGACAACCATTTGGACAGAAACACCATCCAATTATAAGTGAGATCTGTTCCTATGGTGTGTTTGATTCATACAGTTTTTTATGTTGTACAAGGCTTAGTACATAAGTCCACAAATGGGCCTTCAATCCAAGATGATCAGGACATGAGTGGTACTGGTCTCACTTTGCACCTCTGATGGCTACATGCAGCAATATTCTTTCCTTTTGTTGCAAAAAAACCCCCCAAAACAAAGATGTGCTACCACGTGTCAACTGCTGGTCAACTTGCATATCACTCAGAGGGCGGGGGAGGATTCTGAAAAGTGCTCTGCATCAGAATTTGGCAGATGCAGGGAGTCCAAATCACCGTGGTTACGGTCAGTAGGAGCATCCCCGTTTCTCCGTCATGGTCGCACTCCTCTTGTTTACATGTTTTTCAGATTGAGGACTGGCTGATGTCAAAAACAGACTCATTCTGAAAGAGACAAAAGTCCGCACTGAGGAGACCGACTTCATAACTTAGAACGTCAAAGTTGAAGACCCCTAAGAAACCGCTAGGAGTTTATAACTTTACATTGTCAAATAGCTAGAACTTGCTAGACTATTGAATATGGTTTCAATATGCTGTACACCCGTTTCATTAAAAAAAATGGTGTTCTGTGTACCTTGCAGTTCAAATCAAATAATAATGTATTTGTATAGACCTTTTTACAAGCAATGTCACTGAGGGCTTCACAAGGACCCATAGAACTGCCCCTCAACCAATCTAAAGTGATAAACCCTCGAGGAAGATAAATTCTCCAACAGTTCCCTTAATCCCCCCCAGTTTAACATGATGCTTCCAAATATAGACCCCCCTATCCCCTCCCACTTTAAAGGCTGACATTTGACCTTCATCTAACATACCTTAGTGTTGCCCCAGTCTTTCTGTGGTCTGGAGGCCTTCTGGTGCCCTGTCACAGGGTCAAGCCCCTGTCTTCGCTGCTCTCTCTCTTTCCTGAGTTCCTGATCAAAATAGGCCCTGGGACACAAAAATACAAAGTGTTGTCGTTACTGATCTGAGTCAAGTCTTAGGTACATATGATTTGACATTACGAGCGCACGAGTGTCTTGTATTTGTATCCGTCCCCAACAGAGGGCGCTGTATTTGTACCAGTCATCAGGAACGCCACCTACCTCTCTTTCTTTAGCTGCTCCATCTCTGCCTGCTGTCTCTCGATCTTGTCCCCAAACTCCAGCTTGAACAGTCGGTTGGCGTCTTCTGCCAGCTGCCTCTCCTGTTCAGCTTGCTTGCATCTGTTTGTTTGTTTTTTGGAAAGGTGTTGGGGGGGCACATCAACTTATGATAAAATAAAATGAAAACAGGAATGTGATGAAAGGAAGAAGAAAGGGGGAGGGGAATATCCCACTGCAAATAATAATAATAAATGATAGGGAATGACTGAATAACTTGCACTGAGACAAGTAAGAGTAATTGACAGTTCTTCAAAACAGATGAAACAGGCAAAATGTTTACTTCGATTTTGACTCCTTTTATTATGCTAGTTGTATACTACAGTTTACATTTGTTATGTCCACATATATGTTTTGCCGCTGGTCAGAGTATTTGTCATCCTGACATTACCGTTCAGAACGTTAAGCCTTACATTTTTATGTGGGTTGCTGGGACATAAATATCCTTGTATTGGTAATATGGACCACACTGAGGTTGGTTAACATGTTTAAATTGCCCTAAAAATAAAAATGAATTGGCAATAGAATGAGGACCACTGAATGCAATGCAAGAAGCTAACTAGATGTTTACATAAGATATTAAGAAGAACCATCTAGTAATTATTTCAACTTTTGCTATTAGGCCTACTAATTGAGCTTTGATAATTCACAGTGTAACTTGTGAGATTATGTCTGCCAAAGTAGTAGCGCACTAAACCATCTTGCTCTTCCATATTTTAAATGTGAATGTGTACTGGAATACAGAATCAAGCAAATCTGGTCCAAACCTCAAAAAAACGTTAAATAATTGAGCATTTACAATTGCATGTTGTCCAACTAGGAGCTCATTCATCTGGTTTGCCAAACTGTGTAACTTAACAGTTATCGTTTTACATTATGTGTTGTCTAATCTGTAAAATTTTGTTTTTGCAATTCTCGACCCGGTGTCCAGCTAGACTCCGTAACGACAGTTGAACGCGCCTTCAGATTCGCAAGCGGAAATGACAAGATTAGGTGTTCTAGGTGGAGTTAAAAGGGGAGATATTGCACAGAGTATACTTGACACGTGAATTTGAGCGCTTCACCCTGTGGTGACCATGATGTGGAAGAACACAAGGGTGGAGGGTTCTACCAGTCCGGTCTAATCACAGCTGCTGCTAAACAGCCACATCAGGAGGGCCATGACGGAAAACATTGGAACAGATTGTAAGAAAGGCTTTAACAGAGGAAATACCAAGACAAACATTACGTTTCGTTTTATAGGGTGTTTTCTCATGACTTGGTTCAGAATGTAGACTATGAAACTGATGTATGGAGGGACTGTTAGCCCTATTTCTGCATCCAAAGTAACTTCCCTGCGGTGGAGTTTAAGTTTTTAGCCTGCTTCACCAAATCTTTCTCGCTGTGTCGGAAAAACCGAAGGAGAACAAACAATGAAAAAGGAATATAGACAGAAACAGAAATACGAACAGAGATCGAAATTATTGTTAATCAACAAGTGGTTCCAACTTTAAACACAAAATGCGATAAATCAATTAAGAGCCAAGACCTGGTTCAAAAGAAATGTGTTTTAAATATTTTTGAATTGTGTTTCAATACCAAGTAGTCTTTTAAAAATGTATCTTTTGGGTGCTGTCCCCCACAAAGATCTTACTAGTACATTCTTCAGAGTTGTTAAGAGTGAGGTGTGATCTGACCTGCTGTCCAACTGTTTAATAGTTCCCGCCATCTGGTTCATCTTCTCCTCCAAGCGACTGATGACCTCGTTCTTCTGTTTGCTGCTGGCCTCCGAGCTCTGCAGAGACGTTCCCCCAAAACAAGCCACAAATATCAGCCTCCAAGTCAGTCTGAATGGCCTTGGTGGCTTTCGGAAAAATCCAATTAAAAAGTACTTCCAAAAGCCATCCAGGGGCTTTTAATGAAACCATCAATCAAACATTCCTTCTAGAACTTTCCAGCAGTTTAGCGACTGCTTTCACGCGAAAACCTAACTCCAGTGTTGCATGAGTGTTGGAGAGTTGCTGATGGGTAACACTGAATGCTGAACGTTGAGCGCTCAAGGCATCAGCAATTTGGATGGCGGCGTCTATACCTGTGACTTGTGGGCCAGCTGCTGGTTCAGGGCCAGCAGGTCCTCCATCTGCTGTCTGATCTGCAGCAGCGTGTCCTGCTTCTCACAGATATCCTTCTCCAACATCTTCATGGACAGCTCCATCTCCTGCTTCATCCCGATCTGGACCTCTAGCTCTCTCTCCACGTCCTGGGGCCCAATCACAGAACACCACGACCCGTCACACAAAGCCGGCCCCCTACACACATGGTTCCCCCTCATGGCCCGTCACACAAAGCAAGCCACCTACAAACATTTGTCCCCCCCCACGCTTACACTGTAATCGCATCAGAAGTAAGACCCTTCAGACCTCGACAGAAGTACGCACAATAATAAACTGACTTTGCTGTGGTGAGACTAGGATTTTGGGAAAGTAGGGAGAAATTCATTGGCGATACCGACCAATCGAAGCTGGGTTTCCTCCTTGAGCTGTTTCTGTGCCTCGTTGAGAACTTGGCCATCTAGCGATCCGTCGGTTCTCAGCGCCTGGGCAGAACATTTCACTAGACATGTCAGGACACGCTTGTCCTTAAACATTTCTCATCTTCCGCTGGGATGTCTATGAACTGCTTGATGAGACACGCACACTACATAATGGCTTGTAATAAGTGGTACCATGAAAGAATGCCAAATGTGAGTTGTCTTAACATGCTAAAGACGACAAGAAAAAGGAGACCTTGTGATTGGATTCTAACTGGTAAGAACTCTCCTCCTTGACTCTTTCTACATCCTCTTGCAAGGTGATGATTCTGTTGTTTGCAACAGCAAGCTGTTAAAATAGAAGCATGGGATCTTAGACAAGGCACGTAGGACGTCACAGTTGTTTATATTTAAAAAAGCAAAATACCATCATTCGCTGGTGAAACTGTTCTGCAAGTGTAAGAGCACATACACACCTCTTCTGTTAGTTTTGTATTGGACTTTTCAAGCGCATCCACTTTTGCTTGCAAATTATTTACTGATGCACTGGTAAGAAGAGGAAATGCACATCAAGGCCAGAATATTTATATGGAAATAAATCAATTTCCCCAAAACCCGTTTGTACCTTAAATGTCTGTTCAATTCCTCAACGTAATTCTTCTGATCAAGAATGGCAGTGATTTGACCGTCACTGGATAAATAGGAGACAGAATATTTAAGTAACATTTATTTATTCAGGGTACTCACACTGACTAGCTGCTCTTTTGTACACAGGCAACAAGTCTAAAGTCAAATATAAGAAATATACATTTAGTTGGGAGCAGACTGTCGGACTCCTGAAGAGTACTAACAATTTTTGAATTGACATGTTAGAGACATGCATCTCATGCATGTTTCTAACAGTGAAGTAGCAGTACTTCCACAGGATAGTCTAGTTTCACCTGTTTTTGAATTGCTAAATTGCTTTAATCTGGTCTCTTCGATGACTAAGGGTCACAGTCTCCTCAATGACTAAGGTAAACCCATGATGTCCAAGTTAGAAAGCAGTAGTAAGAATGAAACGTACCCCTCAGCGCTCTTGCTGCTGTGGCCACCGTCCTTTAGATACATGGAGAAGTCTATGACTCCAACCTGAAGAGGAAAGCACACAAACCCATGTTTAGGAGGGAGATTTTTTCAATTTGCCTGACAAACAATTGGCTACCATAGAATAAAACTGGCTTTTTGTGTTCAGAAGGACTGAGAGGGCATTATGAGCACCCCACACATAAGATGCTAGATAAATATAAAAAGACACATATATAATTGTATGATAGCAACAACAAAAAACTGATTTGGAAATGGTCTGGTATGTTCTACGCCTTTTGCAAACCTAGTCACAAGTATTGATTATGCCACTCATAGAGGCTTAAGACTAGAAGAAGGACACACTTGTGAAAAATGCCTTCTAACCTGAGAGTCTAAATCTTCTCCCTTCATACAGAGGTTGGCATCTATGACATTCAGTCCCACCAGCAGCCCAGCGATCACAGCTCCCTCTTCTTCCATCATCAAGGAATTGGCCTCATAAAACTCACTAAAAAGGTATAAAAATGTATTAACACACTAAGAGAAGGCAGACAATTCAGAGAGAATTGACAAAGAGGGTCATATATGGATCTTTCTGTGTGAATGTCGGAATCGCTGACTGCAATTAGGTGTAAACCCAACATAGTAGCCTATCCTATTGGCTTACCTCAGAAGATCCTTTCTGTTGATGATGGTCTTCATATAGTCTGAAAGCTTCTTTTGCATCAGGGCCAATCGCAGCCAGGCACGTCCTCTTCCAAGGGGAGTTCTGTGATAGAGAAGATGACACCCTTCATTTGCTTGTGGGATGGAGAGACCTCTTGCTGACTAGGACTACAACGTATCTGCAGATGTTTCACCAGAGAGTCAGGACCAACTCTTTCTAAGGGACACTGGGGTGTCCTGCAATACTCAACGTCTGTGCTACTTTCCTAAATGTCTAAGTAGCACCCATGTAGCAGATCATAGGTTGTCACATGCAGTTAGTCCTCTTTCATGTGACTGATGTAAAGCCAGGAAAGATTGTAACTAAGCAGGGGAGCATGTGATCAAGAGGCATGTTGACTCACACACTGATTTCTGTTGTCTCAACAACACACGTCTGACGTGTGACAAGCATGTGGACGTGTCGACTGCCAGCAGTAGGACCCTTACTTGAGACCTGGAAGGTCTTTCACGCTGGCCGTTATCTCCCCTGCCTCTGGGGTCAGCTTCTCCACCAGCTCCAGAGCGCCCCAAAACGACTTGTTCTGGCCAAGGAAGGTCTTCTTTGCTGCAGGGGAAGGAAGAACGCGGAGACAGAACGTCAGCGAGGGTTGGATAACTGGCGGTGGTGTCGAATGTGCTGTTGGCATTTGAGCCTCTCACGCCTTCTTACTTTTCAAGCCGTGTTTCAGACAGTGCTCCATTACAACAAAGAACTGTTGGAGAGGGGCATAGTCGGAGTCCAGCGTGCGGCCCAGGTTGAGCGCAGACTCGATGAGACCCTTGATGCTCAGCTTGGCCATGTTCATCAGGTTGAGCCTCTCGATGGCAATGGGGTCCTTGGGATCTGGAACAGAACAGAGAGGAAATGACAGACGGGTGTCATTTTAGAGGGGACAATGTTATAATGGCTGGCTGTGCATACGTAGACCTACTACGGCAACTACGTTGCACTGCGTAGCTCAAAAAGGGGTCAACGGCAACTTTAAGCTTGAAAATAATCGTTTCAAGCTTAAAGTGGTCCAGAAAAGTAAACATTTTTTCTACATATGGACTAGAGCTGATGGCAGAGATGCATATAGAAGAATCAGACCTAGTTATTAAAGAGTCATGCCAGACTCAGTGGATTTTTGGTGGTTTTTCCATTCAAAATGTGTGACCATTCTGATTCATAGTGATGCATCATTTGAACCGCAGAGTTTGATGCTGTGAAAGTGGGGGACAACACTTAAGATCGCGTTATAACCTGAAACATGGTGAGTGGCCAAGCAGACTGCCAGCAGTTCAGACAGTCTGCCAGCAGTTCAGACAGTCTGCCAGCAGTTCAGACAGTCTGCAGTAGCTACAATATATTCACAGCAGGGATTGATCCAGAGCATCACCTGATCGTGCCCAATGATGATAAGTTCAGGCAAAGGACAGTAGTCGTTGCAAAGTAATATAAAACAAAATAAGACTACAATGTGCTCTGCATACCACTGGCACAAACAGAAACCTTTTTTCAACTACTAAAGCCTGAAAAATGGGGTTTTCAAACATGTAAGCTTACTTTGAACCCCAAACCAACCAGGACAGTAGTCGTTCTACAAAATGCTGTCGACATGGATTTCTTTAAACCTGGCACAGATACAAAACATCCCCAAAATCTGCTGATGTGACTTCACTGGTAGGGACACAATCATTCTCTATCAGGGGGAGAAGGAGAAGAGGCTTTGTAAATGGATATCCTAGCATCTCTGCCGTTAGGTCTTAATTTCAACCTAATCACATTAGAATTATACTTGGGAACAGACTAACTGACTCTGGGGAATGGACTGACATTTACTGTAGAAACCTTTCTTCTGGCTGCAGCTCTAGATTATTGTACAGCATAATGCCATATGAGCCGAAAAAACGATGAATGCACTAATGTTAAACCGTAAGCATTTAATTTCCAAAATATCTGCAACAAGACTATAAAGCTTACAAATATAGACCTGTTTTAACATTATACCCTGAAAAGGCTATGGCAATATGGCCAACCAAAACATATTTTATAAGAGTTTGAAAATAACAGCAGAATGCATTACACTAGGGAGGAACTGCAGGGTAGAAGCTTAACACTTGTTTCCACTGGAGGTCGGACAAAAACAAAAGTCTGTGACAGGGCGATCATGAACTGAATCACAAGTACTTAATTACTAGGTATACTATAAAGACCATCCCGGCTACAGACACACCTTATTTACAAATAGTTGTAAAAGCCTTCCGACAGCCTCTGTACCTACCACAGCTAAACGAGAACACCTTTAAGTGTCGGTTGTAGAGTACAGTCTTCCTAACACTACATCAGCAGAAGTCAAGTGAAGTGTTGCATGTCGAGGCCTGGTTCACCACCACCCTGACTGAGCATCGTGCACTGGGCAGCTCCCATGTAAGGCTGCCAGACACCTACCTTCATGGGCCGGCTCAGGGTCTGGCGTTAAGGAGATATCGTTGAGCTCGCGCAAGCAGAGCCATTCTCCATCCACCGACACGCGGAAATTGCAAAGGTAAATCGTTTCGCGGGCGGCCTGCGTGATTTTGTCTGTGGTGGGGGTCGGGGCGTCACTCTGAGGCGTTAAATCAGACATGATGACTCAGCGAAGGCTGTGACAACAACAACAGGGGGGGAGGGAAAGAAGGGCAGTTTTCTCTCCAGTAACCCCGGCAAAAATAAGACGGAGGGATGAATCTCGCCAGGTTCTGCAGCAGAAGCCTTCGCTGATTTGAGCTTGAAAAGGAAATTTGTCATACAAAAAAAGGGGAAAAAGAAGACATGCAAAGCTCCTAGCAGTTCTTTTGAAAAGGATGCTGTGGTTTTTTCCCCCCCTCCTCTTTGTATCTCCGTTGCCTATCCCTTTTCTTCTTTCCCCAGCCGATCCGTTAGAAGACCAAATCTGCCGGCTCAACAAAAGGCTGCCGTGCCCCTCTCTTCTCCAATCTGCTGTGGTCTGTTGAGCTCAGCCAGGGGACTTACAATGTGGGGAGAGCACTAATTGTATTGGCTGTGCGCAGTGAGTGCACTGGAGTGGGTGTTGACCAAGATGGCGGTCTAATGAGCCTGGTAGAGGACCCATGAGTCACGTGAGCAGATGGTGCATGCGTAAAAAATAAAAAAAAAATCAGAGGGGGTGGGGTCGGGGGAGGGGGGGGTTAAACACATTGAATGCTAGTTCTGCTCCATCTCTAAAGCACTGGGACATTTCTTGACCTGGAAGATGAGCTACTAGTCAAACACTAGACAACACTAATGACTACTGCCAAATGGTCAGTGAGATTGAATATGGACTTCGGTTCCGTTGTAGACAGAGCTTGAATAACGACAACAAAAATGTCTACATTTGTCTGCATTTGGTGCCTGCATGTATTTTTAATCGCCCTATTTGCCATCAGCTTTAATGAAGAATGCTGAGGTGCAATGTCTAAATTGGTTTATATTTGACAGATTTAAGTATTTTGATGAGAATTTAAAAAATATATTTGACAATCTTTCCTTTATATATCTATATGAATCCTTTGTACTGTGTACACAGACAGATCCTAGGGTTGTCTCTCTAGCAAAAAAATACTTGAAACCTCGATCTTGCCATGCTAAAATATATAATACACAAGAAATATACATTTTATTCAATAATATGAATATTATTGGTATTATTTCAACTGCAATGTTGGAATAATTGATGGTGGCATCGCACCATGCTTCCACCTCTTCTTACAACAACGTCCTGCCACACCCTGACCACTCCAGGTGAAAATGTCTAGATCCACCTCTGGCTGTACAAAATAATAGTTCTGGTGTCAGAAGAAAGGCGGCCATATTACTTGTGTGCTTTCATATAGCAGCAACCCTGTATTGGCAAAATATTTTAAAAGCATACACACCCTACGCAGTGAAAACATGGTATTAGAAATGTGTTTGTTTACATGCGTATATTAAAACTCAAAAACTTAAATCTTGGGTGCATAATTATAGACACTTTTGAGTATATGCTAAACGTGACACCCCCCCCCCCCCCCCCCCCTTCACACACTTGAACTGGATCTTCATACACCTCTTAATATCTTAATGGCCGTCACTCTTCCAAGCAGATCATATACAGGCTACATTTCATATTCGTGCATCTTACCCATGGACCAAACTTTGTTCTGAACTATCCCACTATACTCTCTGCGCCAAATTCTGGTTGACAATTTTACAATGACTTGCAGTATGGACCAGACTGACCTAAACCTTACTGTAGTGTTAGACTGTACTGTAGACTGTAAAATAGACTGTACTTTTCATTTTTGGCTCAAATTCACCCATTCGCACACACAGAATCAGGGAGGCAAATATATTGCCTACTTTTACATTCCTTCTGTTACCATCCTTGCTTATGCCCAGGGAGAACCAGGAAGGGGTTGTATAAAATGTGACCATTCATTGTCCCTTGATCCAAACAGACGTACAGTCCAGGGGGAAATTTGAACCTGCAATCTTGTGATCTTCAATAAAATGTTCTAACCACTCTACAACCCCTCTTCGCTCAAGGCCTATACTCCATTAAAACATATATTTTTATAGTAATACATTTACTACAGCACAACCTCATGTAAAGAAAATCAGGGAAATGTAAAACTAAATGCAAATGTATGTGGTAACATAGTTCTTTGGCACGCGAATTAAAATGACAATCACGACAAACTTTTCTATCAAGTTACCAAGTACCAAATTCAAAGCAATCTGCCCAGTGATGATTAGATAAATGAACATACAGTGCTATGACATGTCAAACTGTGTTCTGGAAAAGACTTTGTTAGTGCAAAGATAGAATTTGGGTGGTATACAACTGGTCGTGTTTTGACGAAAGAAAATGTCAAAAGGAAAATGTCTTAGATTTGTTGAAAAGACGATGTAGAAAATCCCAATGTCTATTTTAGTTTTATAATCGCCACAAACTGCTCTAGTCATAAACTGCTCAGCCCTTGTGTCAATAGCGTTTACACATACTGAGTGTTACATTATAAAGCAAAGACATTTCATTTAAACAGACTTTTTACAACGTAAGATGAAGTTGATAAACAATGTCCATGTCTGAAAATGTTGCTACTTCGCTCCATTTAAATTGAATAGCCCAGTTTAGGTTGGCAGAGGTTAACCACCAGATCACGTGGCGTCAACACAACTAGACCACTAGTACAATCCTGTGATTTCTCGCAAGCAAACTCGACAAAATTGATTGAGGTGAATATGTCAGTTTGCTTGAGAGCAACATTGACCTCACTAAAAAAAAACTAACGAGCCGACTTTGTTGACAAAGCGAAGTATTCCGGATATAGCTCTAAATATAGTAGACAAACTAATTCATTAAGTTAATGACAACTCTGCAACGCCGGCGATTTAAAGCTCTCGCTGTTGAAGATTTTTGTACACTTTATGACGTAGAACTATCCGCCAAAAGTAAACAATTTTTTTTGAGTGCCGCGGTCTGTCTCAATAACGTGAACGAACGCAGTGATGATATGGCTAAAATGATGCATTTTCCCAAGGGGCCATACGCATATTGTTGAGCAAAAATCTGGCGTTAGATTGGCAAACTACTGTAGGCATAAATTCATACAAAAGTTATCAATCCACCCCCACTGTAAACTAGCAAGCTAGTCTATCTAACCTAGCTAGCTAGGCTAGCTACCCACTGACACTTATCTGACATGTAAACATGACAGCTACATACAGTAGCTAGCCATCAATGTGCATGTGCTTGGGTTTCAATTAAATTAGATTTGGCTACTTACTTTTGGTCTTCCTCGATTTTTCGATTTGGAAGTCATATCGTACAGGGGAAGATGAGGACAATGCTGTTTTCGAAAACCTTATGTTAGATGAATTTAGAGCCTCTTTAAAGTATATAACTGAGGTCGGAGAGAGGGTTTCCTCCGGACAACTGTCTGTCCCGTTATTGTGTTGTAAATGTTGACTCCCGTCACTTGAGGAGACCAAACTTTCAGAAACGTGTGCATCCTTGAGAAGTCCGGTTGGAGAATCCACTTCAGCCATCTTTCAATTCAATTTCACGTGATAGCCCGAGGAAAATATGTCGTATTCACTCGAGCCGACCAATGAACCGGTTGGTGGGGATCTTGGTGCCAGCGACAACAAACTCCAAAGGGACTGCAACCTTCAAAATAAAGGCCCTGTGTTATTTGCTGGAGTCTTACATAACGTTATTGGAAAAGAAGATGCGAGGTCGAATTATTCTTCAATTGGCCTTAAAGCGTCCACACTAAAAACCATAACAGTTTTGGATTCAGCAAAATTTGCAAAGGAGGGAAGCCCGTCTCACCAAATGTCTAGAAGGATTGGAACAAAACTATCTGGGAAACTGAGGCTGCTTCAAAAAAGGAAAAAGAAAAAGACATTCCATTGGCTCTGTCTAGTTTATGTTTTGGGAACAAACCTGTTTCAAATTGTACCTTTAAAGAACGTCTGTTCATACGTATGAGTTAATTGCAGTCTCGTCTTCCCCCATCCAGTGATTTTTTTGGGATGAACTTCAATCATGACATAATTTAATAGTTTGAAGTACATTTACGAAACCAATAGCATTCACACCTGGTAAAGGAAACTTTAAGCAATCATGACAACTTGACCAGTTTCAGATAATATAATTAAAATAATTAGTGTCTATGTGGGCTACATGTGATTTCTCCATCTCTGCAGCACTAACAGAAAGTTAATATACCATTCAAAAAAACAGACAATAAATCAAACTATGACAATATCCTCTCATATTTGACATATATTGGGAAAAGTGTTACACTTGACGTTATTTACCTAATAACTATGGCTATTAACCATGATCCTTCAGCTGCTTCTGATCATTAAACATTCGATTGTTCTGTATTCCTGATTGGATAGCAGCTTGTTTGCTTTCAGTTGACACTATAAAGTTATGAAGTATATACAATCGGGAAAAGGATAAGACACCATTGCTAAGGCATGATATTGCGTATTTAATTCAATCTCCAAGACAAGATGACTATAATCTAAAGGAGTTATTATTCAAGCGCAAGTAGGTTGTGGTCTACATGTTTCATATTCAGACATGCCTGTTAGACAAATAACCTACGTTTTCAAAACAAAACTGAATCATCAGGTATTTTTCTGCCAACATTTCAGCAAGGGAAACAGAATTCACAGATATGCAACTACTGTTGAAAAAGTTTAAACAAATGAAGACAGACAAAAACGTTACACATACAAAGGAGAAGCAACACTGCATGTGTCCCTGAGCAACAGTGCATATGCTAGGTCATTGGCACCCCTCATAGTCATCGTAGAGTCCAGGGAATAATTTTATATCTTGTGTATCAATTAAATAACATGAACGGAAGTTGTTGGCCGGTTTCAGTGTTTCCAGTCGGTCAAGTTAAGAGCTGCGTTATGAGTCAATTAGGTCCATGCACAACATTAATTAAACACAATGGACACCATTGCCTTTAGAAACTGAATGGGAGCACTGGTTTCAAAATGTCTATTCAAACCCGACTTCTACTAGGAGTTGCATCATAAACAGTTTGCGTCAGACTGCGGGCTGTTCTAGACGCACTAACCATTTGAATGAAGATTTCTTGGCTTGAGTAAGAGCAAAAACATAAAAAATATATGCTGATGTCCTTTAAAGATCTAAAAACTGGATTTATTCTGTCCAACTACCGGATAAACATTTCCTCTGAAAGGACGTAAGGATGTGAGTCCACAGGTCTGCTGCGTTTCCAGAAACGGCTTGAAAATAGCAACACTGCAGTGCACTACAATTTCCCACCAAAAAAAGGGTTTTATAAAAGAATCTTGCATGGCGATGTTTGGTTGCTAGCTAATTGGGAGTGTGATGGTAGAAAATCACCGCAGATCCAACATGGAGACTCTGTCGTCTGTGATGATGATATGACTTGCTCCCTATGAAGAGGAAAAGGAGTGGGTTGAGCATGTCAAACAGAGACGGTCACTTCAAATGACTTCACAACGTTGAGCCTAATGCACTAGGAAGCCCCAAACCCTCTCCATTCTTACTCACACACCGAAAAAGGTGTGCGTTCTTTAGCTGCGCCATTTGAATCAAATCAAATGTTACTCACTATGAACAGAGGTGGCTCTTTGCTATGCGGGTGGAAACCTTTCTGCTTGCATGTAGAGATATCTTCCATTCCATGATCTGTGAGCCTGAAGTACCCAGTCCTGTAATACCAATGGATTTATGAGTATCATGTTTGCAAACACCAATAACACTTCAACAAACCGCCTGTCATTTTAAACATGAGAACATCCACAAATTCAAATTGGATGTAATAGAGTATAACACGTGGTTTAGATTCATTCACAGACGTTTCTCTGTCTAGTGCATTAGGAGAGCATTCTGAAGCATTCACATTTTGTCACATTACAGCCATATTTCAACATTAATACAATCGTTTGTTTGGTTTTAAACCATATCATATCAGTCAGATTTACAAATAAGGGCAAAGCGCAGAGTGAAATACTCACTCATTGAATTTGGGTGAGCAGACGATGGCGATGGCCTCCGGTAACATGATCTGGTAAGAGCAGTGAGTGTGAAGGTCAACGCTGGACAAGAAAGCCGTCTGGGTGGGGTGGGTCTAGAACAAACAACTCGAGTATTTACCTACAGTACAATTTACATATGGTTGTACACTTACAGATCCGCATTAGCATAAAAAACACGCTTCCACAGACTTTCACAATCTATATGCTTTGCTGCTACCGTGCAGATCCAGTTGACAAAGAATAGTCAATGATTTCTTTGAAATGTAAGGCACAGATTTATTTTGGACTTACTGCCCTGACTGAATTGCAAGTACACCATACAACCACCAGGTGACACTATATCAAAATGTTAATTTCCCTACAGAGCAAGTCGTTTTTGACTTTAGGCCTAATTTTACATCAGAAAATAAGACCAGTTCCAGAGTCACATAAAAACTGCTAAAGTATAAAACTGGCAAAATGACCTAGTTGTCTGATTCATTCAAGTACATAATGATAGTGCTCGCTCACATGAATCCATCCAAGGGTGATGAGGTCATACTGATCCTGGATCAGAAAAAGCTCTTCTTCATTTTCTGTGTCGCAGTAGTCCGGTCCTCCACACTGCTTTGGCACAATGACATGGGTGACAGTAAAGGCGTTCCTGGTCTGACACAAAAAGGCACACAAGCACACAGACGTCGACGCCATTAAATGCATGAAAGCGTTCTTCAACGTGTTCTTCAAGTCATTTAGTCCATTTGTACGTTGTGGTTAAGGTAGCTTTATTGTTGAATTACACGTTGTTCATTATGTTTTGTTAACTGCTCTGTTAAAAACGTTTCAAATGTGGACAATGAACAATTTCTTCATTTCATTCATAATGGCCAACAATGGGGCAGCTTTTTGATAAACATAGGTGTATTATGGTTTATTAGGAGCTGAGAAGTTACGGTACGAGTTGATCTTTTCTAACCAACAGAAATGCTTCAGTCAGGGAAGAATTAAGGTTTTTTTTACCACCCTGATTAAACTTAACTACATGGGGAGGCAGAAGGGGGGGACTTTGATGGAACAGGCCATCAAAAATATCATACATAAACATTTTTTTTATGTGCTTATGTAAAAGGAATACTACAACTCACCAGCTTGCCACAGAGAATGCCACAGGTCTCCACAGCTCGGCTTGTGTTGGCATCTGCTATCCTCAAAAAACTCCTGCACAGCTCGGCCGGCACGGATAACTGTCGAAGGGCATCGTCCATTGTGGCTGTGGACAGAAAATGACCGTTGGCATAAGCAACGCCACAATGTGCCACAGTCTAAAACTTTGGAAGCTCATGTTTGATAGGTGGAATCAACTCACTGTTGTTCCCAGGGCTGACCAGGGACCCTGGCTTTAACGAACGGTCAAATGTAGGAGGTCCGGTCGGAGGCCCAGCCGCAGGAGCGCTCCTGTGGTTGTTTGTGTCCCCTGGGCTCTGCGGCGGCGTTGGGGATGCCGCCTGGGGTAGAGGGGGACCCTGAATGCCTGGAAGGAGGGGGGCGTCCGGTTGGGGCGTTCCCGGGGTGGCAAACTCCAAAAACACTCGCTGACGCTGCTTTTCCAGCTCCTGCCGGTGAATCATCTCCTCGAAGGCGCTGAACTGCTCCTGCTCACGCTGCCGCCGCTGCAGCTCGGCCACGCGTTCCCGTTCGGCGTCCAGAGCTCTCTGCTTGGATTGTTCCTGCGCCAGGGCGGCCAACTCTGCCTTCTGCATCGATAAAGAGTCCAATTTCATCTTCAATTAAATGGATTTCATTCATGTATATTTATCAAAACCCCCAAGTAAAATGTAATTAAAAGTCTAAACACATGTACAAATATTTTATATCGACTATATCAAAAAATATATATAGGTACAGTAGGTTCCAAAAGTCATTTTCAAGTCAGGACATATTTAAGGAAGTGCATTCATGTGACAGAACAACTCTGCTTTGATTTTTTTGAAACAACACTGAACACATTTAATATCCTCAGCTGTGACGTTTACCTTTTTGCTAAGATACTGTGCGTGTTCCTGCTCATATCTTTTTAAAAGTGCTTTTTTCAGCACCTCTGCTTGAGGAAAAGCTACTTCCTTCAGTTTCTGTGTGAAAGCAAAACCATATGTGAGGCTACAACTATGAGCAATTACATTTGATTAATATTGGCAAAGAATACACAATTTAGGCTGTAACTTCGCAACATACCTTAAGAGTCTCCTTTTTCTCTGGGATGTTTGATGATTTATAATCTCTATGCTTGGGAAGTTTCTCAATAAATAGCCTATGCATACAAATGACAGAACAGAGACTTTATAAGTCTTAACAATTGTACACCATGTATTCGGCAAGTGTTCTAATAGATCATGCATGAGCGTCATATTGTCACTACCAGCCATTACACCAAACACTAAATAACTCGATTTTTGCTCACTTAAAAATCCTAATAAATCATCATAATATCTAAACAAACTTGACATGAAGTCTGCGGTTTAAAGGTAGGCTACTATTAATACGTCTTACTCCTTTATGGCATTTTATGCCAATGTATATTTCCAGACACCTAGGTCGTGTTCTGTCCAACTCCTTGTAATGATATCACAAAATGCACTTTTCCTTACGTGATATACTTATTGTAGAGCACGAAAGCGTGTTCCACGTTCCCCTCCTCTGTGTAGATACAAGCCATCCGAATTATTTCCATTCCAGAGCGAAAGTAACGGCGTGGGGGAACATCATCGTTCACGTCTACTGAACTGCCCTTCTTGGTCAGAGCCCGGACGCGTTCCTCCGGTGAAAGGCTAGCATCGTTGTGGTCAGCCATGGTGCCACCTACTGTACAGACACTTTTCAAAGCAAAGTCACAGCAGTGATTATTATACAAACATGGGCAAAATGAGCTGCGTTTTGAAAGTTCTAAGAAATTCACATGAACAGGTCATAGGTAGGTTATCCATTTCAGCCAATGATTTGACGAGTTAGTTCAAAGTTTTGTCACTTGGGCAGCTAGCTCTATATAGTTTGGCTCATACAGTCAGTAGCCATGCTATCAGCTACAGCAGCTAGCCAACCAGCTCAAGGCAAGACGGAATAGGTAGCTAAGCAACGAGTTTGCAAGATGATACATGGTAACAAACAGTCGTTGACTGGTAATAACAAATAATCTTGCCACTAGATCTAGCACATGTATTTCTTTTTAGAGTAAATAAAGTGCTGAAGTGCGACTTAGTATTTTAAATGCTAGCTCTAGCTACACTTGCAATGACTTACTTCGAGCTAGCCACTGAGAGCTGGCTTATATAGTAGCTCACGCTAAACAGAAATAAAATAAAATATGCTTTTTCTTTTACCTGATTATGGTTAAGATTCTTTTATTCTAAAATCATGTACTCAATCATTTCATCCAAAGCGTTTGGTGAGTTTGCCAAATAAAGACTAGCAGCTAGATTATCATAACAAAACATCAGACTCGGGCTAACGACCACTTCCGCAGTCGCTTCTATTTGGTTTGCGGCACACTTCTAAACGCTGCCCTCCATAGGTTAGGTATCAGACGGTGAGTCTGTGAGCACTAAACCTGCTACATATTGGATAATCTGTCAATGAGATTTAGTATTCAAGTATTTACTCACAAATTTCTCATCATAAATGTTATAAAAATAAAATAATAAGGTTATTCAAAGGTCTGTTTATGCTCCAAACTGAATCCAATCAGATCATCAGAAATCTTGCTCAAGTTCAAAGGTCACGATATACTAAGTATTACCGTACTTTGCACTGCTGTTATCGGAATATTTTTACATTTGCACTGTAGTATTATTTTTACATTTGCACTGTAGTATTATTTTTTGTCGTCCGTGCCTACTAGCCAACACACGTTGTGGTTTCTTTGTGATTAGATTCAAATCAAATCCAATTAATTGGAAAGCCCTTTAACTATTTCAACCATTAGAGAAGGCTGAAGACTAACCACAGATTGTTTAACAGATCAATCCATGACTTTCACTACTTTACGACTTTTAAATGTTTGAAAAATGTACTTGTGATTCTTGATGTCCTACTGTATTTTTCTATTTGTAAGCTGCTAATTAAATAATTAGAATGCCTATTCATATCTTTTGCCCATGCTTTCCTCAAAAATAAGTACTGTCAGAATTCACTCCTACTGGAATATACTAATCAGCAAAAATATTACGATCACTGACCAGTGAAGTGAATATCACTGATAGGCTCGATATCATGGCCCACCTTGCAATTTACAGGATTTAAAGGCTCTGCTGTTGTCAGATACCACAGAACACTGAGGTGTAGTGGAGTCCATGTGTCCATAGGTGATGGCTGTTTGTAGGAAAAAGGGGGCCCAATGTTAGGTAGGTGGTCACAGTGCAGGGGGTGGTCATGATGGATCTAACTATCGATTACCGGTGATCCCTTGACTAATGCACTAAATGACAAATTAATTGTAAAAAGGTTGTTATCTAGCGGCGTAACAAACCCAGGAAAGGTTTGACTTTGATCATTTTTGTCATTGACTGTCATACCACATTGCTAGAGCTCTTGCATAGTAGCTAAGTGTCTGCTGTTATCAGGTAGCAGCACTCATGGATTGCCCTTCTGCTAATCAGTGACTAACTAAGCGACTAACTTTGATTGAATGTTTGGTAGAATATCAGCAGTAACAATACTGATGACAATAACCCCTAAAATTTACCTTGGGAGTATCTCTACATTACGCCAAGCCCATTCCAAGACAACTGGCTGTCACTCATGCAAGCAGATGTGTCCTAACTCAGCCCTTCCTAAACATACTATTAAGCAGGTTATGGACACTAACTTATTCCAAGTTACATGTTATCCCACAAAATGTGTTACCAACTTGAATTAGTATCGTCCCTTCTGATAAGAAATACCACCCACCAGGGCCAAAAGCTTTCAGTGGTGTGTCTGGATAGAGCAGTGGTTATGAAATGGATGAGTGTGTGAGCAGCACTCAGAGTTCTTACCCCAGAGTGGGAAAGTGAAGGAGGAAACCATACTGACGACCAGCGCAATGACATGCAAATCGGTTCTTCTTAATACGTAATTAAAGCAATTTATGATCAGCACAGCATTTTACTGGAGTACATTGAAATAAAGCCATCTTGTCCTATTAAGCAGTTCATGGAGAGAAACAGAGCGCTTTACAGCAGTGATACATTGTTTTCAAAAGACACAGCCCTAGACATGAAATAAGACGAGGATTTAATCGTTTCTAAATGATATGTGATGGTAGATGACAAGAACTGGGTCAATCAAAGCGACTGTAAGACCTAAACATTCATACGTGGTTTGTTCAAATCTGTGACAAGAACAAAAGGACAAAGTAGCATTTTTTTTTCTTTGCGACTGAGGCCAATGTAATGTAAACTGCAAAAATACAACACAATCAGTAACGTTCCTATCTCCTGACATTTCTAATTAAAGGTTCTTACTCAAAATATACTCAGAAGTGTTTCAGTTCATGCTAACAACTTACACATGATCAATATTTGCTAACATTCATTTCACAAAATAATATATGCAAACATCAGGAAATAAGCAATAGAATAGAAGTAATACAGAAAGCCAAAATTATACTAAGTCACAAGAAAAGTTGCAGAAACAAATAATGAAGCACGATTTTTTTGTATTCCTTTTGTTTAGTTTTAAAGCATCACAAAATATCAGACGAAACATATCTAAGAATACTTGTCCATGAACTCTTCAAATAAAATCTAAAGGCACAACAAGCAAACAAGGTGTACATAGACTTTATGAAGTTTCTATTAGAACAGATAATGCTGTGGGGTGAGTTAAGGCCCTGTTGGCACCTGGTTCTGAATCGACACGTCCAAAGAAAGCATTGTAAAAAAAACTAACAAAAACTGCCCCCAAAAAACACTGAAATAAGTGCAATCATTGTTTACGTCACACACAAAAGCACAAAAACTATTCTTGTCAATTTTGGATTGTAATTTCAATAACTAATGGCATAAGTGCAGGTAAATCCAGTAGTAAATAAAAGCCAGGGTTATAACCTGAGACGCTGAAATGATATGAAGAAACCACTAACTGCATGTACTTTTACATTAGTACTTATAAAATTCGACAGTTCCAGTGGACAAAAATCGCTTAAAAGAACTGGTCATAATTGATACATTATTCTGGCATTAGTTGGAAAGAGAAACTAAGAAAATCAGCAGGAGGCCCGGATGATTCTGTAAATACATTATCCTGTACAGGTGCATTACGCAGCACGATTTCCTAGGAACCATGTTCCTCCGCCTGGTACGATCCATGTCTTGGCATGCAAAAGAAAACCGTTTAAAAAAAAATGCACCGTGACAAAACATGTTTAATAAATACAAAATAAAAATAAATACAAAAAGACAAACCAACAGCAGAATAAAAACGGAAAATAAGAGCGTCAAGAAAAGAAAGAACCCTGTGATTAGGCAGATTGAGACCACAAAAGAGAAAAATAAGAGTCTTGGCATCCCAGTTAGAATCTGACTATGTGGCACTTACACGGTCTTTGTATACAAAGCTTTAACAGTCATGCAAAGAGCACTTGGCAAGAACAGAAGACACGCAACGAGGCACAGAGACAATCAGAGGGGAGATAAAAGGCGAAACTGCACGTCATTCCTTTATTTACAAATGAGTTATCAGTTATCAGTGTCATCGATTCATTGATTTGTGACTTTAAGGTCATTTAAGGTTTCGCTTTTTCGCTCACCAATGAGGTTGAACGAGCAGAATACCTTTTGAGGCATTCTTAGCTGGAAAGGAAAATCTCTCCAACTGACCACAAGCAAAAAGACTGAGAGAGCAAAATCTTCGATGGGAACGTGGTCTTGATGTCATTTTACAGCTGTTCCACTAGTAAACGCATCAATGTATCCATCTATATGATCCCTTGCCTTTTCCCCGCTATTCAGTCTACAATATAAAGACAAACTGTCAGGCTTTGGTGGCAATACGCTCTTTGGAGATATATATGGTGTCCAAGGAAATCTCCTTATGTTGTTGCTCAGAGTGTTTGTCAGCTATTTTCGAAGCCCTAAAAAGGATGGTTAACAAAACCTATCCCTGTATGTGCTCTCCCTCAAAACCCATTAGTGACTTGAGTCAGCAAGTGATTAATTCATTGCATAAATATGTTGATTTTATCTCAAATTTAAGAGTTAACAAATGATATACTCTAAAGTTGGGCTCAGGTTTAGGACTGAAATGTGTGTTGATAATCAGTCATCCACTCCAAAAGCAGCCAAATGCATCATTGCTTGTGCAATGTATATTCATAATAGCAACAAGCAAATATGCACAGAACAGCAAGTTCATGACTAATTGGACAAGACAGACAAATATCTTATTGAACAGAAATAGCATATTTGTTAATCTTGGCTTCAATACACAAGCACCTCCACATTAATCAGCCATTCACCCAATACACAAAGGGTGAAGCATATCATGGAGAGAACAGAGGAGGGAGGAAAAATTAAATCACACCCAGATGAGAAAACTGGAAAATCAGAATTGAGAGAAAGAGAGAGAGACAGAGAGAGAGAGAAAGAGAGAGGAGGGGAAGAGAGAGAGGGACAGTGGGCGAGGGGAAAGAGACTGATTTGACATCCTTCCTGAGCAGTGGACAAACAACGGAATACAGGCAGTCCTGGAGACAGGTAAGACCACAGCAACCAGGTAGATGCAGAACTGTGGCCAAGCTGAAGCATGTCGGCGCATTGTCTACAGGAGAAAGGTCAGGGAGACAGAGAACGTCAGTATAAATCTTTATGTTTACTACGTGCGATTGACACAAATACCTTTAGCTAGAATCAGTCGTGAAATGAGTGACATGAACAGTAAAGGACTATGGCCAGCTGAATAAGACCAATAATATTTCACTTTACAAGCCCAGATAATGGCATTACAATAAGTCTATATGTTGTATAAACTTCCACAAATTTGATTTTGTTTAAGTGCACTTCCCTCAGTAAGAACCAGAGCACATTATAGCCATCCAATACATTCCATTATGTCGCTGTAGCTCTACATATCACACAATGTATGAAATGAGAATATTGGTAAGAAATCTCAATTATTGACAAATTCTTTTACTACATATTTACTACATTCTATAAATGAGGCCGCAAATCATTGCTATCTGAAGTCGGTTAACAAGTAAAGCATAATTGAGGGGTCAGCCGCTCTATAGGCTACTGAGCTGAACATACTTATGTGGGAGGTTAGGGCCTGAATCCTGGTTGAAAGCGTGCAGTTTCCTCAAAAATGAGCTCCTTTAATGTTTCTTTTGGGAGATCATCAAGTTCCATGTCAAACTTGAACGGCGCTTCAGCTACAGGCTAGAGTAGGAAATGGAGAAGACATCAATCAAATTCAATCACTACCAGCAAACTCGTACGTTGAAGGTGATCAAGTTTCCATGAAGCGTTTCACAGTGAATTCATTTAGTGACGCTCATCACCTCATCTGTGGGGTCATAATACTGTTCGAGGTACGGGTGGGCCAGGGCTTCCTCCACCTCAATCCTTTTGTGGGGGTTGAAGGTCAACATCTTATCCAAGAGGTCGAGCGCTGTATCAGCAGGAATGGAATGGAAAAAGAGGGGTCAGTTGATGAGGAAACAAATGAGAGTACTGAAGTTAGAGAGAACGTACTTGACACAGAAACATTGGTCAACATACTCTCAAGATTCAGGATTCAATAATATTTCTACAAGATACTTTACAGGACCTGGTGTAAAATGTGATTTTCCCTAGGCAACTCGGCTGGAGGAAGTATGGCAGTTTGAGCGCTATCCTCTGGTTCTACACTATTTTCCCCTTCTACATAAGTTAATATTTTAGTTCACTATAGTCTGTTCGTCACTATTCACAAGTTTTCTCTCTCTCCCCGGAGGTGAGCTCTGTCCTGGATGCTGCCCTGGTGATGACTCCACCCCAGGTGCCCCGCCTCATCTCGTGACCTGATCTGTGGACTTGGGTGCTCCGCAAATTTCGGTGAGTAGTTAGTTCTCTGTAGTTCTTTATCTACAGTCCATCTGTACATTATTTTAGCAAGTGGACAAATGGGCACGCGCCAGTCCAGGAGCATCTACAGCCTGTCCGTCCTTGGGAGTAGGATCTCTCCTTCACTGTGGTTCTCCTCGAGGTTTCTACTTTTTCCCCCACAGGATTTTTTGTAGTTTTTCCTCACCAAGAAGGAGGGTCTAAGGACAGGGGATGTTCTGGAATGGTTGTCCATTTGCTGAAATCATTTGGACATTGTTTATTGTTTATCTTGCTTTGTTGTTTATATACACACACATGCTCTATGTTTCCACTTCCCTGCCACAGTAAATTCTGTGCTTGTGTATCTTGCATGGTGAATAAAACCGATTCTGATTCTGATTTATTGCACTATGGTGTTTTTCTGCCTACAATAGAAATACTTTAATTGGCTGCACTAGTCATTTCATAATCAATCAAAAAGATGTGAGGTGGCTTCATAACTGGAACGTTTGGGGAAAAAGCTGATTTGTAATAGGCCAACGCGTCTGAAAGATCAAGATCAAGACAGAATGAAATAAGGAAAACTCCCTTAAAAATGTGGGTGCAAAACCATTCAGTTTGACCAGGGTGTTTGAGTCCTTTACCTTTGGGGTCGGCGTTGGTGAAGAGGCGGTTCCAGGGGACTTTGCAGCGCTGGGGGAGAGACAACAGGTAGTTCCTGGCCTTGATGTTGATGATACAGTTCAAGTCTTCCTGGGATGGAGATCCTAGTATACCTGAGAAAGATGGTGACAGAGTAACAACCTTTAGGTACGCTGTTAATTGTTTTGAATTGTTTAGTTTGTCAAGTTAGTGGTAAAGCTGTAGGGTGAACATTAATGTCTGCAAGCTGTAACAATGTTAGTTGACCTAAAATATGGTTGAGCTGATCCAAGTAATGTTTCCCAGGGAAGATAGGCCTGTTGGACAGCATTTCTGCCAGGATGCAGCCTACTGACCAGATGTCAATGGACTTGGTGTAACCCTAAGAGAGGCAGAGGGGAAGAGAAAGAAAAAAAGATCGTGAATACCATTACAAGACAAGAGATTTCTTTCAAGACCAACACACAATGCCATTTATCCACCGCCAAAGTGACAATACAAAAGTCTTCTTGGTAACCATCACCTACTGTACAGTTACCGCAGCATGGCTGTGAGGCGCTTACTTTGGAGTTGAGCATGATTTCAGGGGCCCGGTACCAGCGAGTGGCCACGTACTCTGTCAGGAAGCCGGTGTGGTCGTGGTCAGGGTCTGCCACACGGGCCAGACCGAAGTCACAGATCTGAAGGGTTCAAGAAAGTGTTAAAGTAGATCTACAAGCTGAGGAAAAGGATGTCAGAGGCTATAACTTTCTGCTTCACTTCTTTAATCCTGACTAACTGAAACGATGCATGCAGGGTGGTTATCATGACATTATTATTGTAATTTGAAAAGTATCCTAACCCCCATCTCATAGGCTATAAACTTGAAGTGGGTAATATTTCAAACCTTCATTTTGTCACGTTTGCCCTGTAACTAATGTAATTCATTAGCAAAGTAATTAAATATAAATCATATGTTACTTGACTTGGACCATTCTTGCTAATGTAACCCATACAAATTTAATCCAGTCAAATAACCATATTCTAGTATATTTGGTTCATATTAATACAATGTAACCCACTAAATTATCTCCATGCATCGCTCTTGTTGCCTGCTTTTAAAGCATATCCACATTTAAATAGTCTTTTAACAGATGCTTTTATCCAAAGCGACAAATAAGGCAACTCAAAAAATTGGGGATCTGCAGACCATGTAATAAAATGCATTTAGTGTTCATGAATAAGTAATTGACATTCTTTGAGAACAGAAAAGGTTGAAGTCATTATTGGCTTGTTGATTTAAACGCAAAACGCTTAATCAGAAGCTTTGCTTGAATTTACTTTCTGAAATTGGCTGCAAATATAATGGCCTATAAACCGTAATTACATTTCCTGATCTGTATTTATCGTTACCCTGAAATGCCATAAGTTTATTTCAAGTTTTGTCCAACATATGTCTGAAATACACAGCCTGACTCGACAATTTGCTCTCCGTTCAGACAGCATCGTTCGTTACGTGACGAAGCCTGTTGTTGCTTCGCGTACAGGAGAGTCCCACTGTTGTTACGCTCGTGCGTTCTCTACATCTTCCGTTTCAGAACGGAGGACAAGTGGGGCGTACCTTGAGATCGCAGGTTGTGTTGAGCAATAGGTTAGAGGGTTTGAGGTCTCTGTGAAGAACATTGGCAGAATGGATGTACTTGAGTCCTCTCAGGATCTGGTACAGGAAGTAGCAGATGTGGTCGTTGCTTAGGTGCTGAGTTTTCAGGAGTTTGTAGAGGTCTGTCTCCATCAGATCCTGGACAATGTAGCTTAGTAGCAATGTGTTAAGGAGTAGGTTTGACTTTCGTGCAACAAATCAGCGACCACAATTTGAAGTATCAAGTTACATACATAGAAATTGAAGCACATCTTGCAATTAATCAACAAGTGACACACGTCTTTTTCTTTTTCCCTGAGGGCTTCACTTCACTTGACAGCTCGTGGCCTCCCCCCCCCTCTCTCTATGAGCTCCGTCGGCTCTGCTGAATGGAGAGATAGCCGGATTAGCTGACCAGCGACAGTCATGTTGCTCGTCGTCAGAGTGGGAAACGGTCTGAAGACGTCAGTGACTTGGCCATGAGGCGGGCGCTGTTGCTGGCTCTGGTGCCAACAGCTATAGGGAGGACACAATGTCTTCAATTCTTATTCTGTAGAATTGAAATTTGTATCTATCGCCCCCCTTCTTTCTGGAAGGCAAGTTAACATCTTTCAATGACACGTTCTGTTGTGACTATAACATTAACTACTGGATATTATGACTTTGTCTCCAGGAATACTGATCCCCTGAAAAAGCAACAAGGCAAAATGGGGATTAGTTGATCACCAAGCTTTACATGGTGTTCGTAAAAAGTATTCGTTGAATTAGAGCTTTATGAGGACTTCATATCTATTTATAATCTTGTACACGCACCAGTGTTGACAAATTAATTCTATCCATGAAAACATTTCCAGATAAAGCACAACATCTTTGGTCTCGTGCTTCAATATGGCCTTCTGTTTCCTTCTCATTCTTCTGCAATTCCTCATCAGACACAATAAAAAGCTCATCAAGAAGGCAAAAGGATCATTTCCAGTTCGTCAAAAAAAACAACAACATGAAAAACAAACGAAAAACTCATGAGCAAAAGGATACACATCTTTCATCTGGTCAGCAGTCGGTGTGCGGATGATGTCGTTGATTCCGATGATGTTTTCATGTTTGAAGCGCAGCAGGATCTTAATCTCTCTCAGGGTGCGCTGACAGTACGTTTGGTGCTCGAAGGGGCTGATCTTCTTAATGGCCACGCGTACCTTGTTGTCCCGATCATAGGCAGAGCTGGGGCAAACAAGACAATAAATATGAAATGTTTCAGACAACGATTGACGATCTGTAATGTTAGATCAAATATTAAGAAAATGCTATATTTCTGTTTATAGTACGTTCCATTATAATTTGGTATTATATGTGGATAAAGGATACTCTTATAATTATGAAGATGTACAAAACTTTGGGAAAGGTTTTGAAAGAAAATGTGGTCAAATTAAAACATTTCTTTAAAGATCTTTTCAGCCATTTTAGTCCTTACTTACCTAGCAAGATCAAATGGAACAAGAAACAAGAAAAGGTGCTACACAAAAACCCACAAATGAGTTTACCCTAAACATGACATGCTGAATAACGAGATTTAAATCATTTCTATCCACACCTCCTTGTTGACAGAGGATATTTGTTCATCACTGTCTCAAAAAAACCTATGTCTCCAAACCAGTGTCAGAAATGGGAGAGCTATTTAATTCTCAAGTCGAAGTTTTGTTAAATCTGGTCAATCCAATCTAGTGAAATTATTGAATTTGCAGAAATCAATTTTCAGAATGACTGGCAATGGAAGATGTCCTAACCCGCTTTTAAAAGTTTGATTTCATATGGAAAGAACATTACCACCTACTTAAATCTACAGAGGTTCCTGCAACGCTACAACTCACACAACTTGAAGCGGAAACTGACACACCAAAACATACACGCATTGAAAAGTAATGATAAGGAGTTGCTCTACTGATGAATCAGATTAAATTTAAAAGCTAAGAAATGTGTGCAGGATTCCCAGAAGGCTGCACAAGTGACCTTCAACAACACTGTTCCATTTATTTCAGTTTCACAGAAGTGTGTGGGCAGGGACAAGACCAGTATCTCTCATCACTTAGTCCAGGAAGTTGAATCTTTAAGCACTTTGTGAGGCCTTTAGAACATTCTTAACAATATAATGCACTCAACAGAGAGGTAAAAAAAATCAATATAGTAGAGTTATGGAGGGGCAGGAAACTTTAGATCAAATTGATCATATTTCTATCTTATGTTACAATGATTCATATTTTATCCTATTACATGGAAAGCCAAATGTCAACAGCCCTTGATTTGCACCTTGGCTCTTTGTTATAGCCATGGCTGTCTGGTAGTGTATGTTCTGGAACTTGCATATTAAAAGATTCACAAGCCAGCTGGTTGGTCGGTTCAAGTTGGCAGGCTTGATAGACCATCTCTGCTAGTTTGTAAGATGACACCTAGAAAAGCGAGGCACCGCAAAAGATTTCATGATAGACAATAGCCCACATTTTGAAAAAAATAAATGCATTTTTCTGCATTTTTTCTCTCTTCCGCTTAGAGCAGGAAGAAGGAGGATTCGGGGGAAGGGGGGGGGTTGTTTCCAAGGAAACTGACTTCAAGGCTTTATACTGGCACCAATGTTGCTTTTTATGCAACAAGCTGTTGCCATGACAATGTGTTAGTGGGTAAGGGGGTGAAAAGAGTAGCTCTACTCGTAGGTTCGGCATCTGCCACTAAAATGCTGTGGTCCTTCACAAGGGGAACAACAGGGGAGATGCTTCGGCTTAATAGATATGTTGTCTCAATTTCGCCATTGCCAAATGAACGTTCATTATGTTGGCTAGAGTTGTGTTTGGAGGAACAGTGCTCCCGACTCTCAAAGGATTCAAAGCTCAATGCCTTTTGTGCTACTGTAATCGAAAACAATTATAGTATGTCAAGTATGATTTATCTGGCTGTGAAGGGAAGAAAAAAAAACTCTCCCTGACAGTTCCAGCATGAGCATGCCAGTTCTTCTTTGGCAACCTGCTCAGTGCACTACATAAGACCCCACCTCAGTTCACTGAGACCTTGATGAACATCTCATTCTCTAATCAGAGGTTTCAATATAGAGTTAGGCCCGCCCGCTGTGTCTCTGTCAACTGCCTCCGCAGTCTGATAAGGCCGGGAATAGTCGAGCAGTTCAATTGAACGTACGATCAGAAGCCAATACTGCATCTGTCGCAGGACGACTAGAGAGGTCAGTATACTGAGTAGGTGTCAACATACATGCAGGAGTGTCGTTGGTTTAGGTGGTGTTGTTTTGTTCACGTCGATTTTCCTCTGTTTTCTCTGGCGTTTGAGCCACGCGAACACTGAAAACTAAGACGAGGTCTCTGGACACTAGCCACATAGCTCCATTACAGGATATCTGTTTAGTCATGGCATATTGTAGGTCGTTCAAAAGAAACACTGCAGGAGAGAGCAAAGCAGACTTGTTGCCCACTGTGTGTGTTGCTAACAGGAACTTGGGACACATTTTGGATCCAACTTACGAAGCAGGACATCACCTTACAATAGTTTCACCAACGTTATATGTAAATCTTTTACCTCATGGCTGCCACCCAATTGATTCAAATGAGGATTAAGGCAGGAATAAAAGGCTTGTGTTCTCACAGGCCAGTCTTTAGACAACGCGGTGGTTCTCTGTTTTCTAGAAGTGATTGCGATAGACTGAGGGGAATCAAACACACATTATCCCTCTCTGTAAATTGCACAACAGTGTTGAAAATGTTGCGGTACAGACGTCACCAGAGGAGTTGCCATAGAGATGAGCCCGGTGGCAGTATTTGGAAACACACCTGGCTCCCCCTACAGGACAGTAACACCAGCGCAAGGTGAGAGGCAGGGCTATTAGGGCAAGTCATTCATTCGTCCATCTTAGCTAACGTTTTAAAGAATGCTTAATTGAGGTGATTTTGGCAAATAAATATGTTAACCAACATGGCAGCTCAACTATACGTTTTGTTAAAATGCATTTAAATGAACTAAGGTCCTTAGGCATATCAACTAATGATAATAATGTGGAATTTAGTGTCCGTTGGTGGCAAATACCAGTGCAGTTCCCATTGGCGGCTATGGAGAATCATGACCACTTAGTGTAGCTCTACATGACAGCAAAGGCCTACGCTAAAATTCTGTGCAACACCCTGGCCAAAATGCAACCTTCTACAGTGCCCGGATCAAGAGCTAACCAATGCACAGAACTAACAGAGCTGATTAGTGACACATGCCTGTGTAGACTGCAAGAAATCAAGGGGGGAAACAGGACCAGGTCTAGGATAGAGTCCTATATCCTTCTATACAAGATGCAAGCCGACTTTCTCCCGGAAAACCCCCCAAAGAAAAGCCTGCATCAGTTCCTTGTAAAAAAAGCTCTGCAAGGAATGTTACCTCTATTAGACATGTTATTGAGTCAAACAATAAAGTGGGGGTGCGCCGCTAGCTCACTGGATAGGGCCCGTACTCTACGGGCTGAGGCCTGCACCCGTCGGTCCAGGCTCCCCTCCCTCCCCCTTTCTCTCTCTCAAACATTTCCTGTCTATCTCTGTCTCCAACACAGCCATCAAAAGGCCAATGTTACGTCTTAAAAACAATAGCGTTTCTGATTAAACATCATGGAATACTTTTAAATATGGAGTAAAGACATGAAACTTTTATTTTCATGTGGGGTTTTTTTGTTACTCAACCTTGTATGGCGATCGAAGAAGTATCAAACAAATCATGTATAATATACTGTATATATTTTAAACATTATATTATGTTTTAAGTTATACATTATATTATATACATTTTATTTCAATTATATGCTTCATAGCACCCTAGCAGGTGAGAGCAAGTTCAAAGTCTGGTATCCTGACATTTGATAAACATTAGCATTAAAACATGTTTGCTCAGTAGAATCAGATAACTGAAAATACCTACTGTTAGCCGGCCTTGATAATGTCCCAGGCGCATAGCCATAAATCTATTTAGTCTAGTTAAGGTTATGCAAGTGCGCAAGTATAGTCATTTTACATAATAAAAATTGATGCACCCACAATGCACACAGATAAGTGCAGAGCTGTGGGCCAAATTGTACAGCTCTGCTAGGTAGGCCTTCACACAACAGATTGGGAGATGAGAAAGGACATATGCATGCAATCAGATTTACAGGATGCACATACCTCTATTGCACTGCAACATTCTGCATCAAATCATTTGTAAAGCACACAAACTATTCTAAACTCTACAGTACGTTGTGTAGCCTTGTGTCAAAGTAGGTTAGCCAACTTGCGCAAAGCCAGGTAGAATTTTTCCCCAAATCATTAGCTGCCACTACTGCCACCCAGAGCCTCTTGCAGTTGTGCTTAACGAAAACTTCTGATTTCTGAGCACAATATTTAGCTGTATCCAAAGATGGAATGAATTTAATATTTCGAATAAGCAAGCCACACAAATTAGTGACGCAAAAGTATGGATGCCTAGACCCCTGTATAACAGCGTTTACTCTGCATAACATTTTCTATTTCTAGCACATAAGTAACATGATCAACAAGTAGCAGAACAATTTAGCCAGCACCGATATATTTGCAATAACGTTACTTATTAAAGGCGTTTCCCGATTCGTAGGCCGATAGACTATTTAATGGCGGATGATTTTAAATTGGATTTCCTGTTTGACAAAAAAGTTAATACGTAAGAATGTATGCTAAATAATTGACAGAGAATTTTTGGGTCAAATAACTTACCACACCATTCCGTAGGCGCCCTCTCCGATGTAGGAAAGGTTGCTGTAACGGGGCCCAACATCGAAGGCCTGCCCGCGAACTAACTCGGTGTCCGATCCGGGGTTGTGGCCGCAAGCAGCAGTTGCAGATATCGCAGCTGTCGCCATTATTTAACGAGGCTGCTGTAAATCTTGTACGCGCACCAGGGATTGTGGATTGAAATGTGATTCAGCTTCTTTCTTTGGTCTCTTAAGTCAATATGTTCAAAACGATGCTTGTTTCCAAGACCGCTCACAGCTCAACTGTGTGCATGAGTTGCTTTCGCTAGCGGATGAGAAAACTGGCAGCATGAAGGCCAATGGAGATGGTCATGTGACCTGAAAACAAAACACACAAGGCTTATATGTAACATAAACCTCATGTTCGTTGCCATATTTTCAATATTGAATCAGATTATATAATCAGTTACAATGCAATGTATTGTTATTGCACGTCATTTTAATGGGTATATTACAAAATAGTGACATTTGCCCAGGGCCAGAGAAAACAGCAGCATGTTATCATTGTGATGTGATGTTATTCACTTTCTCATCTAATATGAGGGAGATTTTGTGGGCCTTTTCGGTAACTTTCCTATTTGATGCATGATTGTCAAAGAATATACTCTTTGTAGCAGGTTTTATATGCATGCATGTAGTCAAAATAACACAAACCGTTTTAACCAAACAATTGTTTAAGATAGATTAGATATAGAATAGACATAACACAAACACAAATGATGATTTGCTATCAATTGGCTATTTCTTGATGTCATTTGATTTTTGACATTATTGTTTAATGCACTAGCAGCACTAGAACCACTATAACAGGCAAAACAAAATTTGTTCTATTTGATATTGAAATCTATTCTCTTTATTGGGGTTTAAATATGTTTATGTCTCACAGTGAGCGATAGAGGGCAAGGACAATCCACTTGACAACAATACTCACTTTCTATGCCAGAGAGAAAAATCATGACCTCTCTGAAACAGCTGCAAGCCACAGTCTGTTAAAGTGTTCCCCAGTCAGCCAACAACATACTCCAACAGTTGGAGTAAGTTGATGGGTTATGAGGGGTATGGAGTTGGAGTCCAACTCCATACCCCTCTTGCCTTTCCTTCTTGAGCACCTTTGGTCGAGATGAGCACAAAGACAGTGCACCACATGACCTTTCCCCTCTTCACCACCAGAGGTCGCTCTCCCCCGAATTCGGGCCCCACCTGATGTCTTGATTAGTCACTTCCTACATACCCGCGAGGCATTTTGTGCAGTTTTTTTGGTGGAGGCTTTCGATTCAGTTTAGGGTCATTCGTGCTTAATTGTTTTACTTGTCTGTTGTTTCTATTTATTGTAGTTTGCCTTATTTCATAACCTTGTACAGCACTTTGGTCGGTGTTGCGTGACTTTGAATGTGCATTATAAATAAACTGACTTGAATTGACTTGGCATACTTGCTTTTAATCCCACTTACGCCCTGTAGATCATCAACACAGTCACATTGTAACATTAAGTTTTGCTCCTCATTATACCCTGCCCTTTCTCCCGAATTCTTGGATAAAACCTTTTCCTGTGTCATGTGACAAAGACTCTTGAATAACCTTGATCACCCTTTGTACTTGGGATAATGTTGGCTTATCACAAATTCTTCACATGCATCCCACTACTGGACTCCCCACAGTACAGAAGACCTTTAGGTCCCCCTCAACTTGCTCCAAGTGTTGTCCCACTTATCTCTGTGTGCCTCGTCCACCGTACATTGAATCTTTGGTGTGTTCTTTCCCTTATGAAACATGCTCAGGACAGCAGTGAGACTTCGAACGACATCGCTTTGGGGCCTGTAGATTCAGACAGCTTGGTCACTGCTCCTCCACTCCTGGCTCTTTCTTCAGGATTGGGTGGAAAGAAGCAAGTAAATCATGGAATGATTGAGGACTTAATTCACCAAGGCAGAAATGCAAAAGAGCTCATGTAGAGATGGAAAGAAATGAAGGGTTTGTGGTTTCATTCCCCACGGATGCCTGCCTAGACATTTGAGCAGGTGCTGTATGATGAAAGGTCCGGAGGACATACACAACAGAAGAGACGCAGAGGTAAAGGTAGAAGCCTCCACATTAGATTCACATTTTTATTCATTTACTACACGCTCTTATCCAAAGTTAATTCAAGCAATGTGTTGACATCAAGCTTTTCAACAAGGACGCCGTGTAGGTTTCGGAGAGGCTGCCACAGAGTGCTGCCTTCAGTAGCGAGAGACAGAGCTTGCGCGAGGGAGGACCCAGCAGCGATGAAAAGGAGCTCAGTTTCATTTTTATTTCGGATGTTGTGATTAGCTGTGTCATGCTAGCCACACATGTCAACGTAAATGTTAACTAAACCCTTGGATTGCCTAGCTATAACTGGTTGAGTGCACACATCTAAAGACATTAACATTGACTCTGAAGAGAGAGGAAATGCAGATGAAATAAAGGCTTAATTCCTTCAAATATGGCACCACAATATTCTGAGAATTTTATAGAGACAAAGTAAGAGACATGTAGAAGACCTGGAAAAAGAATTGACTTGGTGAACATGCTGAATGGTATATACATCTATCAGAAAACAGAGTAAAGAGGACCATTTTTTATTAGGAGATGGATGATTAAGTTGGAAACCCAGAATAGAAAGAGAGTTATGGACCAGACGAAGATAGGAGGACAAGCCTTTTGATTCCCTCTTACCAATGACATCACCAAGTTGGATTATCATAGGACAAAACACCTGTCAGTCTAATGGGCTGACAAATGGCGGCCTGCCAATAAACATGGGCGGAATAGGTGGTTGTGTCAGCTCTGTAGCCATGAAGACAGTGGGTGTAATGAGTGCTGCCATCTCTTTGTGTGGGCATATACTGGACTGGAAGAGAATGAAGGGATCAGTTCAAAACCATGCGTCTAAGGATAGTGCAAGCTTGAAGGACAAACTGTTACAAAAGATGAAACTTGGAAAGGTTTTGCACGGATGTTTGTGTCTGAATGTGTTTATCCTTCTATCTGCTTGCCAACCGTGTTTTCTTCTTCTGTGGTATGTTCCTGTGTCTTGAGCAAAAACGGACAAATGTCAGTGATGATGTGAAGTATTGGTTGTGTAAACATTGTATGGAGTAAACACAACATCACATCTGACTCCATGAGCTCCCCTCTGAACAATTAGTCACATGTATAAACAATGTAATCATCGGCCAATTTGAGGGCACTGATTATGAATGTGGTGCTGTTTTGGAGTTGTACACCTGTGGCACATTATCTTGCTAGAAGCTGTCTCTGGTCGTCGACTAACACACAGGCTCTGCTCTCTGCATGGAATTGGTTGCTGTTGCCCAGGTGACAGCATGGGGAAAACATTGTGAAAACGTTGCAGGCACATTCCTTGTAGTCTCTCCCCTCCACCCCATGGCTTCCTTTCCATCTTTTTGCTGTGAATCTCCATGCAGGGGGCAGGTGGCCCCTCCCCCTGATGACATCACCACACTTGAAATAGAAGCAGCGTTCAAGTCATAGCAACTAGCTGAGAGTAGGCACACCCAACGGTCACCTCCAGCTATTGTTTTCAGGTAAAAGACACAGCGAGGGGCGGGGGGGCAGGGTAGAGATGGAGATGAATGGTTGTACGGGGAGAGGCAGGAAAAAATGAAGAGATGAGAACGAGAGGAGAAAAGCCTTTGTCAATATTATCCTTGAAACTCATACAGCAGACACACAGTTGAATAACAAGAAAAGATGAGAAAATAATACAATCAAAACAGACAAACAATATTTGACTTAATGTACGAAAGATTTGATAACACAGTACAAAATGTGTATTTTAGCAGAAGCCCTACAATTTGTCCTGATAAGCGAACTGCCTGTGTGCAGTTCCCCAATCTTGCAAACACAGACCTTATGAAAGGTAAGATTGAACCACAAACTGATCCACAATCAGATCATTTCAGACAGAAGGTATGTACGGCTAAATTACTACTACTAGGACAATTTGAAAGTTATTCAATAAATAGTTTTTCTTAACTGCTCCAGTTTCTATTTGCAAGACAGCCTTCATTTTACATGTATTGTCTCAGACAAATGTAGCACCCTGATGAATACACAGTCCCCTATTTGCCACATTTCCAGAGCTCTGCCACTTTGGAAATATGTATGTAACGTTGGCGGATCTTGGGCAATTGCATACAGTGGATACGAGGGACTTAATAGACTGAATTGTGGCTTTGGAAATCACTAAGGAGGAGGCCATGTGGGAGGAAAAGGAGCTCTGTTCGGACATGTCTGTCTACTTTGCTTGTGTTGTATTCAATTCCCTTTCATTTTGCTTGAGAAAGAAATTCCAGATGACACAGTTGAATGAACATGACTATTTGAGAATACATACTGAGCCAAACAATTCACATTCAAATGCCATTTCAATTTTATTGTGATATCTGATACAATAACAAAATGAAAACAGATTCATGACTTTCCTAAACCAGAACGTAAAGCAATGTAATCAAGCAAAAAGAAAAAGAAAACATTTGGCGAAAAAAAAAATCAAAACTTTAATATAGGTATTTAAAATACATCCCATAGACCTTGCTTGTTATTTCAACAATCTTATAAAATAACTATTAATAATGAGTCTTTCCAATGTAATTTTAAAAAGACCTTGAACATACTTCCAACATACTGACTGACAGATAGAAAGATGCTGCATACCCAATAAGATGGCTAGGATAGTTTTCAGTAGCAGATATCTGTACAGTACATGTTGTAGGCTGCCTTTTTAAATGACAAAAGTTCATCATCAATACATTTTTAACATGTGTCATATTTGAGAGGCTAGTGACTAGCCACTAGTCCTTTCTCACTTTTGGTTTTTCCTAATGGTTGAATCTCCAGGAGTCAGAAACACAAAAAGTACCCTTAAAGTTTAGCTAAGATATTTGGTTTGTACTATTGTGAAACTAGCTGCTCCTTTAGATGTGTCTCTGTAATTAAAGAGACCCACAATAGAAAATATTATGTTAGCCCCATGGGATCCAGACAATTTGTTTTTGACAAATTAATTTGTACTGTATCTGCTTTAAAATGGCCTCAATGGAATAATCTCAGTAATTATAAACGATTAAGACTCATAATTAATCCATCAAAAGTGTAATTCAAGACAAAACCCAATGGAAAAGGATATTTCTTTAGGTGTCAAATATGGTTGACATTAGAAAATGTAAAATATAACTAGTCTGTGAAATCGGTGAAATTTGTGTCTGTGACAGCAAATACAAGAGTTCACAGGAATTTAATAGCCACTATAAATAGATACACTGTAGTATTCAAAATCATTATCAATTCACTTTAGTGACACCAACGTTTCTGGACTTGGGCTGTTCCTTGACATACTGAGATAAGACAGTCACTGATGTAAACAGTTGGTGTGGTCAAAAGAAAACAGTGTTGACAGTTTCTCTAACAGCTGTCATTCTAATTTCTTCAATCCTTTTTTTAAACTGGCAATTTGATTCTTTTAGACAGGTAGAGGAATCTTACGCATCTCCTGTGAAATAATATCCCACGACAATAATCAACGTGAGCAACAAACGATGTGAGCACGATAGAATACAAATATCCCTGCGGCAGGAAATGAGCCTGAAAAAGGGTGGTGTACGTCTCATTTGGGCTAGAAGGTGCTAGAAGGCGGTCAGAGCAACGGACAATGCAGCACGATACATTCCCGTAACAACTGTCGGCATGCAAAAATTACAGAGGAAAAGGACTGTGCTCGGTGTCACAAACGAGGACAGGTTTTGAGGATCGCCCGCGATCCAACATGATTCATACAATGAATGTTAAATAATTGCACAGGGGAGTCCTAAGAGTAGGTTAAATGGTCTTGGCCAATAGTCTCCCAAAACGTGATTGGAGAACCCAGCTCATCCTAGACCTACTTCTGTTTGGGTTCAGCAAAGATCAAAATGACCCTCTTTTTGAATTTCACCTGACAAACAAAAGACGAAAATAAGGGGCAAAAGAAATAGAAAGCAAACAAAGAAGAAATGTACTCGCTATAAAGCTTACGAATCAGGTGGAAAGCGCAAACAAAAGCACACACTTTTAAAAAACACGACAACCAAAATGAAAGAGAAAAGCAAACCCACACACGTCTGCATATAAACATTTATCCCGTACATAAAGCCAGAGGTATAGTTAACAAAAGTGCTTTAAGTCAGGGAAGTAAAAGAACAAATTCGGTAGAAATATGTATAAAACCTTAAATATGTCTCTGCGTACAAAACTCAGACAATGTATCAACTGAATGTTTTTGTTCAATCTTCAAGTAGGTTGTTTGAAATCGTGTTGGGTTTCATTGTCTAGGTTTTAGATTATAAGGTTACGTGATGGGCCTGACCTTGCCGGCAAAGTAAGCCCTCGCTGATTTCAAATCCCTTCGCCCAGCAACCCAACATCCTAACCCACTTAATTTCTAACTGCTACAACAGCTGCAATACAATTATGTTGAAGTCTGAATATTAGTGATTAAAAGCTACTTCACAACCCCAACCCTTATACATTCCTCCATATAACACTATCCTCTTCCCTACACCCTCACATGTACATATACAGGTTCACTCTACTCTGAATATAATAACCCTTTAAAATCATTGCTCTGTATATTTTCAGCACTAAATTCCTACTCGATAAAATATTTTGGTACATTTAGGTTTGGACAGGCTCAAGTTGGAGCTCTAACATTTTGAAGAAGAGTGTGTCTGAGGGGAATGTTGACTGGAGGGGAGAAGTCCACCAGTCCTCTGCTGGCTTTGGAGTTTTTGCAAACAGCAAGAGGACGAGAAGGGGGTCTCTTTTTTTTTGAAGAGGCACAAGATTCATGCTGCTTAGAGGCAAAGAAAAAAGGAAAAGAATTTCGAGGTTCTCCGATAGGGTTAAAGTGCTACCACGTCTACATTATTAATGATGTCTGTAAGAATGCCTTTCTGTTACAGCAGCAACATATTTCACAGGTGAGGGGGTTCTCAGCTTGTGGTTTTCTCAAGTGGTTGTCCTTTTCTTTTCATCACACTTGCAGTCTACTTAACTCCGTATCTAATTCAATACATCTTGTACACTATTTCAATCATCGTTAAAAAGGGCTTCATGACAGATGCATAGGACAACACAGCAGACAGACGTTTGCCTCTAAACCCATGAACCAAAGGCCTCTGCAAAGTGCAAACAAAGTAACTGCTTTCAAGTAGTTAAAACTGCTTTAGAAATACGCATGTTGACACAAATTGGCATGCAGATATACAAACAGTGTGTGTATATATATACTGTATGCATGTATGAGAGCAGATGTCCATACACGTAAATATACTCCCTATCCTTACTATAAATATATACATGTATATATATACTTTTTAGCAACATAACAAGATGATGCATTTTGTGTAGGGTGCCAGTACTGTTGTCAAATGGAACCAGCCACAATGACATTTCGTAAAACATTACAGTTGTGTATGCATGTGTGCCATAAAGCACCCTATTCAATGTTTTTCTAGAAACACACCATTTTGCTTTTAGGGTGCTTTAAGGCACAGGGATGTCCCACAGATTGCACAGTGAAGTCTTAATGACAATACAGAAAACAAAGGGTCTTAATCATCAGAGATAACGTAATCAAAACACAGTAGTTACACAACCCCACACCGCCTGCCATTGAGCCCGTTTCTCTTCTTTGAAACGGACAGAAGCTGACACATGAGCCTTGTTATAGCTACACCAACCCGTAGTCCCATTTAGACCTTGCAGATAAAGAGCCAAAGGAACAGAGACAGGCTGATAACCAGGGCAAAGGAGGACACAAATACTAACCAGTAACACCATAACATCTGCCGAAACCCCCCCCCCCCAAAAAAGAAACTCACATAAAATGAGCAACAAAACCAAAGAGCCCTACCTCTAGCTCACTGCAGACGAACACAAACATCTCAGGCGCCTCTCTCTTTTCTCAACCACCTGCCCACCACGCTCGCCAGACACAGAGAGAGGTCACACGTAACTCAGAGCCATTAAGGAGAAGTTTCGCTGAAAAGAAAATGAGTCTCTTTGTGGCAGCCGAGGGGTGTGTGTGTGTGTGGGGGTGGGTTATCCATGCTCCTGGGTTGCCCTGTCTAGGATTCCTCGTCACTGTGGTTTGCAGTTTTGCTAGGGAGCAGGGAGTGCGGTGTGTTACTGTTTATAGTAGATGTGTTTTAAGGGGACATGGGACAGGGGGGTAGGGGGGTGGTGGTGGTGGTGGGGGGGCTGTTGTTGATAGCGGGGCTGTTGGTGGTCTGTGGAGTCTGACAGAGTTCGAAAGTCACGGAGCAGGAAGCAGATTCCTGAAGGTCACTCCCATCCGTTGTCCTTGATCATGTGTGCCAGCTCAATGATGAATTTTCCTTCCTTGTACTTCTGACTGCTCTCAAATGCATGCTCCTGTAAGAAGAACAGATCAGATGCATTGTGGCGTCATTACATCGACTTTATCAAGCATATTCTGTCAAGTCTGCAGCACTGGTGACAAAGGAGTTCTGTTAAAATGGAACCATTTATTGCAATGGAAATAGGCTTGTCTTTGGCGATGTGGTTCTGGGGAAACTCCCTGCCTTGGAGCATAACTAGCATAGCGCTTGCAATAACAAGGCAGTGAGCATAGGATATACGATGTCCCGGTGGACAGGAATCATTTCAATGATTCACAGTTCGCTTCACAGAACAACAACATCCCGTATTAACGATACAACAGAGAGGGGCAGGATCTGCGGAATATTCAGGAACATAGCGACGCATGTTGTGTCAGCATGTCTGCCAGGTCTGTGAATGAATGCAGTATTCAGGTCCTCTACGGAGGGAAAGCTTAGACCTTCAATTAACACACCTGCAGTCGACCGTGCGAACAACATCAGCAGATGAAGGGGGCAGTCTGAGTGCCACGGATGAACTAGCTCTGCCAATGTACTTTTTAACAACCGAAACGTTATGCTACGGTAATGAAAGTGCTGCCAATTTTCCCTTTCAGAAGTTTCTGTGGCCTAAAAGCTCTTGACATGACAGTCGACTAAAAACATGTTCGTTCATCCATGTGTATGTCTCGCACGTCAAGTTTTGGATTATCAAATAACAACGGTTAACGTTCACCACAACTGGGCGTCCACGAAATAGTCTTTCATTTTTAGGCATGGGAATTAACGACTGCATCCTCAATGGAGCCACTGCCAAACTGTGAAGAACCGAGTAACCGTAAAAGTTTATTCAGCCAGGTCTTCACATTGGTTCCTTGAAATACATTCGCAGAGTGGTTCAATTTGATTACATGCATGGCTGACCCTAATACGACAAAGCATTTGCAGCTCCATTGACTAAACAGGAAAAAGTGTAGTGTCTTTTGTAGTAACATAGCACAACCCTATGATGATGGCCCAACTAGTCCAGTCTACGGTAAGACACAACTGCAATGGGAATTCACAAACATAAGCCATTAGTCAAACAGTACTCAAATTATTACTACTTGTCTTACTTAGAAAGACAATGTATTTAATCATAAACCTACATAGCAAAGATAAGAACCATGTTAACAGTGCCCTTCTTTGTAAAGAACGAGTCTCACCTTTGGAGCAAGAATTAAGCCACCATATTCCCCAGCACCCATCATGGCTAACCTGCCTCTACGATCATGAGTAGGCTCTTGCAAGCTACAATTGATTTATTTAGTTTTCTTGCAGTATTGTGGAAACAGTGGACATGTAAATGAAACGTAAGAAAAGCAAACAAGTCAGTGAAAGTAATTTCATCTGTGCTGTATCTAAGCAGGGATTGTTGCCATGGAGGATTTAAAACACTTGGAGGGGGAAAAAACCATGTATGAACGAGCACAAAACAATGATATGGTCACAACATGCCAATTCTTGCAAGAAGCATGTCAGGAGGCAGTAGGATACAAGGGTATAAGAAAGTATTACGACCCACGACGTGGAAACAGTTTGGACGGTCACTTACGTATTTCCAGCCTAGGGTGGTTTTACAGTTTTCACAGTAGATGTCTGCGACTGCGTGCAAGCCTGTGAGAAGGACCCGCTCCTCGGCCGGGCCGCAGCCGATGTTGACCCTGACAGAAGCACGGAGGAGAGGGAAGGAGGGAGGAATTACAGTCGCCCCACAAAGACAGCAAACACGATCAGAATGCATGTCACTGTATGTGCTGAGGATTTATGTCCATTTTGATTTGGGGAGATTTTATTGATGAGGCCCAACCTTACCTCATATTAATAATACCCTTACAATTGAATTGCTGTTTGATGACTGATATTTCTTTTATAATAATAGTAAGAAAGTATTGTGGAGCTATAGGCTTGGTGTGTTTACCAATTCACTGAAATAATCAAAACTTATTCTGAAAAAATCTCAGGCAAAGGATTATCCTCACTAGGTTATAGTTTTATTTCTGTTTGCGAATAATCATTCCCGTGCTATGAAAGCCTTTATTTCCAATTGTGCAAACATGACATATTCTCCTTGTACGTCTACAAACATGTTAAAATAACCTATCAATCTCAGGAGTTTATACTTACACGGCGTTAAAGAGATATGCTCTTCCCTGGCTGCCTTGAAACGACTGAAAAGAGAAAGAAAATAATAAACGTCAGGCGATACAGAAGACCAGACGGTGCACCGTGTTAAAGAATGTGGACACAAAAGCCTATTGGCCTTCTCTCTCAGTCATATTAATTGTGCTGTTAACATTTCTTGTATTTTATTTTATTTAAGGTTGGGAGGAGCTATACAAAATATGGGATTAGGTTGGCTACTGTAAGAAATGTACTGCCCATGCCAAGTGGCTGTGTCACTGTCTATTGTTACATTGCGCAGAAACCATTCCAAATGTGCTTTAGCTTTGCAAACTTCATGCATTCATTTGCAAAGATTTTACTACCCAAACCATGCTGAGGTATGGGGATTTGTGTTTCGGAGGCTGTGTTGAGTGTGCAGTGCTACATTCAGTGAAATAATGTGACCAAGTTATCCTTGTATAATGTTTTTCGTTGTTGTTATTGTTGAGTAACTAATTGCGTCATTAGTGTGCGTTTCCTTGGATCATTCTGCAACCCACTTCCGAGTGTGAGACCCACCAGCTATGAACCGCTGATGTCATTTACCAAGTTAGATATTTAACTTGTGTTTAAGTGTGGTTTTTCTGTTTGGGTTTTAATTATGCACCACAGATTGGAAAATATTCAATGCAGATTCAAAACTGAATGCTGTGTAAACAAATGAAGGAGCTTCACAGCTCATCGATGATCCAGCAGTATGTTAACAGTGCACAAGGGCACTTATCTAAAGCACGAGGTATTTTAAATTGATAAATGATTTTTAAAATGATTTTCTTTCTTTTGTGGTTTTTGTAGAAAGAGTCTACGTTAGGAACCGAACATATTGGTTCACACTGGAATGTGAACAATCTGGGATTTTCCGCAGCTAGCACTACTCTCAATGTGTATCATTTTACCTATCTTAATAATATTTTAATAATAATTAGGATAATAATTTCACTTTTTGTTGCATTTTAGCATTTATGGCAGTTCTAGCCAATTTGGAATGTCACCAGTTCTACAGTTAAACCTTGTACCGGTATTTGCACAGCGGATTTGTCAAAAGAACTTCTGGTCGTGACAGAACAGTACCTGTGTATTAGCCTGCATGTGTAGAGGTGCAACTAACACATGGAGTTAGGACATAAGCCTGTCAACCTGTCCCTGTCATCCTTGGCCAATGCTGTGAGCCAGGGCCCCCAATCGGCTTTGCTTTTTCCATTGCAAATGAGAGCAGTGGCTGAGGCTAAATCTACTGCTGAGGCCAGGGCCCATGAGCCTAACCGCTGCCTTAATAAAACCTCCAGCTGCCTTTGTTGCCAACAGCAACAAGTAAACAGGTGTAGCCCCGCTGGTGTCAAATCACATGATATGCTGGGCTTTAAACGAGCTCAGTTGAAATAAATCCATCGTTAATCTGTTATGGATGGACATAAACAAAACAAAATGATTCATCGCGTAACCTTTAATGAAAGTTCTGTATTTACTCTATCACAACAGCGAGCAAACCAGTCTCCTGTCGGTATGTTCGCACACAGTCAACAGCAGACGCCACAGGAAGGGATGACCTTCAGTTCGTCGGGAGAACTGGGTCAATCCTGGTGGTGCGACAGGCTTGGTCAACACGGATGGGAGAAGGGGACAGTGACACACTGCAGGCCTGGGTCTTGTTAAAACTCCACAAGTTAACATCTGGTGAAAGGATACTTCTCATTGTTCTGTTTGACACACCGCCTGTTTTGACAACCACAGGTTTCACCTGAGCCGGCGAGCCTGAGGAATGTCCGTTTGCTCTTCCAACGACAAATTTCACCAGATCGTCAATGTTAACTTTCCCTAACCTTAAAGTTCACCAATTTTCCGTCGTCAAGAGCACAGCCTGTCGCTTGGCATGTCGCTGGTCTCGAGCATGTATCATTATCATTCACCCCCATCGCCTTCTTCAGCTGCCAAATCAAATGAACGCCCACACCCTTTTGAAGCCTCAACTGTTCGGTTAGATCATCTTAGCTCATCTTACGCAGCACTTTTGATCTTTTTTTGGTCTTACATTGCAGATGAGGTACAGCATTGCTCTGCATTTCTAAATGAGCCCATGCAAGCCATTTTAAAACAGGACAGGAAAAAATGACAAAGTCGTTTTGACCACAGCCACTATTCAGAGTAGTTGAATCGTAGTTGATGTACTTTTATATAAAATGAGAAAACACACAAAACCCCATCAGAATCCATATAATTTAGACAGTAATTGTATTCAACTAAATGTTTTTTTAAAGTGACAGCGATGCTGGTGCCCATCCACTGTGTCTACACTGACCCAACTGCAAGCCTGGATTCAGGTGTGCATGTGAGAGACTTGGCGTCAATTTTATGACTATTGTGGCCTTTCATATATGAAAAACCCGTGTGCACGTATGACCCAAACCAATCTAGCTTCTGATATCTCCAACTGCATTGGTGCGCCAGTATTATGTTGTGTGTGCCTGCATCAAGACCAATAATTGGTCAGCAAGCTTGATTTACTGAACTCCAGGTCATGTTATTATAGTGCTTTTAGAACTCCTGCACGATAAAAAATGTAAGTGGCCATGCATTTTCTGTAGTGTAAGACACAATCCTAACAATATGCATTTATCAGCATGTGCGGTTTAAGTGATATGTTTGCGCAAGACTGGTATCATTATGCAAATTCTACACAATTCAAAAATAGTTCACGAAAACAAACTAAAAGTGACATGTATTGAGTGAATTCTTCAGTGCTTTATCCAAGTATGGTGTTATTCCCTCACCTTAGAAATCAGCTCATCGTGGTTTGCCAGATGGGCCCGACAGTGTATGCAGCTGTATGTGCGGTGGCAACTAGGCAGGTATGCCTGGAACGTCTTTGACTTGGTCATTTTCACCATATCACTTGGGCTGGGCTCGTCTGTCGTGTCAGGGCTGGCGCTGGATGAGTTGCAGCTCTGCTGGACTTGCTGACAGAAGAAGCACTGGAAGATGCAAGCCAAAGCCGTCGTTGTTCTGGAGTGGGTGTGTGGCACGCTCCACACAGACACCACAAGAGGAAATGGAACCTGTGGAGTGGGGGACAATGGAGGAAGGACGTTTGATTATGTGGTCAGTTGTAAGAAATTATGCCAAACATTAGGCTATTTTGTTTGGTCAAAAGGGCTGCATTTAACCCTTGTGCTGCCTTTGGCACCTTTTGTACCACAACAGTGGGTCACAGTGACCTGTGGGCAGCACCAGGGTTAAAAATAATAATAATATTTGGAACTCCTAACATGTTGTAAATTGTTGTTGTTTGAAGGGCATCTGGTGAATAGATAGAAATGTTTTCCATCAAAGGAGGGCTGCAATTCCAAAATATTGCCTCAGTGCATTTTCACATGGTCCAAAAAAGCCTTTATTTATCCTTTTTAGACCTCATGCAGACCAAAACTATGTAGAACTTGACTTTGCAAGCTGTGTGAGGGCAAGGGAATCTGTCTGCATATCAAGGGCCGATTCCTTAAAGTGGGTTTACCAACTAAGCCAGAGCTGATGTCAGGGAAAGTAACTGACATCAGCCCTGGCTTATTCAGTAAACTTGCTTTTAGAAGCAGGCACGATTTCCTTGAAATACGCACATCAACACAGGATTTGACCAAAGTACAAAATCTATTCACTTGTTACTGCAATAAGAAAAAAAAGGGAAAGACAACGCCTGTTTTATTTGATCCTCTAACCCAGTGAGGGCAACAAGTGGCCCTAAAGGACTGATAATAGACTGACAGCCAGTCCCTCAGGCTCAAAGAGCTCCAATGCAGCACCACAACTACATCTCTGCTATGAAACAAAAGAAAAACCTGTCAAATAATTCCAACTTCATTCTTAAAACTCCCTGGGCAAGACCAGCCAATTGTGTGGAGGACAACTTGAGACACAAGCACATAATAAGGTCCATAAGCCCTATTTTGGGAGCCCTATCTCTGTGTCACATTGGTGAACAGTTGCTGGCAAAACACTGCATCCAAGCCCCAGCAATGGCTGGTAGTGACCCAGCACCAGACAAGTCAAAAGTGACCTTTGACACCCAGCAATGACACAGCTCACAGGCACCACCGCCCAGAGAAGCAGCCTGGGCCTGATGAGGACTCCACCCTGCTCGCTACTTCCCTCGGCTGCAGCTGTGAGGACATGTGAGGGGGAGTCTGGTAAGATCTAGGTATCCTGAGAGCCCGAATCTTAAACTCTAATATCGCATTGGTAACAAATGTGTAGTCTTCATACTCATGTGTTTAATAATAGGCGATCAACCAGAAAAAATGCACCGTGCACTACTCAATTAATACCCAACCTGAAAACTGTACCATGTTTTGCAGGTTACAAATTAAGCTCCATATTCTTTAAAAAAAAATCATTGTTAGTCATATTATTTCAGATACATCTACGTATTATACCAATTTAAAAAATGCCACGTTATCTTCCATCTCGTGTTGGCATGAGTGGAGTGGACAAAGTATCTAAAAAGACTCTCCCTGCTTCTCTACAGCCCTGTTTTTTTCAATACACTCCTGGAGTTTTCTCTACGATGTGTCCATTTACTTCCAGGTTGTGATTGAAAGAGAAGGAAAGGTGGAAATGTTTTTAAAACTCAATTCACCAACCAGACTCCCAAATCTCATACTTTTTTACTTTTAGTGGCCACTATGCATGGATTGAATGCCACACTATGACAAACTACATTGTCACATTATTGCACAGGCATGTTTTTATTGTCTTTGTGGACTGACACCAATTACACTGGTTAGTTATGAGTCTGAATAATGCAGAAAAACATTCTGACTCTGAAATGCGACCGCACACATCAAGTGACGTAAACTGTTTCCCGAATGTTGTCTAAGACATGCTGTCATTTTTGACATACTATGTAAGATCCTTGCTTGCTATTTGAGATGCAGGTTGTTACTTCAAGACATTCGTGAAGTAAATAAACTTCCAGCTGAACAGGAAGTGGACGCTTCATTTGGCGTGACATTTATAGGTTAATTTTCCTCATGTTGGTGCGTTCGATGTTTATGAGTGTGACAAAGACAAAACAAAGACAGGTATTTTAAAATGTTTTAACCACGTGATTGATGAAAATATATAACAAAACACTTTGTAAAAAACCAGTGGAGAGCCTATGCATAACATCAAACACTATCGTCTCAACATTACAATGACAATAGACACGAAGCACAAAACCAATGCATTATTGATAATTTACAAAGAAAATCATTAAAATAACACGATTCAGTTATGACAATCACAGCACGATCATGTAAACATTTTAGTGGATGAACTAGATGGATTAAAACAGCTTCTATAAGCATGAACCAAATGCTACGAGATCTTGCATTATTGGTCTTTTTGCGGGGCCATACATCGATAAGCAGCACTTCCCAAGGGTGAATGTCAACAAATGTAGCGCGCACATGAGCGCAGCCAACAAGTGTGAGCACAACAAAGAGAAAGAGCCGCGTGCGACTCCTTGCTTGGTACAGAAAAGGCAGTGCGTAACCAATCCAAATACGAAATGTTCTCCAAAAATCGGTTTAACATGCGCGTCTCGCTCTCGTGTTCTCTTTTTCATAACGCTAAAACGTCTTCTGCGGTCAAAATGATTCCTTTCCGCAATGATTTTAATGCTTCTTTTACTGTGTTTGGAAACAACATGCACAGACATTTATGACGATTCACGCGGAAACATCTGAACGATTTTAATGATGTAATTTTGCAGTCAAACAAAGCATGAATCTCGAAAAGAACAGTGCGAGCAAATGACTAATTAACGCACAGTTGTAGTGGCTCTACGTATTACTTGTATTATAGTTGAAAAAATATGTTAAATAACTTTGATATGGCGAACACATTTCATACTCACCACCAGAGTCAAATCAGACCGAAGCTTGACCTAAACTAAATGGTGCATAGGCACAAAACATGCTGCTGATGTCTCCCAAATGAATTATTATCTATCATTAACGTTTGAGATAAGAACAGGGCTCCAAAAGAGTTGACTACAACGGACATTTCCGTCGTCTTTGTTGTTGCCTTTGTGTTGAGTTCGTGATAAACTGGCTTGGTTACTTTGTGATGAAAACGTCACTGAGGGGAAGATCCTCAACTGTATGACTGACGCCTACGGCTCCCAATACGCGTCCAGTCTCGAGGAGAAAAGGTGGGACTTTAACGATAGGCGATATAACACACCCGGATGTGTAAATAAACACGAGCAGTAAACATGAAAATGGAACGTTCTACTCTGTGCCACACGATGATTTAACGTCTGGTTTATATGTCTGATTTTCTGTTGTACTTCCTGAAAAAAAAAGTGTAACTTTATTTCACTCTCCTGTCAAAAGAGATTTCCAACTTTGACTTTCGTATCGAGTACCATTCTAAACCACATATGTAGACTATTTATATCGATTATGTTCTTATTGGTATGCACATGATATGCCATTTGGTTGGTCTTAAAACTATACAAACTTCTTCTACATTTGAGAACATTGTATATCACGACCACATTACCTACCACATCGACAGTATTAATAACAGCATGCACTGACAATCATGACATCATGCACCTTGGAGTAAGGATAAACAACAGTAACCCACATTCTATGAGAATGACGTTGTTATGAAGACAACGTTAACACACTCAATGATAAGATGATAGGATTTTACGTCGTTATTTCTGCTGTCAGACACTTCTTAAGAAATATAGGCTATGTAAAGCACATCATCACCATCTGAAGTAGTCTACCAAATTCAAAATTGATAGTGCAATCGCTCTCTCTATTATTTAAAACATGCTGCAACACTTAGTAGGCTACTAACACTCGTATATAAAAATATTCCGATGTTGTTAGATCTGTAACGAGATTTAACTAGGTCCAATTGAACTAGATAGGGAAACATGTAGGCCTACGAAATCGTCTTACCCAAAATGTGGATCCTCCAGAAGATCTTTGAATGCAGCTGAGAAAATATTTTCTCCACCGAAGCAGTTCACATTCACAAATATTAGTGTGGTCCATACACAGTCTTGTCTGACTTACAGTTCCAGGACTGCGTTGTCTATAAGATGCATTTAACCGATCAATTTAAATCCTAAAGTCTGCAGACAAGACTGTCTAAAAGACTGAGGCAAAGAATTTGACTGTCCTCTTAGCCTAGAGTCAGTCGTTTTCATTCTGTGTCATCATTTGTGAGAATCAGCCAAGTTACCGCAAACGAAAAACAGTTGTAATGTCATCTACGCTGTGTCGTATTAAAGCAGGGCAGTGTATCTGCAGGTTGTGGTGTTTATCTCCTTGCAATGTTCGTCTGCCACACTGTACTGTCCTTGAAATGAATTTGGAATCCTGACTTTTCTTACGTAAGACTTTTTCTAATTACAGTGATCCTAACTCCGTAAATTAATGTGGGTTTACAATTAGTTTTACATTATAATAAACGCACAAAAACAAAACAAAAAAACAAATCTATCCTCATCACCCAATTATAAAAACAATCTAACCGTAATCTGACCAATCATGGTGAAGTGGGCAAGTCTTAAAATTGAAGGAACCAATCGCTAAAGCGATGTAAACTGACAGGATCGCTTGATCATATCGCGCTGCTGAGTGTCTCAGCGCGAGCGTCCCAATGCCTGCAAATGAAAAAAAAAAAAAAAAACTGTAATCGCTTCACAAAACAAGTTGGTAAACATTCCCTGTCTGACAACATAACGTAACCTGAGAACAGTTGGGCCGTGTTTTGTCCATGCATTTTCTTAGTAAAAAATAAATGCATGCAATGTTCAAAATGTTAACTCAAAAAAAACATAGTGTTAGAATTACCTACTTTTTTATAATTTCCATTTTGATCACGTTTTCATGTTGAAACTGCGACTGGCCTTATGTTGGTTTTCAAACCACTCTGACCAAATCTCATCTTTAATACAACCAAATGCTTGTTTTACTTAAATTACTTATTAAACAGGAACCTGTGACTGTAGATCATGACACTCCACAAGATTATGGCTGTTTGTGCATTTGGTACTGGTTCCCCATCAGTTCTTAGATGTGTGTTCAGTGCTTTTCATGCGTCCAGTCCTGTTGCTCGGGCTGTGGTGGGTACAGTTATCCTCAAGCAACTGGGTCAAGCTGTGGGATCATACGCAAGCAGCTCCTGATTGATGAGTCTTTGTGTCCACAATAGCAGTGGACTTGGGCTACTGGGTCCTCAGGGCCCATTGTCAGACCCTGATTCAGACCCTTCATCTAAATCAGGTGCGTTGGAGCAGGGACACGTCAAAAACATATGAGGAACACGGTTGACGGCCACTAAAAGAATGTCCAGGTCTTCTGTGCAAGTTTTTGTGGGTGGCAGATGTGAAGCAATCCCAAGGAGCACTGACTATATTAAGCTCCAGCATCATTGCAGAGTTTGAGGGTCTGAAGCTCCATCTGACCACCTGGTGGAGGTGTGGATAACACTTTACATACAGGGTGGAGCCCTTAGGCTGTTGGTGGGGGTTATATGGCTTCCTACCCCAGGGGGCAGTAAGAGGGATGTGGCTGTGCATCTTATTTTGATGTTGAGGCACTATCATCGGAGGAGTGTGTTGATATTCATAGGGCTGGGTTGACTGGATTAGTGGGGCAGCCAGTGTTTACTTTCTGCAAACTCTGGCTGCTGGTAGGAGATAAGTGTTTGGTTGCTTGGCTGGTCCACTAGTTATGCATAGGGTGTATCCTGGAATGTGCATTTAGAGCAGTGTTTAATTCCGCCTGGGGGAGAGTGGCAATTCGCCTATATCGGCGTCTAGTCTGCCGCACATTTAAAAGGATGTAGCGCAGCCAAGTCTTATACCGTCCAGTTGATTAAGTGTAGGCGTTCAAGCCTTACAAGTGAATGTGATCAACCTAAAGACGGAAAAACAAGAAACGTGGACGTTGGGCTTAAGGTGTTTTGTTTATTTTTTATTTGAGTTGACCTAACACTCCCGAACAGTAAGTGGCAGTACTGTACCTCAGTATGTTACAATCTGCCATTAAAACACAAAGAAGAGTAAGACGAAACGTGTAGATCAGCAATCCAACCAAGAACTTCCTTTCCAGTAATTGAATTGATCATATCGTCATATAATCTAGCTAAAAGAAGTGTTTTCGACTGGCAGATTCATTTTACTTGTTAAATAACATTAGACTTAATGGCGGAAGAGCGTGTGATGGAGAAAATGAAGGAGTTGCATTTGGACAAAGAGAAAGAGGTAGGCTATGGACTAGGCTATTCTAGGAGAAGGGTGCACGACCCCATACATTTTGAGTTGGCTATCGTCCCCACGTTTATTTGACTAATCTAGTCACTATTTTAATCTCTCGCAAATCCATTTGGAGTCCTTTCATTGTTGGGTCTCTCCGCTTTAGAGTATTACTAATTTCTACGTAGGATGAACATGCATACACAACAACCGGCTACTGCTGACGGTGAACTGTGAGCTGATTTGACACCGAGTTTCATTTACTCAGTAGAACGTTGCATAGTCAAGTGCCACTGTCACAGATGGCTAAACTGGTCGGCTTCATTAAAACTGCTTTTGAACATATCAACTTGTAACTACTGTTGCCTGTAAACACAAAATATTTTTTGTTGTATGAAGTAATCAGTCATTTTCATGAGCTGCATGGGTATTGTTGTATTAACATCGCTTAAATAATTAATATATACAATTTGATTCACGAAATTAACTTATACGAGCGTTGGTTTGACGACCTAACTAAGTTGTTCGCGGTACGTTCGCGGTAAATTGTCAAATAAACGTATGAAGCCACGTCACACATTGTATCTGAGTGTATGGGTGTTGCGTCATATTGTAAGCATTTTATCCAAGATCATAGACTTTCCCATTTACCATAAGCGTTTAGGTATTGCATCATAATTTTCGCAGTACATAGACGTTAATGCTTAGGGAGAGGTGGTGTGTTATTTGTCACGCAGGAATATATTTGTGAGAGGCGGGCGTGGCACTGATTTAAATTCTCGGAAAACAAGGTGCACTACTTCATGAAGGATTTGGTTGTTGAAAAGAACTCGCATTAAAACTGGGTGTAGCTGATAACAAACATTCAGCTCTAGGATATAGAGGGTGAGGTAAAGACCGCTAGAGAGCGTTGTGCCACACATTACCAATAGGCCTGTTCCCTTTACATCTAACTTGGAAAACTGAATCTACTAAACTGTCGGATGGTTACCTGATCCAATTTAAGAAAACAATCCCATTGGCAATGTCAGTTCTGTCAGATGAGATCGCATCTAACGTTTCATCACTAGTGTGGGGGAAAACAGGGAAGATTGTGGATCAAAGAATATAAATATCTCTTCCTCCCTACCCCTAATTAAGACACTGTTTTTATTTAACTATGTAATGTAACTATGTATTTCAAATACAGTAACTTTATATCTATCTATTTAAAGAGGTATTTCTATTGCAATGTGTGGGGGAAATCATTTGTTTCTTTAAATGCTTTCAGTGTGGAGCTGCTGAAGGCAAAAGTGGAGGGAAGAAGGCGAAGAAATCATCAGGAGACAACGTGGGCAAGTCTGAGGTGAGCCGCAAACTACAGGAAGCAAGTTTCAAAGCTATTTGTTTGTTTTGGCACTCAGAATGCACAACCTGTTGATATTACTCTTTGTAGTTTCCAAAGGTACTGCTATTTTAACAACAAAATACGTCACCCGTCAAAATGAGGTCACTTCCTGGTTTTTGGCCCAAGGCACTGAAACAATTGAACTTGTTCCCCAGCTGTCCCCACCACCCCAGTTTATCGATGAGCGCCTGCGTCTGTATAGCACCCTGAAAGCTGAGCACGACGCTCTGATGGCTAAGAGAGCGGAGGAGAACAGTCAGCCCATCAAGGTCACCCTGCCGGACGGCAAAGTGGTGGATGCTGAGTCATGGAAGACCACACCGTACCAGGTGGCATGTGGGATAAGGTGAGCGGGGTCATATTGGCTAGCAAGTGCCGCACCTCCTAAATATTCATGAGCGACCACGCGTTCGTTCAAGCGTTGGTTCTGCATAGCAAGCTGCCAGTCAGACTGGCATTAAAAAAAGAATATTGACGCTCACATGTCAGACCAGGTGTTTTTTGATTGTATACAGATGTAATAGTATTAGTCAAGTGATGTGAAGACTGGGAACTAGAGACCACAATATGCTTCTACCTTTTATAATGACGACTGCTCCTGCAGCATGTGACTCTGTGCAAACAGTTACCCAGAAACAAAGCCTTAACACTCTTTGCCCATGAGCCAATTAATTTTTATCTGCAGGGATAAAAATGCAAATTGTTTTGTTGTCTGTACAGCCAAGGTCTTGCTGACAGCACAGTAATTGCCAAAGTCAACAAAGTTGTGTGGGACCTTGACCGGCCTTTGGAGGAAGATTGTACCTTGCAACTACTAAAGTTTGATGATGAAGAGGCACAAGCTGTAAGTTGAACTTTGAATCTTTTAATATAGTGTTAACAACCAATCCTTGGTAATGTGAATAAAAATGAGCTGGGCGCCACCCTAACATCTAAATGGCGTTTACATCTCATCTTATCTGCTGTTTATCCATCTAGATGTCGGTTTTCTTCTCCTTTCTATTTATCGGACTGTTTTAGTTGTGTAACTCCAACTCCTCCTGCAAATTAACCTTAAAGTACAGTATACATAACATAATATATGCATATTCCTGCTATATATTCTGAATGATGGTATCGTAATGTGTTGTGTTTCGCTAGGGCCTCTTGTCAGGCTATTTCCACTGTCTGGGTTCCTTATGTCTCCTTCTTGGCTTCAGGTGTACTGGCATTCAAGTGCCCATATCATGGGTGAAGCCATGGAGCGAGTATATGGGGGATGCCTTTGCTACGGTCCCCCCATTGAGAGCGGCTTCTACTACGACATGTTTCTCGACAACGAGTGAGTTTTGGTTGCAGACTGTGACCGTAGCGATAGTCATTCTCTCTGTAACGGTGGTGAACTCTTAATGGGGAGATTTCATCGGGAATGTCGCCATTTTTATGGGAACGAAGGACCTGGTTGATTGGACAGTTGCCAGGTGGTACAGAACTGAGCAGGCGCACACAGTCGCACCCTAGACAAACAGGACCAGAGAGGGAGACGCCAAGACATGGCAACGGTTAGATTTCTTCTGTGTTCCCTCTGTCCAAATGAATTAATTCTGATATTTACTAGACCCAGACTAGAATAAATATGGATCCTGAAGGCAGCGGTCAGTGACGATGGGTAATAAAGATTAGAGGTCCCATTGGACAGAATGAGTATTTATTTGCATGTTTTCTTTCAAGCGACATACACCATCAGAAATACATAAACAAGCAAATGAAACTGTGAGGAAACATGAACTGGGATTCCTGAGATGGTTGCTATGCAACTACTGCATACCATTACTTTATTCACTAGAATTAGCTTTCTGTTGTTTTTGCCAGGGGTGTGTCAAGTAATGACTTTCCTTGTCTTGAGACCTTGTGCAAGAAGATCATTAAAGAGAAGCAGCCTTTTGAGAGGTTGGAAATAAAGAAGGAGACTCTTCTGGAGATGTTTAAGGTCGGTTACGACTTTCAATCCTGGAACCTGTGTTGCCAAATAGTCCATAAATGTCTATCCATGTCACGATGTAATTACCTGTCATTTGGTCAACTGCATCTCTCTAAGGCCACTCTTGATAGTTTCTGTAAATGCATGCATTTGCATTTACTAATTGTTTTAATTCTTATGCCGGCAGTATAACAAGTTTAAGTGTCGCATTCTGAATGAAAAAGTTACCACCCCGACCACCACAGTCTATAGGTGAGCCCCCATCTATATAGAAGATAACAGTTCAATGTATGAATGAGTCTATGCTGGTCTCATGGGATGCTCTTGCAAGGTTCAAATCTTTAAAAATGTTATTTGTTGTGACAAGGTGTGGGCCCTTGATTGACCTGTGCAGGGGGCCTCACGTGAGGCACACAGGGAAAATAAAGGCTCTGAAGATTCATAAGGTGAGTTTTGCAGGAGTGTTTGTTGCCTGGCAAACAAGTGTTTTCAAACTTCAATGAACTCACTGAAAACATGCGTTTCCTTGCTTTCTCAGAATTCCTCCACATATTGGGAAGGCAAGGCTGATATGGAAAGTCTTCAGAGGATTTATGGAATCTCCTTCCCAGACCCCAAGATGCTGAAAGAGTGGGAGAAGTTCCAGGAGGAGGCCAAGAATCGAGATCACCGCAAACTTGGCCGGGTATATATTCCAACAAATTTATCATTAGTTAAAGAGTATGTTACACACAAAGAAGGCGATGTTACAAAGCAAACAAAAACTGCTAAGCTTGCTAGAAGTCACAGAGTGGGCCTCCTAAAGCTAGTTTTTAGACAGTTCTTTACATTTTGAGGACTGTGTTAGAGTGTCTTGTCTTCTGCCGACCCCAGGAGCAGGATCTGTTCTTCTTCCATGACCTGAGCCCAGGAAGTTGCTTTTTCCTTCCCAAAGGCTCCTTCATTTACAACAGCCTAATGGAGTTCATCAAAGTAAGCCAACATCGTATACAGCGTTTCAGATCAGATGGATTTTCTTTGTTGTGAAGACATTTTAGTTTTTCCATTTTGTCTTTCCGATATTCTACTCTTTCCATAGTTCTTATGATAACAATATAACACATTGCTGAAATCAGTAGCATAATTGACAAGTCTAAACATTGTCTGAAATACTCATGTGAATTATAAGCACTTTTAGATGAGATTATTCATCCAAAAAGCGTTTGCTTTTCTCCTGCCGCTCTTCCAGAGTGAGTATCGGAAGCGAGGATTCCAGGAGGTTGTGACTCCAAACATCTACAACAGCAAGCTGTGGCAGACTTCAGGTCACTGGCAGCACTACAGCGAGAACATGTTCTCGTTCGAGGTGGAGAAGGAGATCTTTGCCCTCAAGCCAATGAACTGCCCAGGACACTGGTACGTAAACGGGCGCATGGGTACAAGCCACGTAAATGAAAACGAACCAAGATTTATTACTCAGGAAGAAATAAGGATCTTGTGACTGTTTCTATGTATGTCTGTTTACAGTTGAGTAAAGCTGTGTTGGGTGTTAGTTCCTAATGATCTTTTTGGCTTGCGAAGTGCTTAGGAGATCTCTGGTTGAGAGTATAAGTGATTTTATGAAGTAACCGTGTTATTCTTTTTGGATTGGTAAAGAGTCCCAAAATCCATAGACCATTCAGCAAGATGCTGCTATTTGCATTTGTTTGAACGTAAAACAATTTAAATTGATATCAATTAAAAAGTATTAAAAGAGTTAGAAGAAAAAAAAACAAAAAAAAATTGGTATGCAGCATACATTTGCTTTCATGTCACTGTATCGCCCGAGACATGGAAAAAGTACAAACCTTTTGGATGTTTATCAAGTGAGCCCTCACAAATGAATGGATGTCTTCCTCTCCGAAGCCTAATGTTTGACCACAGACCCCGCTCTTGGAGAGAACTGCCCCTGCGGCTGGCTGACTTCGGTGTCTTGCACCGTAATGAGCTCTCTGGGGCACTGACCGGTCTAACCCGCGTACGCCGGTTTCAGCAGGATGACGCCCACATCTTTTGCACTATGGAACAGGTGATGGCCCAAGCAAATGGGCTTTTAAGCTTTGCATATTTTCTCAACTGCACAGTTAGTAGCCACATCTCTTGGTGGAAAATCACAGACACCGAGTCAAAGTTATGAGACGTTGTTGAAGAAGCTAAATCCGCATACAAGCATACGCAAGGCATGTTTAGGAGTCCTGTAACTCCAAAATACGCCATTGGTTTTAAGATTTTGTTTGTGTTTTTGTGTCCTTTTTAGATCGAGGGAGAGATTAAGGGTTGTCTGGACTTTCTGCGTACTGTGTATGATGTGTTCGGATTCACGTTTAAACTGAACCTCTCAACCCGACCAGAGAAGTTCCTGGGAGAACCTGAGGTTTGGGACCAAGCTGAGAAGGTAGGCTTAGAAGACAAACTGACCATCACAAATGTTTTTATTTATTTATTTATACCAAAATCTCAATTGTAGTTGGTAAATTCAACAAGATGATGACTGTCGTAAAGTTTATCCACGGTAAAGATGACTTGAATTGTCTGAATAAAAAAGGGTATCTCTCTTGTTTGAAGCAACTTGAGAACAGCTTGAATGAATTTGGAGAAAAGTGGGTTTTGAATCCTGGAGATGGTGCCTTCTATGGACCTAAGGTAAGTAGCAAGCAGCAGAGCTGTCAAGACTGGAAATGGTTACACATGAATTGAACATTTACAGATGATGAGGAATTGTTTACCCGTCTTCAAATAGATTGACATCCAGATAAAGGATGCCATTGGCAGATACCACCAGTGTGCCACAATCCAGTTGGATTTCCAGCTGCCAATCCGCTTCAATCTCACCTTTGTCAGGTACAACTCCAATGGTCTATCACTTTAAAAGTTTAAATGGTTGTCAAAAGTCAGATGTTATTGTGTCGCACAAATGCATTAACTTTTGATGGAAGTATGATTTTCTGCTAAAAAGTAGCTAAATACTTAAGCTAATGTTATTCTTTTGTGATGCGTTAACTGATCAGTGGATTCATGACATATCTAATTGCCTTGGTACTGTGGCAATTATATATATTGGTACACAACTTCATTGTTTTATGCTAAGCATGTTTTACATGAGCAAACTTTGGCTGCACTGCAGCTACTCAGTATGTTTTAAGATGCTGTTTCGCAAACAGAATGTTATTTATAATTGATATTTTGCATATATTTGTTTCGTAGCCATGATGGAGATGACAAGAAAAGGCCTGTGATTATCCACAGAGCTATCTTGGGTTCTGTTGAGAGGATGATTGCTATTCTGACTGAAAACTACGGAGGGAAATGGTTAGTACACTGTTGTGGTGTGCCACAACATGCTTGACAATCAACAGCTCATTGAATTTGTGGCGATAGCTTGGAGTCGACTTCACAACTTATACTGTACAAAATTCAAATGTTTATTTGATACCTAAAATGATTGTGTGCGTATGTCATTTAAACCTGTATCCTATTAGCGCTTTTGTTTGAAGACAATGTCTTTGATGTCAATAAGATGTTTGACATGTTTTTTTTCCATAGGCCTCTGTGGCTGTCTCCACGACAGGTGATGGTCGTACCTGTGGGACCAACTTGTGACGAGTATGCCCAGAAGGTACAAGCCTGGCACACCTCAGTGTTATGGAACATTTATGTCTTGTACAGGGGTTTCTGTGGGTTTAATTGAATTAAAACAGTGAATGTGTTTTCCCAGCACACAGATAGTTATTGTAGATAACTTGTTTGCTTGATAACTTGCTTGTTGTTATTGTAGATAAGTGTGGTTCAGCTGTTTCCACCTGGGTTTTTTTTAACAAGATGTTGGACTAAATCTATTCGTTTAGAGCCCTCACCTATGTAAAATGTATTTATTCATTCTGAGTAATGTAAATGTTTAGATATGAGTTTAAGTGAGCTATTTTATTTAAAACCGTTCTATTTATTTTGATCTGGCATATTCTGGGTCAGCTGATTGTCAATAGTTTCATCAAATACCTCGGGGATAAACATGTCTGATCTGCACCAGTTGTATTCAAGTTGTTCTCCTAATCTTTTAAATCCATCTGTCTATCCAGATTCAACTGGAGTTCCACAGTGGCGGGCTTATGACTGATGTGGATTTGGATGCAGGTTGTACTCTTAACAAGAAGATCAGGAATGCACAGCTGGCTCAGTATAACTTCATTCTGGGTTAGTATAAGCTGTTGTAAATGTTTACTGGCTGTCGTAGAGATGTACATTTATTGTCCATATTCAGATGAATGAATGAATTTGATAGAACTTTGTAAGCCAAACTGCCTTTTAAAATGATGACTTTTCAGTCAATTATAACAAAGCAATTTCTTCTTTCGGTTTTTGTTGGTTTCTTAAAGTTGTGGGAGAAAAGGAAAAGACAAGTGAGACCGTGAATGTCCGTACCCGTGACAACAAGGTCCATGGCGAGCGCAGCGTACAGGACTGTATGAAGCGCCTGCAGGAGCTGAAAGCAGCAAGAAGCCGCATGGCTGAGGAAGAATTCTGAACCAGCATCTAGAACCTTCTCAATTATTTCATTATTTGGAGAAATCTGTGCAGTTTTGTACACTGTGGGGAACCTTTTTATTCAGAAGCAGCTGTATCTGTTAAACCTTTCTGGTTCATATTATATTAAGTCATTACACCTTTTATGTAAATGGTCAGGAAATCACGTTAATAAACTATAAAGATAACCACATGCATCCACTCGATCAACCTAAACTAGTCACTTTTATATTCATTTTGCATGTAGCCAGGCATGTTTTATACGCTGACCTACATGTCAGTGAGGAATGTTTAAGTCCAATTAACAAGAACATAATGAGAACCTCTGCCCCTTAGCAAGTTACCAGTGTGACTTAGAAGCCTTAATAGCAAAGTAAGGAAATAAACAGAAAATGGTAAACCTTTTTTTTATTCAAAACATTCAGTGTTTGCAGTGCAGTATTTGAACAGCTCCTGACTGAAACAAACATTTAATTAGGTTTCTGAAATTCCTTAGTCTAATGCTGTATTTTGTTACAGCCCAGCCCTGTAAATCAACACATTCCTTCAAATGCAATAGTTTGCATTTTGACTTCAAATATTTTACACAAGGATTAACATTACAACTGCTGCTGATTCAGCTTTATACTGTACATGTATTTATAAAATGTACATAAAAACATTTTTGGTGTTAAAGAAAGTTCTATTTTTTCCATTTTTAATTTATTTTGGTAAAAAGACAGACCACCCATTTTGTAACTAACATGACCAGTTTTACAGTCACCGTCAGGTAGCAGCAAGTGTTTAGGCTAAGCTCAGTAAAAAAACAAAACATTCTCGATCGAATGTGATATTGAATACTCTTAATGCCTTAGAATAACATCCATATCAATAGAATAATTATAACAATGTGATAAGACTAGTGATAATAAAACTGTACTCAAGTATGCATATTCAAGTTCCCTGGCTCCTCCTCCCCTCCCCCGTTAAAAAGACCAAATGATACAAGGCAGTAGAAAACAAGGGTCAAGGATCCGAGTCATCAGCTGGTGCAGATGCTGTTGATGGAGATGATGTTCGGGTCGACCAGACCCATTTCCTCGTGCTCGTTAACGCAGAGCTGATAGCCGCAGCTTCTCCGATGCTTCAAGGGCGTGACCTTGGTGTTGGCCTTGGCGGGAGGAGGCAACAGGAAGCCAACGCTGCCTGCGATCAGCATGTGCCAGATGCTGTGGATGTAGAAGTAGTTCTCCTGCGTCTCCACAAACGCGTACAGCGCCACGGCGGAGGTGGCGATCAGGGTTCCTGGGAGGAGAAAAAAGACCCAGCGCTTCCAGGTTGGGGGGTAGCAGCGGCGCCGTCGAACGGTGCGCACAGTCTAAGAGAGAGGAAGCAGCCCACATAACCAATTGTTGATGCATGAACCTACCTTCCAAATAATGTGTTGCTGTTGTATGGATATTATAATAGATTCCTACTGCATGCATTTTGCACTCAGCAATGACCAATTCAGAGGTTTAAATTGAAATACAAGCTTTCACTCAAATATACATACATTATGAATCAAGTTTGGTTTATAACTGAGTTAATTTAATAATGTACATTAAAGGCCAAGCAAGGTAATGTCTTGGCTTGGGGTGACTAATGATGATTAGTTATGGATTTCCTCACGGATTTTAATGCTTACCCAGGCTACAGCCATAATCCCCAGGGCAAACAGGCTGGGCCCGAGCAGGTTCCACAGCCCGTGTCGGTCCAGCTGCAGGGCCATGGACAGAGACATGGCCCCCAGCAGGTACAAGACCTGGGAGAAATAAGAGCAGCAAAGACATGGTTACTGAAGACGATGCATAGTGGAGGTGCGGGACTGCCCTTTATCACGGTATTCAATTAGCAGAATTTGATCTTTGAACGGTAAATGTAGTGGAAAAGTGACTGTATCCAATCAATTAGTCCTCTAGTTGGTGTGTGTGGAGGAGAGTGGGGGGGGGGGGGAGATGGCAGAATCAACACAGCCAGATCCCTACATGTTTAGACTGACGCTCTATGGTCACAACACCAGTTGAATACCGAGATATGAAAACCAGGTAAATTACCCGACCTTCCCTTCTGTATCAGGAAAGAAAATGTGGACGTTCGAGTGTAAAAAAAGAAAAGGAGTTTCCTAAGTGGATTTGACCTCAATCTCAGGGGGATGGCAGTACAATTTAAAATCTAAGTGAAGGACCGGAATGCGCTTGGCATGGTAAAAGGATTTCAATCATACAGTCTATCACACTCAGGCCTTCAACCGAAAGGTTGAAAATGAAGCGTCGTATCATATGAAACTGCAGATGAAAAGCCTGTTAGCAAATGAAAGCACCTGTTTGATGATGGACTTGAGCCGTGCCATGGAGATAACAGTGACCCACACGGACATGAGGGAACCCAGGAAGTCGCAGAACTGCAGCACGTCGTACTCCATTATGCAGAAGACCACGATGCCTGGCTGGTCGCACGCGTGGTAAAACTGCACAGCCGAGGACACAGAGGGAACGTGAAATGACACCGAAGTGCATCAAACACATCAAATGCACTCGAGCGAAGGACATTCAGCTATAGGTTGTTCTTTTCATGGCGCTGAGGGACAGATTGACTGATTCAAATCTCCCTTCCGAGACCGAGACAATGCCGTCCGTGTTCCCTGTTAAGTCTGACCCAGAACCCGAGGAAGAACCGGGGTGGTTGATATCCCCATTTGTTGTTTTCACTCACAGTGGAGAAGAACATGGTGAAAATGTACACGGCTGCCTCAAGCAGGTATTGGCTCCGTATGGCTATAGCCACAGGTGGTACGAACATCAAGTTGCTTAGACACAACAACAGGGTGGAGAGGAGCTGGAATCCATAGGAGTAAGCCTCTGAGTTGTCTGTGCACCCCCAGCCAGCCCAGCCTAGCAGTGGAAGACGTTCAAAACAATCAACATGGAGACTAAACACAGAACCATATCAACACCGCACAACTATACAGTGGAGTGAGCATTATACAGGAAGTTCGAAAAATGCATAATTCTTCTGTCATCTTTGCAAGGATTTGGCAAGAGTAATTTCTCGCTATTTTAGCTGTATACTTGAAATATGTGCAGGCATTCTGCATTATTTGATGGTCAATTTTAAAAGGTTGCATGGTGACAAACATTTGGGAGATTAACATACAATATAAAATTGACTTTTTGACCTGCAATTAAACTAACTATTGTTGACACTCAATGTGGGAAATTCTAAACAGTATGCATGTTGACTTAATGGTTTGAGAATGAATTCCATTTCTTAATGCATCCAACATGTTAATTTACCTCAGTAGCATTAATTCCGTCACCAAGAGGATATTTAAATCAGCTCAATGTGAACAAAAGCTAAACCGGTTTAGTCACCTGCTTTGCATTCACACGCAGCATAAAGATAGTTATTGGTGCGTAGCAGCTTGCACTGTCCATACATTCCACAGTCATTTATGCAGGGCGTCAGATAAGAGCGCAAATACACTTCTGCCGTCACGTTGGAACACTGCTCAAACCTGAAAAGCAGTTATAACACACGTCAGACATGGGTCATACAAAAAAAACTACTTATGATATCCATCCATGTCCAATGAGTACAAATTATACACGAGTCGCTCACCCATGTTTAGTGGCACAGAGAGAACGCAGACTGAGGTACCAGGTTCCCGTTTGTGGGTACGGGATCCTGAGCTTGGTGATGTTGGAAGTGGTGTTCACCGAGAGAAGAAAGCCAGAATCGGACTCTGTTGGGGTAGAGATGGGGGGGCATTAAGACAAAGTTAAATACGACACATTGAAGGTGACTGATCTTCACTGGTAACAAAATCATGTTGTGCAGGCATTCAGAAGATGAGTATATTTCTAAAATCGCTGAAGATGAGATGCGATCACATTTTTTAAAAGCAGTTATGAACTATCGACCTATTTGAAATTGTCTTGAGATTTCTGCAGAACAGTTGATAATGTTCAGTAAGGGTGTCATCCAGTGATCTGTCAATGTTTTGACAACACACACACTTCACTCCTCCAGTCCCCTCAGGGGCCATGTTAAACACAAACTGAGGAAGCAGCTGTTGAAATATCAGCGAGGTCAAGATGGACCAAGGGAGATAAATATTGTGCAAATATCCTCCAGCCAAACCCCGAGGGAACGCTGTTTGGAGGAAGAGCAGGCGCCTCAAACTACTGCAGTTCTTTCGCATAACCAGTAACCAGCCTACCTCTTCTAGACCAACCTACTAAAAAGCAATCACATTTACATTCAGCGGATGACATCGAAGATATTAGACAGTCATCTCCGGTTCTGCGGAACTCTATAGCAACACATTCTAATAGGGCCAAGGACAAGAACTGCTTCAAAAACCACTGACAGCACTGCAAAATGTGTACAGAAGCCTCCAGAATGCCTGCATCAAGCAAGAGAACGCCCACCACTCCGATGTGCAATTTGGAAATGGACTGAATAATTTCCACCAGAAAGGCCCAATTAGGATAACGCACTGCTTTGCTCGGATCGCCACTCATGGCAAGAAAATCAGGGTGCATTAGTTAGGCACTCAAATTACTCACACAAGCAGCCATGATCAGAGCTTGTAGCAATGCCCTTTTCCAGAGATGGCGCTCGGAAGGAATATGATTAAGTTGCTCAAAAAGGGGATTTAGAGCACCCCATGTGGGACTGTGGCCCAAACCTGTTGTGCAACCATCTGGTTTCCACCAGAAACACAAGTGGAAACTGCTGAGGCGAACACCTTAATGGATGCTGCTTCTCAGGCATTCCCCGATAGAGCAGAGAACACTTACACGGGCAGCACTTCAACATCCTCCAAGGTGCACAAATGCATTCAATTCACTTGAATCAAGTTTGGAAGTTGAAGAGGCTATAGTGCTTGAAATAATTCTTCCTGCAGGTCCAGACAGCCTTGGTACTCTAACAAGAGCTCTCAAGCGCCTAATAGAGACGTCTACTTATCCTACAAATGGGACGTGGTGATGGTGTCATTCTATGAACTTTGAGCTCCTAACAGGTGCTTCAGTCAAATGCAGGATGCCTTCCCTTCTCTCAATGGATAGGGGCATCTTCACGTCTCAATTGTTGAGAGCATACAATCAGGTTTCCTCTGGCTGCATTATCTAGACACATGATTACCCCAATATCTAAGCAAAGTGATTTGTATCAACTGTGTCAGTAGACAGAACAATGAAAAACATGTCTTTTTCCCCCCACAACTTTCAAGTGGCTCATAACCAGATGGTGCTCATAGGATAATACCTGGAGAATGTCACCAAGCCACACATTGAAAGTCATAACTTCTACTTACCAGATTCACATTTCTGGGAGGTATTGTTGTTTTGGGACATTGGCATTCTGTGATTCAGGCACCCAAATATGGTTATATTCTCTCCTTTCAGTGAAGACTGTGGGAACAATAAGTGCAAGCAAACATGGCATGAATAAGATATGAGATCCTCAGGATAGAAAAGGCAGTTGAGCTGGGGAGTCAAGCTTAAGATCAGCACTTCAGTCAGTCATTTATTAAAAGGCACAGTAGGCAATGTTGTAAAGAAGCACTTTGACATTTGCCAAAAGCAACCTCATGTCGTGATAGCAAGCAATATATCCAAAGGTTTCATGGTCATATGAAATCATTCCGACTTCTGTTGCATTACTAATAACCAATTGTTAAGGGGTACCCTGACAATTGATTGGACAGGCTGCCTGTCTGTTTGCCTACCTACCTGGGTGCACTCTGCCCCTCTACTCACTGTTGTTACTGTAGTTTTGTGAGAGGCTTTGAAGGGAGGAGGTGGAATATTTTGATTTGAATTGTGTTAAAAAGAAACTAAAAATAGCCAGCTTTAGGCAACTTTCCCTCCCTGACATTGCACTCCAATGCAACTTTAAATTCTTAAAACTCATTACCTATGCTTCCCTGAAGGACTCCATGTATGAAGTTAGAAAGTAAATAAGGAGGACAACAACATTTCTTTAGGAGTAGTCATTTGTGGTCACAGGCTGCACACAGTATAGCCACTATAAACAAAAACCCACAACTCAGCGCAGAAACAAAACTATTGTGCTCATGGTTTTCACAGCTTGCTGACTGCATTGAACTACTCTACCCTCACTGACGAGAGCGTGGAGGGGTTTGGAGGGATAGAGGCAGGAACGTCTAGTACCTCAGGTGTGTACCGAATTTCAGCAAGCTGAAATGAAATGCCATTTCTCATGGTGAGCAGAAAGGCCTCAGGACCCCGGCAACATCAATTTAAAACGTTTAAAAAGCACGGACTCCCTGGAAAAGGCCATCAAGCGATGCACAAAAAGACTGCAAGACCAGACAGACATCCAGTACAGGGACATGTTTTCCAGGAGCATGAGACAAAGACCATCCCCGACTACAAAGTTAGCCCTGCAAAAAACAGGCACAGCCGCCTAAGTGCAGTCGGATGAGGTCCCCTGTAAGGCTTAACAGTCAACATCAAAAGACATTGCTACAACTTGTCCTTAAACAGGATTTGTAACAAGAAATGGTTAAAATTCAACTAATCCGCCAGCAACCAAACATTAACAACACTTCAACAAAGCTTTAGCTGGAGGTCAGACTCACCGTATTAAGTTTCAGCTCCATATTTAGGACTCCTCCGCTATCCAGGACGGGGAGAAGGTTGATGGCGAACACAGCAGTCCTGTCTGGAGGGATGGAGATGTTGGGCCCAAAGAAGACGTAGAAGTGAACAGAAAAGGTGTCCAGCTCGTTGCGGAGTGTAGGGCGGATGGGCCAGCACTTATGCGTGTCCGGAGTGCGGGCCATGTAGGAGATGTTGCCATCGGGAGTATTCACAAGGGTTGCAGTGTTTGAGAAAATGGGCAGGTGGGAGGCAGGGAGCGTGTCAGACAGGGAGAAGCCCATAGCCGTGCCAAAGGACTGAGGCATGTTAAGAGATGAGGCGCTCTGAGAGTCCTTGGAGACACTGGGCTTGGAGCAATCTACAGCACATAAGACATACTACATGTGAGAGAAAATAAACAGAAGATGGCTATAGGCCAGGATCACCATCAGGGTGATCGCATATGTAACACTGCTGACTTCAAAGCAGGGCTTTGATAGTAAGAAATGACTGACTTTTAACAAACAATCAGCAGATGTAAGACCTTAGCGGTGGGCAGAGGGGGTTTATTGCTCACCCAGGCCAACACCATACAGTGAGGATACCTTTAGAAAGCCAAATGGATAAAATCCAATTTATGGTATACATTAGTAGTCCTTTTCAACCGAGGCAAAGATGTAAGTGGAACCATTATATTTTATTTGTGGTCCTGTGGGAAACCCTATTGTGGTTTCCAGCATTCTCACACTTTTTAAATTTTCAGTTTGTTTCAGATTTTTCATGAATCTGCAATAAACGTGTCTTCACTCTGTAAAGTGAATAATGCCGACCAAAAAATGCAAAATACATTGTTAAAAAGGGGATGTGAATAATTTCTGAAGCCACAGTCAGACTGCAGTCGTACCAGGACCTAACAAAGATGCATTTCAAAAAACGACCCCAGGGCAAAACGTCTTCAGGAGTTACTCGCCTGTCACTTGCACTCCTATGCGGAAGAAGATGCTAGTGTTGGTGACATATCTCTCTACCAGGATGTAGTACCACTGCTCCCAGACAGCCAGTGGTGTGTATAGCTCACAGATGCTCCCCTCCCTGCAGTCCAGGGAAGTGGAGTTATGTACTGGAGGGGCCCGAGCCCTAAGCTTCACAACCACTGGACAACCCTCTTTGCTGGCCTTACTGCTGGTGCTGCAGTTGACAAGCTGCACCTTCACTTTGGAGACGTAACTGGGGATGAAGACTCTGCCGGATGAGGAAGAATAAAAGATTAAGTGCAGAGGAAGAGTGCCCATTGTTTCGTTGCACTATGCGTGCATTTTATTTAAGAAAAGGAATGCTGACGTTAAGGATGCATTGGTACAGGAAATTTAGCTTTTGCTGAATTAAATTCGCTTCTTGTTGGATTTCACTTTAGTGGTAGCCAAGTTTCCATCCTGATGTCTTCCCAATTGTTTATCTTGCTTGGTTATTCGTAATCTGAGTTAGCTCTTGCTGAAGACAACTAAAACCTATAATGCCAATATAAAATTGTATCCATGTACTGTTGCATATTACACAATATAAACAATTAAACATGCCCCCAAAATTCCAGTAACTTTTTTATATTGAATTGATCTCCGGTTCTACTGTATAAACAAAATGAACAATAAAAACGCGCACGAAAAAGTTGCAGATTTCTGCATAGAAATTGTGAATATAGAAATCAAGATGGGCGAAAACGTTTGGGTAAAAAGCAGTGGTCTTCCACTGTGGCTCTCAGGGCTACCATCCTGAATGTTTTGGATGCGTCCCTGCATCACACACACACACACACACACACACCAGATGAAAATGAATGGTCATAATCAGGCTCCTGCCAGAGCTTGATAACAGCCCATTCATTTAAACCGAGTGTGCTAGAGCAGGGAAGCATAACAAACTGGACAGTGGGCCCTGAGGACCAGGACTGAAGACCACTGGTGTAAATAACTAGTTATGTTATACAAAATGGTCACGCTGCGATTTTTAGATGGTGGCCCTTTATGTGAACGCTTACAAATACTACCATATCCTCACTGTGGATGGAATAGTTTTAGATTTTTGGGTTGGTTGTGTGATTGACTCGAAACCTCAGTTACAGGCCTACTCACTTGTAAAGCACAGATCTGTTGTGTATGGGAATCATCTGCTCGATTAAGTAACCAGGGTAGAGCACTGATAACCCAATGATTCTTTGAACGATGAGCTGCGGCTGGAACAGGTACTGACATTCTTCATATAGACCCTGTAAAAAGACAAATGAGGACTATGGGTTCAGCTTAAAAACAGAGGGAAAATATTGTTTGAGATTTAACAGGATTTTCCTGTTGACAGAAGACGAAGGATGCATGTTTTGAAGTGCCACATATCACACAGCATAAAGAGCCAAAAATACCGGTTAGGATGTGTCTGGATCTTTAGTGCTTATGCACATCATCAAGGCATGGCAGTGTAGCAATTTGAGCATAATCGTTAGATTCCGTGTTGTAGCTCCCCTGAACAAGGGTGTCAACACAACAAAATGGGACCAACCTTGACCGATATCTTCCCCTCGTCCTTGGGTAAATGGGCTGCCAGGAACCAGTCCCCAGGGAGGGGACTAGTCACATTAAACACCCCTGTGGTGCGATTGGGAAGAATCCACGTCAAAGTCACTGCAGAGGAGCCCGGTACCATGGTGTCGAGGGGGAAGCGCGTGTGAAGAGGGTTAATCACCGGAGGCGCCCCCGATCGGATGTATCTAAACACAAGAATCAAACACTGTACACAAACCTTTGTCAAACTGGATGTGGTCAGAAAAGACTGGCCTAAATATTGCATTTTTCAACGATCACGAAATAATACAGTGGAGATCACTCTGGAAAAGCTAGTTATTTGATCGTAAAAGACAGCAGTGATATTTTATTGTTCGTGGGTGCCACCATCATGAATGTGGGTTTTCCCTTCACCATTAGCTTGTCGTACATGGATTTGAAGAATGTGAATGAGGGGAATCAGATGAATCATTAGCGTCCCACCCCCAAGCTGCAAGGCAGTAGGAAACCCTGCAGAGCCAGGTGAAATTTAGAGTATATTATACCCACTAGTTAAATCTCATCAGCTAACACCTCGCACGCAGAGAAATGGTTTCACATTTGATCGACTAGTCTCACAGCATGGGAAATATATTGTGTGTACAGTACATACCTGAGGTACAAGTTGGTCCTGCCTCTATCGCTCCAAACGGCACCTGGGGTCTTTTAACCCATCTTTGCATTTCTCAGGTGTTCTCGAGACCCCAGATGCATTGACAGCCGTTGTTAAATCACATCGCATGCGGCTCTAGAGGCAGCAATCTACGGGAGACGTCGAGTGGAGCGTCTCCATGAATCTTCCCTCTCAGCCTTTTTAATTTAGCTTTTTAATTTAGACTGTGCAAAGACTTAATCTCTGTACAGTCACTCCTTTTCACACAGCCCCATTCGGTGCCGCAACTGATTGGTTAGAGGCACCAGCCACTTACTCAATTAGGCAATTATTTCCCCCACATGGAGGAGCTAGTCTCAGCCACTTCTGGACTAATTGCGTAGAACATCAAATTCTTGTCATTTGCGAGTTAGACAATCATGTTAGAATAAACTAAACACCAGTGCCTTTGCTGGCAACTTGTATCTTTAGACCTCAGCCCGGTACATTACCTAAGACTCAGAAGCATAACGTGTTCTGTGGCTAGTTTTACTCTGAACGGACAAAGCCAAAGAAAGATGATAAAAACGTGCGAAAGCCCAACACAAAATGTTTAAATTGATTGAACCTGTGAAAATGGACAAAACAAAAAATGAATAGTCATGGAGTTGTTTTAAAAGTATGCACTGAGTAGAATTGTTCTTTTGTTTTTCTCTGAGAGCTTTGGATTGCGACACATGCGAGAGGAGTTAAACGGAGAAAGAAAGTGAGGCTAATTAGCTGGAGACATCCATCAGAGAGGTCCTGATTTGTAAGTCTGCAGATGTTATGTGCTTGACCTTTTACTGCACTGAAACAGGAAAGAGATCAGAGCCAAACTGAGCCTGGGTTAGGCTCTTCACTTTCCAAGACCAATTAAATATGAAATCTAAGATGAGCAAATGAGCCTTTGTCGACTTCTGATGCCATCAGTATGTTATGGTCATGAATAGGAATTGTCCTTCAGTGTTATTTTGCATCAGAACAACAGCAGTTGAATCATTAATCATAACATTTACAAAAAGACTATGATAAACTGATACAAACAATAAAAAATCATGTGTAATGCAATTATACATATACCTTAACAATTCACCCTCATATTACAATTACGCAACTAAGGTAAATAATGATATCAATGATTGATCACACTAATATGAAAGGTGGGCAGTTCTTTGACTCTCTTGAAGCAGACTGCACATATGAGACAGCTCAGTATTGATGCACATGAAATTTATTGAAGAATAAATAACAAAATCAAAGAAAGAAAAAAAAAACTAATAATGTAACAGACAAAATAATTGTAAATGCAATGGATTCAATGGAAGAATGATAACCAGTCAGTTGATGGAATTGATGGAAGCTGGTTAGGTAACAAGTAGATTTATCCACTCTTATAAAGAGATTGGTTAGAATAAATCGAGTCTCAGAGCATCCTGGTATGTCGACAGAATTCTATGCGCTACTGTGAACTTAAGACAAATCTATGAGAGTGGGGAAACAAGCTGTGATCGAGCAACAAGATTCTAATAATCAACTGTGACGAACTAGAGCACTTGTCGAGGAGAGACCAGGTCGAGGCCACCAGAAGTTCTGTTGAGGCGGCAAGGCAAGGCTGAAGGTCGATCCAGAGGATGTGGAGAAACTGTGGGTATTCTGACGCAGCCACAGCTAAACAGCTGCCTGAGATCTCTTTCAATACCCAACATGCATTTGGAAAAGCTTGCATCACTTACATAGTTACATTGCGATCAGGGCAGGAGTCTCCAAAGGTTCCTCCTTGTTCCTTAAACGTGATGAGATTCCAGACAGCCATCACTGTATCATCAGGCACATTGAAGTGGAACAACTCTACGCTGGTGAAGGACTTGAAAGCGTTGAGTTTACGAGGCGTTCGGGTGAAATAATCTGTCACAAAAAGGCAATCTAGGACACAAAATGAGAAGTCGTTTGAATGAAAGTCTTTTTTGAAATCCAGTGAGTGTCAAATGGCTATTCAAAAAGCAACATGGGATTTATCATGCTTAGGCTATTTAAATACTCAACTGCCAAAACGTAATTTTCCCATTACAAATGCAACTGGCAATATGAGCATGAATTTTCACACAAAGCACTAACTAGATGGAAATGCCTTTCTTCATTAGAAAGACAATACTTTGTCACTGCAGAACAATGCGTGTAATTGGTTATATTTCCCACAGGCAATGATGTACTGGGTAAATGTTACTGACAAGTTAGAAACCCGTACTGGACAAAATGGACAGAAACATGTCTTTTGGTGCTAGGACGTGTACCTAATACAATAACATGGTTAGAGACTTGTCACTGAACCACCTGCAGCTTAAAATGGCACACCTGGAGGATACTGCTAGTGGGTTGTTTGAGGAGAAGGAGTTCCCCACCAACCCTATGAAGAGTTCAACCAGTGATTGATTGGTTGAAGTGATCCAAGTCATGCAGATAGTCCTACTTGTGAATGGGCGTACTCGGAAATCAGGCTCAAATGAACTGTTTACGGTCAGGCCACATACAACAAGGCCCAAAGCAGACTTCTTCAGTGGATATGTGAGCTAGGAGAGGGACGTTATGAAGATTTCCCTCTGTTAGATTTAGCTGCTGTTGCAAGGTTATAGTCTCCACCAGTCCCCTGTCCATGTAGACTGTTTCTGCAAACCCTCTCCACCTCACCGTCAGCCATCCAAGTTTCAGTTTTTCCACTCACTTTGATTCATTACTGTTCAAACGTCTATTCTGAAAAAATAGTTTAGTAAACTACATAAACATATAATTAACAATATGTTGTTGGCGTGGTATTTGAACTAGTGAATTACTTGCAAAATACTCTAGCTAAACACCCATTGTCTGTTCCTGAATGGTTTAATTAAGATCACCGCATCGTATCTGAATAAAATTAGGTTAGCTTGTCAGATCAAATTGGTAATTGGCATCTAAAATACCAGGCTTCAAATTGTATAAATAGGATATGAACGATACATGTAAAGGCAAGATGGATTAGGTCTGCAAAACATTGAGCCTGGGCACTTAAGGAATGTATTTCACTATGAATCAATGGATCAAAAGTTCCACTGCAATCCTATCTGTTGAGCGGTAGAGGTTTGTTGGTGGAAACCTAACCCTATACAAACAAGCTCATTTTACTACAAAGCCAAAACCACACAAATGTTATGTTTAGGCCTAACCATAATTTGCAGCAACATCATTTGTAGTAAAACAATAAACTGTTGATAAAAAATAAAAAAGTGTTATAGAACTAAACGACATCGGCTACTTCTAGTGTGAATATAAATCAAAATATGTTACTCTTTTAAAAAATTATTGGTATGTAGTTAGAGGAAACCTTCATATTTTATTCCATTCATGAACAAAATCTGTCTTGTATTTTGCCGTTTTGTCTGAGATTATGGATGCTACACTGTAGGTTAATTTCAGTTTTAACAACCAGCAAGAATATTATTTGAATTAAATGAATAATGGTGTAGGCTAAGTATTCTATGACAGCTGTATTGAAAAGATGATAATAATGGTGTTTGACTTGTATCACGGCACTGGTAGAATATGTCACTGTCACAATTTTTTTAGATTTCTAACTCGTTTTGACACACGGAGACGACTGCTATTTCAATTATTCAAAAATACTCAATTGAAGAATCGCGTTACGATTAACGATAAGATCAACCACAATAACATTGACAAGTTTGTCCATTATCTTTGTATGTTTCAGGACCGCGATAAAGGCAGTTCCTATGCGCAAAGGTTTGATCGGAATCTCGTAGCCTATAGCACCATTAAATGACTCACCTCCAAAAGAGCTGAAATAGGTGTTAACAAGCAGAAGGAGATGCGGATACATAAATCCAAATGAACTGAAGGCGTGATTCCACATTTTAACTCAATATTTTTAGGTATGGAGAGGAGAGGTTACACCGCTATTTTAGATTATGGAATATGCCCTCACAAAACAGCTGTTTTCACATGACGTAATTTAGCTTGCAAATCTCCGGTAGACCCGCCTCTCTTTGCAGCGATTTGACATTTAGAGAATTTCGACCGTTTCCATTGGAGTAGCAGTCAAGTCAGTAAGGTGGAACAATAAACCTAAGCATGCCCCCGACGTTTTAGAGGCGTTCAATTGATAATAAACTCCGTTGAGATAGATTTCTATATTTATTTGAAAATAAAGGCATACACTGCACAACTGGAGGGTTTCATAATCCTCTATTAACCTTAAAACCAACTCTACTCTATCCTATCTCGGTCATAGTATTAGAATGTGAGGTATCCGTTTTATGGATGCGGGATGCCCATGATATTAATTGATTTGTGTTTTTCTTTCATACTAGCTTCCTCATGAAGTAGAATATAATGAAACGCCCTGCATTAATGAGATATAGTCTTAATGGGAGTTGATATGATGTTCTGTTCAGGGCGCTTAGCGTTTATACAGTTTATACAGGAAATCTTGACATTGGCTAAGGACATTCGAATTTCCTACGCAACCTACATAGTCTTAATTTTGTCATTAGATTTTTTTGAGTGGGACGGGACGTTCTGGGTTATAGCTTGCAATATGCATAGGTGATTTTGTCTGTTATCCTTCTGAATTGCATGAAAAGATGGGTTTTGGGACAGCGTAAGTGTATTGGTGACTCAATTGGACATGCACATTTGTTTTGTGCCGATGGGTGGCAGCAGTGTATTGACCGCACCAAGACTCGCAGAAAGCAATAGAAGAAGAAAAAAGCATATCATTTAGAGGGCAAGTTGTAGTTTAACGCAAGAAAAGCAAACTAAACACAATGTTGTGGCAGACTATTAGGCCAGGGATATCGCTGCTTTCTCGCAGAAGTCCATATATATGTGCATCAAGACTGTACCATGGTGAAGTTGTCGCAACAGTCGGTTCTCAACCTGACTCACAATCCTTGGAGTATCAGGTTGGTACAGTGCTAGCAATAGTTCAATGTAGTTGGCTAGCTAGTTTGCAGACATTTAAGATAACCTAACGGTATTACAGCTAGCAAATAATTTTTTGACACATGGAACGTTTGAAAAGGACTCGAATCAAATAATTCTACTGTACGTGGACTGTTGTTTATGTCTGAAACACACTGAATTGGTTTAGAAAATGCCAAACAATTATTGGCTTTGAATAGCTTGTCTGGAAAAATCCCTGAAAACGGCTTGTAGAAAAAAAGACTGATGTGGATGTCTTAAAACAAAGATAATAAACACAGTTTAGTTTTAACACCTGTTGTGACACTTCATATGGCTTTCATTGCAAGAGAGTCACGTACCTTCTGCTCCTGCATCATGAGAATGTGTTTAGGATAAACAGACAGACCGAAATATTGTAAAACTGTGCATTTCTAAGCTTTGATTTGATCTTCCGCTGGTAATTAAATATTAGTACGTCGCTATGTTTAAAAGCGTCTGCTTAATGACAGGTGGCATTTACCACTTGAAGATCAAATGGGTGGTACCAGATGAAATTAATACAGCGAGATATTTATGCATTCATACTTATTAATATAACAATCCTGTAATTGATATGTATTATTTTCCATTCATATTTATTGTATCATTAAAAAATCTCATTCTGTAACGCTATAAAGAGAAAATAGACAGCATGACTGACTTGTGTACCTCCAGCTTATTCTCTGGTGCCAGATTTCAGAAAGTTCTTTGTAAAGGGTGTAAAGTTTAACAATCCCTCTAGGAGTTATTAGGCCTGGGTATTTGTCTGTTTATAATTTGTAGCATATATATCAAGTTTGCCACTGAGTGGCAGTATAGTTTATTACAGTTGGTGAATCTAAACGATCACAGGTGCTAAAAGGCACATGGGTGCCTGTAATTGTGTGTATCAACAGTTAATTGGTTTGTATTATAGTCACATCCAAGAGGATACCATTATAATAATTGAATAAATTATAAAAATAGTTACATGCTGTACTTTTCATTGCCTGTAATTTCCCAGGAAAACTATGAAAGAATGAAAGCCCTGGTTGATGAGTTGAAGGACCGATCAGAGAGAGTGAAGTTAGGTAAGTCATGTTAAAGATGTCATTGCGTTTCCTTCCATGCGCAGTCATTTAAAAATAACATTTTGTATTTATTCTGAATTTCTTCTTGGCCGGAATTAAGTTCAAGTTTATCTTGCAACTGCCATGTGGTACATGTATATACCACACAAAGCAGCTAGATACAGAACAGGACTGGTGAGCATGTTATCAAACAGGATTTGCACATTTAATGGGGGGAAAAAAAATCTTATTATGGGATCTTCATCTTGTCCTTCAAACCACTCGATAACTCAATAGCTACATGACAGCTCTTCCAATATCGGATCCTTCTGGTCACCATCACGAGCAACTACTCAAAATGATGCCTAGTGGCACTCTACGCAACCAGTTCAAATGCCTTTTTAAGTCTTTATCACTATGCAGATTTGTCATTTCTCTTACTCACAGGTGGAGGGGAGAAGTCCAGAAACCTGCACACGTCTCGGGGAAAGCTCTTGCCACGAGAGCGCATCGATGGATTACTAGATCCGGGGTGACTTTACCTTTACCGTCACAGTTTCCTTGGGTACACCAAGCAAACATGCTGAATGCTGAACATGATCTACCGCTTATCTGGTCTTTTGAATTGCTCATATGTGCTGCATTTCTTCTGTTGCAGATCCCCATTCTTGGAATTCTCGCAGTTTGCTGGGTACCAGCTGTACGGCAAGGAAGAGGTCCCAGCTGGAGGGATAATCACAGGGATTGGCCGGGTTTCTGGGTGAGTCTAAATGCCTCAAAATAATACAAATGCATAAACAATTATCACAAAACAAGTAATCCTACCTAAACGAATATGATGTTCCAATTAAATAAAGATGTTCATTAAAAATCCTATTTTTATCCCATAAATTCCACAATGGCTATAAACTATACAAATGATTTTTTTAAATTAAAAGCTATTGTCCATGATTATTTGGTTGAACCACCTGATGCTGAACTGATCATGGGAATAATTGTAATTATATTTGAATGCTAGTGTTATCTTGAGCATCAGTCAATATATCTGAATGCTTTCACAGCACATTTTAACGTCTGTTTTCAATGAAGGGTTGAGTGTGTCATTGTAGCTAATGACGCCACAGTCAAAGGGGGAACGTATTTCCCAGTAACGGTGAAGAAACACCTTCGTGCCCAAGAAATAGCCCAGCAAAATCACCTACCATGCATATACTTAGGTAAGCACTATGACGTGGCGTCTTAGGTTTTGTGAGGTTTGAGCTTGTGAGAAGATATAAGTACTCATTACATTAGAAACATTATACACCCTATTTATCCCCCCTTCAGAATGGTTACCGTAGTAAACTTTTATCTTCTAACTTTCGTCCTGTAGTGGACTCTGGGGGGGCCAACCTTCCCAGACAGGCAGAAGTATTCCCAGATAAAGAACACTTCGGACGCATTTTCTTCAATCAGGCACGACTTTCCGCTGAAGGGATATCTCAGGTAAAGCTGTTATTGCAAATTCCAACACTAAGAATTGCCACAAGCCCTTTCGACTCTTGAGTTTCAAGGCGCAATAGAGGAATTGACCTGTTCCCTTCAGGATTCCAGCCATCTCTCTCATGAAACCATTGTGTGTGTATGATTGAGCTGTGTAAGGCTGCTTGGTCTTATGGGAGGTAATATGGCCCCTGTTTGTCCAGATTGCAGTGGTTATGGGTTCCTGTACAGCTGGTGGTGCCTATGTTCCAGCCATGGCAGATGAGAGCATTATTGTGCGGAAGCAAGGCACCATTTTCCTAGGTGGACCTCCTTTGGTGAGAAACCTTCGAGTTATTATACTAACCTAACATTTCTGTTAATGTCTCTGACCTACCAAACTATTGTTAGGTGTTCCGCTCTACGCAAGTAAAGTGTGATATTGAGGTTGCCTTCCGTATATTGTATTATGAGCACCTTGCTGCCGTGGTAAATTTCCTGTATGTGTGAATTTATCTAGAAAATAAACCACATTCTGATCCAGATTCAACAATAATCTGATGAGTCATTCATAATGAATGAATATTCTACAATTTTAGGAATACTGTTAGTGTCCGCAATCAAAAACAGTCGATAAACAGGCGTAAAAAACATCTAACAAAAGTTTAACTTTGACTTGAAAAGGTCAAAGCAGCGACCGGTGAAGAAGTGTCAGCTGAGGACCTCGGAGGGGCAGATCTCCATTGCAGGTACGAGATTACCATTAATCAAAGTTGGCATGTTTGGACCTGGAATACAGTCATGGGAGTATTAATAGAAACAGTGCTGTGCCTGTGATGCAGCCAGTGATTAAGATGTTGGTTAATAGATGACACTAGTTGATGATAGTAGTGCCCGAGTTGGCTTTCGCTCTCTTTAGTCCCATGATCAGCACAGCAACCGGTAAAGTGTTTCCAAAAACACCCCATCTTGTAATGTTGCGATAACGTCCGTAGGAACCTGGTTTTGCGTTTGTTATGAGTTTATGTTTTAAATGTTATTTATTTTTTTGTTCCCCAGAAAGTCTGGCGTAACAGACTACTATGCTCTCGATGACAGCCATGCACTTCATTTGGCAAGGAAGGCTGTTAAAAATCTCAACTACAAGAAGAAGCTTGAGGTAAATGGAAAAACCTGCGAAGTAGAGGAAAAAAAGTGAAATCCTGCTGAATTCAAGTCACAGAGCTTGAATTTAGCATTGAGATTTTTCAACCATGATCAATTTGGTCCTTTGTATAAACTGGGGGGGAAATGACAGTTTGTGGCATTGTTTCTTAAAAATGGATAAGTCAGGTTGTCTATGTTTTTTTTTAGGTAGCTGATTAAATAAATTAGGTGTTTCAATGAGAAAACAATATAATCTAGAGTGAAATCCTCAAACAAACAAATTGAGGTCAAGAAGTTGGCGTACTGTTAGTGTACTTTCCACTGGTTTGGAAAGTAATCGGCTGCTGGGTATGTCATTTCTTTTCTGATCCATTGCGTCTTGTAACTCCATATTTTGCCAGGTTACTACGGTTGCTCCCGAAGCACCCCTCTACCCGGCAGATGAATTGTATGGCATTGTCGGAGCAAACCTGAAGCGGAATTTTGATGTCAGAGAGGTAGGGTTTGTCGAATGTATGAATTAACATTGCAGCTTTGGATTTTATGACATTACAATGTAAAGAGGATGACAACCTGATTGAGGAGTTCCATACAGTACGTCTACGATACCACATTTCTTTTCATTCGTATGCATCAGCTTTTTGAGACTGGTACAAAGGAATGTTACTAGCGTGATAACACTATTCACTTAGTTGTCAGTCGATGAAATGGCAGTAAACGAATGTCACAATAATTGTAAAATTGAAATACTTTTGCCCTTTAACGTAAACTATACCTCCAAAACCTCTAGTTTGTGTTAGAATTCCATGTTGAACTTCTGCTAGCCTTCACACATAAATTCAGATCTTACCTCCAACGTTTCTTTGCAGAAGCTACATTGTTGGTTTATTAAATTACAGGTCATCTCCAGAATAGTTGATGGAAGTAAATTCGATGAGTTCAAGGCCTTCTATGGAGACACTCTTGTCACTGGTGTGTAAACGACATGTATTTCATCGTTTCCTTACATGCAGTTGTGTCTGCAATCTCCTTTCACTTTTTAAGATGTTGTTCAGTCAATGAAAGTATTTCTTGTTCTGTTTAAGGGTTTGCGAGAATATTCGGTTACCCTGTTGGAATCATCGGCAACAACGGAGTCCTTTTCTCCGAATCTGCCAAGAAAGTATGCATGTATTATCTTTATTGGGTGGGGATTAGTGTAAACTGGCATGAAGTTGTGACCTCGGCCCCTGCCTACAATACTAATAGCCTGATAAAATTACATGTTTTATGCAACAGCAGGAAACTAAGTGCACACACCCACGAGCCTCAAGTACTTAGTTCTGATGTGTACCGTATTTCCACCCTTATATTAATCACTGTGGGGTTTGTTAAAAACACTCTAGACTGTCAGGCATGCTCATTAGGTAAAGGTTATTCCGATGCTAATTAAGTTTTTAGGCAGTTTACAATCCATTTTTATTAAAATAAAAACATGCCATATCCCCAGAAATACTGTTCAAACATTTAAATTGTTTTCCAGGGAACTCACTTCATAGAATTATGCTGTCAAAGGAACATTCCCCTGCTTTTTCTCCAAAATATAACTGGTAAGTATATTCATAATCAACAGAGGATGTCATTGTTATAATTATCAGCAACCTTCTTAACAGTCAGTTACTGCAGATGGAGGTAAGTATTGCTAAGTGCTTAATCCTGGCAGAGATAACATAGATGTCATTATCTCCCTACCTCCCCTCTGTGCATATAAGGCTTCATGGTCGGGAGGGAATATGAAGCAGGTGGAATTGCAAAAGACGGAGCCAAGATGGTGACCGCAGTTGCCTGTGCCAATGTTCCCAAAATTACCGTAATCATTGGAGGCTCGTACGGTGCGGGCAACTACGGCATGTGTGGAAGAGCCTACAGGTAGCAGATTGGTTTAAATGAGAGATGTGGGATTTTGATATTTGGGGTTGGGGGGGGGGTATATTGATGACAATATTACATCAAGATTTCATAGATGTGCGATAAAATGTGTATGATTTGTGCATATAAAATAATGTGGGTTAAAATCCAAAAGGCAGACATGCCAGGCACAACATATTTGTATTTCGATGTGTGCGTTTATTCCCACCTAAACCTTGAGCAGTCTGTTTTTCCCATGTCATTTATTGGCCGTTTTATTGTGTTCTTTGTAGAATAGGTTAAGAAAACTGGCCAATGACTTGTTGACTTGTATGACGTGTTGGAAAGACACACCATCTATTTTATCAACCTGTGATAGCCTTGGTGCCTCAAACAAAATGATCAGATGGAACCATGAAGGGATTGTAATTTCCTTCATCTAGCACTTTATTTTATGGAACATGGTGGTATTTGTCTTGATGTTTCTCTGTGTTTGGTCTCCTTTCCCCAGCCCCAGATTCCTCTACATGTGGCCTAATTCCCGAATTTCTGTAATGGGTGGAGAACAGGCTGCTACAGTTCTTGCCACCATCACTAAGGATCAGAAAACAAGAGAAGGCAAAGAGGTGAAGTATTTCCCTCACTGTGAGGTTTGCGATGAAGCACCTACCCAAAATAAACCCAGGAGGTAAAAGCTACTTAGCGTAGCTAAGAACAGAGCGGTGACATTTCGTAGACCTCCAAATGTTTTTTAAACTTTCCTTTTACAGACAGGCTTTGGGTGATTGCTCCTTAGTTTCGTCGTTACTGCAGGGTACTGATACGTCAATTATTTTGAAGACATGCAAGAAGATAGCTATTGTTATATTCTCAAGTTATTTTGCCAACAACCTTGCCGTTGAAATATAAGAGGATGTATACCAACTTTTGCAAACGTTTCATTGAAGATACAGTAGTTTCAAAAGGATGACAGATTTCTAGATTGGTCGTTATTTCCCGGATTGTACGGTCAATGCTCAACACCAAAGTTTTACAGTCACATATTTCATCAAACTTTGAAAACTTCTGATGACTTTAGTTTTGATTGAGCGCCATTGGAGCCTTCATGAGCATGACAGGGTGTGACATTCTATCCTGGACCCAATTAGACAGGAAACCCTCAAGGTTTATTGACCTACTTTGTTAAACTTTTACTGACCGAGAGGAACTATTCTAATCCTGGAAATGGATCTACTATCAGTTTACTGCAGAACAAGAAGCAGCCATGAAGGAGCCAATCGTGAGGCGGTTTGAAGAGGAGGGTAGTCCATACTTTTCCAGTGCCAGGTAAGAGTTTTCTATGGGGAGTCAAAAAGTACGGTTCTTGCAGTTTCTAGAACATTGGTGTTCTAGAAACTGGGAAACAAATAGATAGTTATGGATAGTCACACAAACAGTGTAACAACATTGCTGAAAAACTTCTATTTAAAAGAGTGACATTTTTATGATGATTAAAATGTGATTTTTTCCCTCTCTAATCCAGACTGTGGGATGATGGGATTATTGACCCTGCGGACACTCGGATGGTTCTGGGATTGAGCCTTAGTGCTGCACTGAATGCACCAGTGCAGAGGACTCGATTTGGAGTGTTCAGGATGTAATAATCCAACTAAATATAGAATCAAATCACATATTGCATTTATGCTGATTTGGTATTGCACATAAATAATATGTACTGTGTATAAATAACTTAGCTTTCAATAAGGTTAATGTAATATCACATAGCTGTATTTGAAATTTTGGGAAGTGGATTCATTCAAATGTTTTGTTTGTTGAAAGTTTTTCAATGTTTAATACCGTTTCTTTTTCATTGACTTTTTAAACTAACGTGTACTCGGTGTGACTGTTCCCAAACTACAGTTCAATAAATAATGTTACAGGTTTATGCAACCGACATTGTTGTCTCAATTCAGTTTGTTTACTCTTTAATATGCCGGGATGATGACTTGAATCTCTTGCAGTAGCAAGAGTATTCTAGAGTCGGAGAAAACAGGTTTTTCTTCACCTGGATTAGATGTATGTGGTCCTCGGAGTTCGGATTTCCCTGCGTGAGATCGTTAAGAGGGACTGGAGACCATTTTCTATTAGTACTGGAAACAGTCAAGAAACCTAGCTGTAGTCTTGTTTCTATTAGCGGCAAATACCAAAAACTAGCCATGTCAACCCCCGATAACCATTCGTGTTCAGGCTTTAAAGACCAGGAAATTGTTCACTTTCACCAGCCTCCTGGACACAGTAAGATTAGCCTGGCTCAGCATATTAGTCTTTTAGTTCAACAGTTGTTCCTGTGTTCTCATCTAGAGCATAGCCCCGTTTGGGTCGCTGGCAGGCAACAGTGATAATCCCCCTCTGAGACAATATGTCTCCAATCCATGTTATTGAAATCTGTCGTTGGAACTGAAAGAATATTTGGCTGCATGAAAACACCAAAAATCTGTCAAGGAAACGCAAAACAACTGCTGTCATGATATCGCCATGCGTAATGAATGCAACTTTGATATCACTCAGGAGACAGCAGGGCTGTAGTCACCATGGGCTAGAATCTAGCCGCTAGATGCACTGGAAGCAGATGACCATTGCACCGACCGCACAGGTTGTTAACAGCCTTATACGAGAAAAAAGCACCTATTAGATCAATAAAACCGACACATAATTCCTCTATTGCTTACTGTGTATTATACTATTTATTTGCACATTTTTATACAACTGATTGATATTACAAACGTGTTGTAATATTGAATACTCACACAACATGATATTTAGTGACACCTAGAGCACTGTTAGACCTGTTTAATCCTTAACCCTTGACTAGGCCTAACAAGATGTTGTCAGCTCCAGAACGGTTGACTACATGCATGTGTTACAGTCCAAAATTTCAACACATTAAGGATTTGTCCAACATGACCTTTGTACTTTTCACAAGACTCTTCTGCAACCTTGACTTATCTAGAATCACATGAGTACCAACTAATACTAGTTTCAGAACAAATGCAATGCTGACATTTCCGGTAGGGACTAAATAGGACCCACTTGCCTTCTTTGAGCTGTGTAGGTATTATGTGAAAGACTGTATTTATACATGAAAGTATTAAAATAATGTATGTATATATTATGAGTGAAGTATGCTAGAAAAAAATGTATGCATCTTAATGCAATGAAAATCCTATTTTAAGTTGATAGCTACATTGGTCTGAAAGCAAATGTTGTTCTCGAATGTTGGGGCATCATTTTGAAAGGAACACCTATACACCCCAAAACCTAGAGCTTCTCAGTCTGATGGGAAACAATTACAGAGACATGGGTGTTTTATTTTTAGCAGTTTTTAACACCGATTGTGCAAAGAACTCAGTGCATTGCAGAAAATAGAGCATCATGACCACTGATAGGTGAACAGTTGAAGCAGGTACACGTTTGACTTTCTTATGCAGCTGGCAGATTCCCTTCACTGTTAGATTCAAGGAGCATTCCTTGACTTGCACTAGGCTATGCGCAGACAGAAGGATTAGAGAAATCAACGTCTTGCAGCGAGAAATGTTTGCTTGTGATGCGTAAACAATGTGTAACAATGTTTTGAAGTCATAACTCTAGCTAAATCAGAGATTGTCAGTATATTTTACACTAAGTAAGCGCTGCGATGGTGGGTAATATAATAATAATAGAATTAATCTTATTTATCTTATATAACTTTCAAAAGAGTGAAATAGGATATGTGATAATAGTATTTATCGTATTTATCTCATATATTGTTAGAAACAGTAAAATATTATTGAGCAATATATATTATATATATATACATAGAAATCTGTTTACTCTACCCCAATACATATTCTCTAAACAAACAACCTCTACCAATACAACAGTAACAGTATACAGCGCTGATGTTTAACACCAACAGCAATAATTGAAAGAGTACCCCGAGAGTTCTGTCCCTCCGGTGTACCGGCAACACACTGACCTTAGACGCTCTGAGCTGTTGAGTCCCCGGCAAGGCTAATTACTGAGTGATTACTGTTTGGCCACAGTGACGCACAGCACGGCTTCATTTTTGAACGACTCACATCAACGCTTGGCTCTCCTTAGGCTAGATCTCTTTTGTCTATGTACAACAACCGCAATCTCCACTAGTGTAATGCGATTCAATTTAAGAAGTGCCAGTGACCTCATTAGTTTACGTACAGTACATACCAAAATCAGCTACATTTGAGTCAAACAGAAACTCTTGAAGGATCAGAACACTGATCAGCCAAAGCTAGCTAACAGACCACATAGGTCACTCAGTGTGCCAGGCAGTTGAGTGGCTTTGCTAGCACTCATAGAGGATGGCTGTTGAAGGAACGGACCCACCAACCCTGAATTCACAGCTGAAGAGAGTGAGGAAAATAATGCTACAACTGGACAAAATGTGCATCTTAGTACTGTCAAAACGGCATGTTACTATCCACTTTGAATATACTCATGTTAATCTCTCTGCTGTTATTGGAGAAGCTACACTGCATCTGCTAAAGCTAATTTATAAAGCTAATTAAATACAGATTATCAATCACAGTAAAAACACTGTTGGCATAGAAATGGACCTGCGTTGTTGAAGGTAGAGTGAATATCACAACAAATGGAGGTAGACGTCACAAATGAAACTTGTGAAACATTTTAACACCTATAAAAAATGTATCACTTGCAAATGAATTCCAGTAAGTGAATAATTGGTGTTAGGATATAAAGCAAAAATGAATACAGTAGATAATGAAGTGCCTAAAGGTGTCAAAAATGAACACGCTTTTTGGCAGTTAGGGGCAGGTAAGAAGGTCCCAGAATGCTCTTGGCTCCTGTCTCCTACTGGGTGAGTTGGCAGTTGGCACAGTGACCCAGGATGAAGTCACATCTCCACTTCCTGCCAGCATGCTGTAGCAAGGCGATGTCCAATAATGAACTCTGTGTGAGTCTAAGAACAGGGGAGGAACAATCGGAGTAGATGATGAAGGTGGGCGGGGGCCCAGGAAGCATAGCAGCATGGTCCCAACAAACCAGGATCCTCTCTCTCTCCAGTCTCTTGATTCCGATTACTTCTGTCTTGCTCCTCCCCGTTCACACCACGGTGCTGACGGAGGGATCTGATAGGTTCAGCTGCCCTGTTATGTCTGTCGGGTAGGGCTGCAGAAAGGATACAAGTGGTAGAAACACTAAAATGCCTTGTCTACTAAACATGCATGCACACGTCAACATATCGCTCTTCTGAACTGCTGAACAGCTTGTGATGATGCCATAATGGCATCAACAGTAACACAGCACTTTTCCCCTTCTACACAGGGCTCATTTGGAACAACTGCTGTTTAGGGACAGATAAAGATAGAGAGAAGCAAAGAGAGAGAGACATAGGGACAGAGACAGCGGAACAAAGTAAGAGAAAGACTGAAACAGAGAGACAGAGAGAGAGAGAAAGAGAGCAAGCAAGGCTAAAAAACCTTAGAGAGAGGAGAGCAACCAGTCTGGAAGGTACATCAATAAACGGCCGTGTTATAATCCCAAGGCTGGCCAGGTTGAAGAGAGGTCTGTTCTCAGTGTTGTTCTGTATTTGAGACACAATCCTATGTTGCAGCCTGTACCCACATGTCGTGGATTTGTATGCTCAATGCCATTGTATGCTAAATACCATTCGGCAACCTCCTGGGAGGCTCACTTGAATAAAGATGGCTAGACGTCCATTGGAAACCCTAAAATTACAATTTGAGTTCCCTCTCATTACTGTAGTCACTTTTTGAAGATACAGGACTTGAACTGAATGTAGCTGTAAAAAAAATTGATTCTGTTCCCTATGACTTTCTGAGGGATTTAGTAGTGAGCAACAATATAAATACACAACGTCTTCTAAGACATTTCTTGGAGCGCCAGCTATGTCGCCAAGGAGACAGCTTTGTTGCCACAGAAACCACTTCTGTTAAGACATTCCGTTTAAACGGAATTTCTTGGACATCTGACACCGACCCGACTCTTCATTGAACATATTTGTCAACAGAAACCATGGCACACTACCCTGATGCTGGCCTATGATGATGCATGGAGGGACAGGTTGCATGCACCTTCATAGTCTAGTCGCTCATGGAATTTATATGAAACCTGGGATTCAAACCTATCTCATGCGCACCTGCTTTAGGAAATGCCAACCCTTTCTTAGTCACACACTATCGTCTGAAGGATGTACATATGGTGAATAACCTCTCAAGAAAACTAACTAGTAAGTAACTAATCTACTCTCAAATGAAAATTATACTGACTGTACAAAGGACAGTCTGGACTGCCACAGTTCTGTTCCCAAAAACAGGTCTGAAATCTCTTAATCAATCCCAACCATACTGACAGAGAGAGAGAGAGAGGCAGTGGAATACATAGCATGTAGTGGACAACAACATTGAAAATCCATTCATATCCATTTATAAGTAAACACTGATATGAAATAAAAAAGATGATCCACAAGGAAAATGGGTAGACTTTTATCCCCTGAAGGTGACCTGACTCATTTCCCTGATGGTCCTCTTGCGCGAGACGCTTGCATTTGGCTGGAGGCGGATCGTATCAGTTTAGACAGATCAAATTGGTTTGGGATGAGCACACCTTTAGATCTTCAATCACAATCCCTTCAGCCCACATTTTCAACTATTGTGTGCTGACTACATGTAGATTATATGACTTTATAGCCTTTTCACATGATTGATTCTGATCTTGGAAATCAAACAGCTCATCAACAAAACAGCTGAATAGTTGGATCATTTAAGGCACCTTTAAATAAGTTGTTACTAATCATTGTGGAATTTTACACAAACGTATGAAGCAAGCCAACGGTATTGAAAGTATGTACACTATAGATATATTTTTTTATCAGACCCCTTTAAGGTTACATGTAACCTTGCCGTCTCATGGAGCATGAGACACATCATCTACTGTGGTTACTATACATTTCATAGTTGAAGCACATAAACCCAGTCTAGTTAGGTGAGCTGTGCCGATCCAGAGACCAGAGGCTGCAGGGAGAGAGAGAGGGTTAGAGCTGGTCTCCCTGTGCTGTGTTGTTCACCATAATGGTCTCTATGGTGACAGGGATATAGTCAGAGAGCAGGAGTGGAGATATGACAGGGACTGGCTGGAGTCACAGACCAGGCAGGGAGGGCGGGTGGGGCGGTTGGGGAGTGGGCGTGGGGGGGGCTGGGAGGAGCAGGAAAGTACCAAGATGCGAGCCATAATGAACGTGGGAGAAAGACCCCTCGCTCCTCCACCAAACCAAGATCAAAACATCTTCGGGATTCAACACCTTTTTTTTTTTTCAGCGTCGTTCTGCTTTTGCCGCTGATGGTTTTTTTGTGTTGTTGTTGATTTTTTGTTTTTTGGGGGGTTGGGCGGATTGGGTGTGGGGGGCTGGGGGGGGTGACTAGGTGGAGCGTGGACTGACAAATGGATCGACAAGACAGGGTGGGAATGCCTGACACGAAGGGCGGACAGACGCTCGATGACAAGACCTGGGCGAGCAGCGGGAGGATGAAGGCGGGAGGAGAAGGCTGGCTTAGAGGCAGACAGGGATAAGGGGAGCCTTCCTCATTAATGAAACCAAGAAAAATAAAGGATGAGAGGGAGGGAGAAAGAATAAGGGGGGGGAGATGGGAAAGGAGATGGATGAAAGAAGGAAGGAGCAGATCAAAAAACAGCAGTTGGAGGGAGGGAGGGGAAGGAGGCAGGGAGGGAGGCAGGGGAGGAAAGGGTGGAGGGGAGGGGGGGAGGACCAGGAAAGTGTCATTTCTTCATCTCCTTACCGTGTCTCTGAAGGACCTACGCCTCTTGACGCTGGAGCCCAGGGTGGAACTGATGGACCTAAAAGAGTCATTCTGTCTGGGCTCGGGGTCTGCTCTACCACTTTTCCTATCCTAAAATAAATATATGTACACACAATTATTTCTGTTCACTAGCCTTTACCCACCAGACCTTCCATTCAACAAAATTACGAATCTACGTCCGTACAGTAATTCTAAACAGGGTTTCTAGTGGTTTCCACTTAAACAGAACTAATCTATCCCCTCTCACTACTTCTAACAGAGTCTGTTGTTACAGAATCCATGTTGCCATGCAGGGTTAGCCAAAACGCTAACATGATTATGGCACCGATAATGAGCATGTGTTGTGTCCTCTTCCTGGCTATAGTTCTAAAGTTCTATAGATCTAAAGTTCTATGCTCAAATGGGCTGGTCATGTAGAGTCACGGGCATAGCCCACTTCAGGCAGGAGACTCAGGCTGCATCTCACATGACCAGCAGACTTCAGACTCATGCAACTGCAGGTGTGCTAACTGATGCCCGTAAGGTCTTTCTCCTTTGGGAGAAACACATTCTGCATGCTTTCATAGACCCGGACACACATGCTCCCATCATGCAGAGCTATGTAGTTGCATGTTGTGCAATTGCTGCCCCCCCTCCGCCATTCCCAGCTCATGCCTTTTGTTATGGTTCCTACAGGACATTGCTAATGCCTTGCGATGCAACATTGTGTTGACTATCTATTTGGGAACTCTATTGGGAAATGGTCTCCAGGTATGTTCAGCATCTTTTTGTATTCCCAGCCATCCATAGAGCACAGGATCTCTCCAAAATATTCCTCCCACACGGTTCCTCTTTTCTGAGGTTGTTAAGATTATCAGTGCTGATTTGTAGGCCCCTGTGAATCCTTGTGACATTGCTTTCTAAAAGATCAATACGCCAGATCGATATCTAACACTCCCTGTCTTGTTATTCTGTGTACTTGTGCTATGCTAGCAGCTCCGAGGCATTGAGTTTTTCCTTAGATTAAAGCACTTCGCCAATGTCAAACCCTTTTCGTTGAAGTAAATGGTGGAGCGTCTTGACCGAAGTAACGATCATGATCATTTTACTTTGTGTATCAAAGCAAAACGCTCAATGATAAGACGATCACATTAGGAAAGAAAAAAATGCTAATATAGTGGAGGCGGAGGTTCAATTACAGGTCAGATAATGATGAAAGATGAACAAACGGTAACCAGTCGATGTCATACCAGAGGGAGGGTAAAGCAGTCTTTCTCCCAGGGGGGATGGGGGAAATGGGAGATGGGGGGGTGAGGAATGGGGGTGGGAACATGCAAAGTGCTGGAAACCAAAAGAGATACATGTGTAACACATGTCTGGAGGATGGGTGTTGTGACCACCAGGCCTGACAGGCCATCGCCATTTTTCATCGCGCACATGACACCCCCCCCCTCCACAATCAGAGACTGCTGTGGTAGCTGTGTCGCGTGCGACCTTTGACACCTGAAACAGCTGCACGAGGAAGCAGTAGGAAGCTGTGTTGAGGACTACAAGGTTTGGATGCCTCGATAGCGATGGATTTTATTGGATCCCCCTATGGTCCAATGAAGAGCCCCTTTCTTAGACTCCCATGGAACATCTGAACAGTGTTTTGAGGCTTGATGTACTTCTCTTCCGTTGCTTTGTAGCATACCATCGTGCCTGCCTGAATCAACTCAGAACGTATACGGTAGACGCATAGTAAGGGCACAATGGTAGAGCGTGGTGAGTTATTCTAGAACGTGACAATAATTATCGTCTCCTCTGGGGAACGTTTAGAAGACATCTTAGCCATCTCCCTATAACTGTTCTTTTATTGTCGTCCCCTTACACAACGCACACACATACACACACACACAAACACACGCAAAATGCAAAGCAGGGAGACTTCCGTGCTCAGTGGCTGGCAGTGTTTGAAATGCTAATTACAACCTACAGGATGTCAATACAACACGTGCACTGCCTCAACCCCAGCTTCCTATTTCGGTCTCTCCTACAAACACAACCAGCTGCCTCTTCTGTACAGCTGTTCAGAGACTTCTTGCATTTAGGGTTTGTCACCAGACTGGAGACAAACGATCTGTGTCCTCTTCTAGGGAGTTAGATTGTTATTGGCAATGAAAGGAAACATTATTGGATGTGACAGTACAGAAATTGGCATTGAGAAAAAGAAGGGCGTCAACGAAAAGAAAGGACAAATGTTTAAATATGACGACACTCACCATTTTCATGCCACCTGACAAATGTGTAGATTGGCGAGTTTTGAGAGATCTGTTCTCTGATTGACTACAGAACTACGGAATGGACTACAGAATTTATCCCCTTTCAAATGTATACATTTGGGATGGTGCACATTGCATTGATACGTTTAGAAACTTGCAAATTGTAAAGGATTAGAAGCAAAAATGTGTGAAATATTAATCAAATGTATGTTTAGATGGTATGTATGTACATATGATCTCTGAGCATATTTTTTCAGTATTGTTTAGTAGCATGTAAACCTTCAAATAGAATTGTGTGATGAACTAATACCAACATGTTACAAGGTAACTAGATCATTTGATACCGTACGATGTATGGGCATACTGAAGATTTTTTTTTAAATCCAGGAAACAGACTGCAAACTATATCTTAGGGTCTGGAAGTCTTCTAAACAAATATACAAATAGTAAAATACCAGTGCGCAGCGTCTTCATCCTTTTCCGTTTTTTGTAAAAAATAAAAAAAAATCTAAACACATCAGGCATACATACTGCGTCAAAATCCACACGTCAGAATTTGTTGCTGTTCCAAGCGGAATAAGAGGTCAACATATGTGTGTGTGGAGGAGAGACACCAGGCACCCCTTCAGAGGTCAACACTGGTTTATCTTTAAAAAAACCTCAGAGTGAGGTCAGAGTTCAGAGGTCGTACCTGCAGGTTTTTCCGCCAGACATTGACCGCGGCAAAGGCCAGCTGCATCTGCTTCCGACGGGCATCCTTGTGTCGTTTATAGGCAATCTCGATGAAGATCAGGAAGATTCCAGCGACGATGCCCCCGGCAACCAGCATGAACACACCTAGAGAAAGGGGAGAGAGATTCAAGGAAATGTCCTCGAAACACATAGCAACTAGGATTTTCAGAGGGGTAGTGGCAGATAGCAGAGGTGGGTGAAGGGTTTATCTCTCACCTGCCATGTTTTCAAACGTCAGTGTTGCCGGGGCGTTGCTCCTGGAGTCGCACTCCTGGTACCTGACCCAGGTCTTGTCTAGATCTTCCATGAATCCGTTCTCGTGGAAACTGGAGGGATCAGGGATCAGGGTTCAGATACATGTGCATGACAATGTGACACATTTAGACAGTCATGGTTGAATATTAGATATTAAAATCCTAATTAACTCAATATAAAGTTTGATTTTTGTCATTGTAAACCATACTCGATAAGATCATTTGGGGAAGGCGTTTGCATTACATAATGCAATATTTATAAATTGCAATTATGAAATCATCACATGTTTTGTGTTGAATAACCCATTTCCTGTTCTACCTGAACAGACAGGATGAGGGTTAAGGAGGTGAGTGTTCAGAGGGAGGGGGTGTGGTAGGGGTACCTGAGTATGGACAGCGACACGTTCTGTTTCCAGGGACTGTCCTTCCTCATACCGATGCCAAAGCCGGAACGGAAGAACAGCTCTCCTGTGGTCACCAGGTCGCACTTCTGGGACGCCTCGAACTCCAGCACCGCACTATCCCAGATGAACGCATGCAGCTTGCTGAGGGACAGGAAGGTGAATAGAGGAAGTGAGGGTGGGGGGCAGGGCACGACGACATCACTTTACCTCAGTGATGTGTGTAAATACCACCACAAGACTCTAATCAAGGGTTGGATCCAACCTGGCAACCCCACAAGCAATGACACCAAACATCAACAACACGCTCACACCCACCATGCTCACACACACCAACAACACACGCCGCCAGCAACGCGCACAACACCACCACACTCGCACACCCGCCGCACACACCAACCCAAACACCCACGGCACACACCGCCACCAACACACGCGCGCCCGTACTTGTCTCGTACGGCCTGGATGGCCTCAGCGGCAGACTCATAGTTGTGCTTCTCCATGTGGCGGTACATGGTGCTGAGTTCCACCTGCCGCCGGAAGTAGATGTCCACTGAGCTCTGCTTCACTGTGGCGTAGATGAACTTGTCTGATGGGTTACGCAGCTACAAACAGGAGACACAAGAGACTGTTACTTACCTTTCGGCACCATTGCCAGTTTGTGTGTGTGTGTGTGTGTGTGTGTACTGACCCTGGGGTCGTTGATGCCGGTGATGCGCTCCTCAGGCCGGTCCAGCACCAGGAAGGCTGCCAGGTTGGCAGTGTAGGATGCCACTATGATCATGGCAAACCCAGCCCACACCATACCTAAGATTCGTGCTGAGAAACTCCGGGGTGCTCCTATACAATCACACACATAAATAAAGAACCAATGTTATTACTGTAATATCAATGCAGTTTACACATACACCTCAGGGGTTATGGCTGTTTTGAGAGACTATTCCGTGATTACTATCCATTCTTGAACTTGTCTTACCCAGCAGAGAATGGACATTTTACACATAGTAGTAAAGAACTGTGCCTTTTTTTACAAGGCTTTTATTTTACTGTAGCAAAAAGCCTTTCTAGCTGCAGTTACGTAGGTCCATGTGATAAACTCAAGCTGTCAACTCAAGCAGCACACCACTGAATCACAAACATCACAACTCGGAAACATTGTGTGGCATACTTACGAACAAACATGAATCGAGAAACGCTTTGCCTAAATAAGTCACCAAAGTAGCAACTTTTACTACTACTAAATCTGAACTCGAGTATGAGTTTCTGTCTGCTTCCCGAAGGCTGTGTCCATTCTTCATTCTTGTGGCATGTGTGAGTTAGCATCTCCAGGATCAGTTTTAGGCGCAGCCTGCGTACCTTCTCCTATCCCGGAGTTGAGCAGCACTCCCCATGAGAACCACATCGCTGAGGAGAGGGTGAGGGCATCTTCTTCTTCCTCTTCACTATTCACTTTAAACCTTCCAAATGGGCTACAGGGAAGGACAGAGCGACATAGCAGTGGTTACAGGAGTCAGAGAGAGAGAGAGAGAGAGAGAGAGACAGACAGACAGACAGATAGACACAAAGAGCCAGAGAGAGACAGAGAGACGCAGACAGACAGACTTACAGACAGAAAGAGCCAGAAAGAGACAGAGAGACTGACAGACACAGAAAAAGACAGATAGAGACAGAAAGAGACAGTGAGACCGAAAGAGACAGAGAGAGACAGAAAGAGACGGAGAGAGACTGAGAGAGACAGAGAGACAAAGAGAGACAATAGAACAGGAGAACAATCATCTTAATTTGAGATTTTTGGTTCAAATTGTATGTCCTTATGTCCAAACCAGCTTTCTTTCTTGCTTGTTTACCTGAACCGGTCTAATAGGTAGAGCATCACCGCCACCACATGGACCGACAGACCCACCAGCAGCCACAGTGTGCTCTGAAACGGCTGCATGAAGGAATCCAGAGTGCTGCGAGGGATTTCCTAAAAACAGAGAGTCCAAGACCGTGGTGTGAGCGCACACACTCTTTTACAAGCACACATCCAGTTTTCAGACGCACATGAACACACACACACAAACCGTAATATGCACAGGGGGTTGGATATAGTTCAGTGTTTAGAGGCACTTGGCTGCGGATCAAGCGGTTGCAGAATCAAATCTTCCCGTATCGCCTTGGATAAAACTGTTAAATGAATAGATCAGTCGATGACACATCCTTTTAGTACCCTAAGGTTCATCCTCTGGAGTATTGTAGCGGGCTGAGAATCTTGGCAATACTGTCTCTGAGCTGTGGCCTTAGGCCAAGCACAGAGTGGGACGACGGCACAACGGCCTGGTATTTACAACCAGTGATTCGTATGGGCCCCGGAGAGTGGTTCGCTGAGCCGTGGCGAAAAGGGCGCTGCTTCGTGCCGTCTGCTGCTTCTCGTCATGTTTAATCATGTTTTCTTTTTCTTGTGAAGCTCTTTTTTCAGGTGAAAGGAGACATGTGTCTGAAGGTGGTAGAGAATGGCAAACACAAGGATATTCATATTCGTGAAGGAGAGGTGAGAAACAGCCTTGTTCAGGCAAACTGTACACTGTTTCTTCCACTTGAAACTAGATCTGCTGGCTTTCCACGATGGAGAAAACTTGTCCTCCAGGTTTTTTAGGTACGTTTGTGAACGGGCCTTGGATGAACTCGATGTACTGCGCGCTTCACACCTGTTACCCATATGACCTATGCAGGCTACCCGCATAGAGGCGAGCTCGTCGCATTCGAGGTTGCGGGTGAGCAGGAGCCACCGATTCATGTGCCAGGCCTTCCCAGCGCTCCCCATCATCCGTTCCCACTCTTTCTTGTTGCTGTTGTTCACCCTGGCGCACACAAACGGGGAGGGGGGGAGGGGGGGAGGGGGGGAGGAAAGGACACAGGCAGTGAGTGGAAAAGAGAGGCGGAGGGGGAAGTGGAGGGTGGGAGAGAAGCAAAAATAGGGCGGGGATAGGGGAGGGAGGAACAGGAACGGGATGTTGGGGGAGGGAGAGACGTGAAAGGAATGAGAAGACGTTTCACACTTTGATGCGGGAGGATGACGCTGCTTTATTATTTATATTTGGAAAGAAGATAAAACCATGCTGATATAGAGCCTAGCAGCAGCAGTACAAACACCGTAACTGTTTCTTAAATATGTGCTTCAAGAACCTTGGGATTTGCAATTTGGGTGCTGAAGTAATGCTAATCACAGAGTTAGTCCACGACCACGACAGAGGTTTCAACCAAATCACTTGTGCAACTACTAATTCCATGCCACAGGTGTAATTAAGAAATCTTTTGTAGAGACTTCCTGGTCAAGTTGAAAGTCAAATCAGTACAATAAATGTTAGGTGGCATACTCACACGTTCCTGGGTTCCAAACTTTCCATCAGCCACCAGATGAACCTCGTAGGTGAAGTTCATGGTGTTGGCCAGCCTGATCAGCAGATCAATGCAGAAACCGTAGCAACACTGTGGAACTATAGGCTGGCCTGGAATCCAAACGAAGAACAGACACGACGTAGAATCATCAGAACCTGCAGTGTGTGTGTGTGTGTGTGTGTGTGTGTGTGTGTGTGTGTCATAGTGGGAGTAGTGCAGTCCATCCCAATGCTGAATGGATTTGGTGTGAATCATTGTTTTGTTGTGTTTCAATTTAATTTGATGTATATGGATAATTTGTTCAATATGATCCCCTGCAGAAAATGCTAGTGAATAATACTATGAGGTGTATGTGTGCATATTTGTGTATGCATGTGTGCATGAGTGCATGTATGTGTATGGATGTCTGTGTGTGTGTGTACAACCCGCACCAGGGATAGTCCCATTGGGCCCGTTACACATGACTTTATTCATGGTGACTCCGTTGACGGCCTTCTCCTCCTTGCAGGTCCCGTCAGCCTTGGTGGCCTGGACGTACACGAACGGCTCCTGGTGGATGGTGACGATCTGGGAGCCCGAGGACAAACAGAAGAAGAGTCACGCATCTTTTCTGAGGGTGTTTTGTATCTTAAGGAGAACGTCAGTGAAGCTGCCTCAAAGCAGGCGTCTTGTGACGTTCGGAAGGCCAACATGTAGTGTGCTGTACTAGATGTAAGATCCATGTACCAGAATACACCTCTGACTACTCAGAGCCTCCCAACTGTCTACTACATTTGTGTTATTTTGCAGTTGAAATGTTCTCATTTCAAATATTCATTTAAGGGTGTTGCCATGGATTGGACAAGTAAATATGTGCAACAAACGGCATGTGTTTGATGTACCAAAAGGCTTTGCAATCAGCTGTGAAATGGTGAAAATGTTAAAAATAGTTTGGGGGGGATTTTGCATGGCTGACTATAACTAAACCATGACTATTGACATGGCTGTAAGCCACAATATCAACATCATAGTTATTACCAGCCCAGTCTTAATAACAACTTTGACAGGTATCACACAGGAATCATCACATTGGCTGACAGTGTATGTATCACAAGGCAGAGACACTCACGCGCAGCATCTAATCGTTCTACCTCCCCCTTCAGGCAAGCATTTGTAACTACACTCATCGCATCACATCCCCAAAGTAGGGGAACATCTGTTAGTACAACCCCATCCATGTGTTCTGACCTTGAGTCGTGTGGACATCTGGTATCCTCTAGGTTTCTCGGTCTCTCCCCCTGGCCATATTATCTTCCTCTGAGGGTTCATCACCACCTAGAGAGACAACACAGACGTAAAGAGACCATTTCAGGCAATGTCTTCTCTGCCAATTTCGATGGCAATATCGATCTATACAAATCCTGTATGAAATGGACTTTACGGTATGGAACCTGTTGATACATCCACGTACGGCAGACTATCCGAAGAATTAGGAAGTTGGCTCACTAAAAGGAATCTCTGAGGTCCCCAACTCACAAACATGATGATGTCACAGTTGCTTAATGATGGGGGGTCAGGTCAAGAGCGCTCCTTCAAACCCTAAACATTTACTGCAGAGTTTATGTATCTGTGATGAATATTATGCATGACTTTATTCTGGCAGGGGCTGGCCTGGCATCTGCTTGGCACCACACAGGGTAACAAAACAGAACTTGATTAGCCACTCAGATCGTTCCAAAACAAAGGGTTAATACGAAGGGCAAGCAATTGGGTCCCTTTACACTGCTGTGAACCAAAACCACGGCAAACGCGTCTCTCACGTACCTGCGTTCCGTTGAACACGCCCACTTGCACCATGCGAGTCTTGTGGTAGTTGAGTATGCTGTAAGTGGCAAAGCGCCGGTCCCCATCATCGTTGAACTCGATCCTTCCTGTCAGGCCATCAGGATACTTTGCCGACATCAGCACTCTGAAAGGGAGCAACATTCTTAGTGTCAGGATCGAGGGACTGGTAAATGACACGGCTAGTATGTGACAAGATGACTGGCTGATCGTTTAACTCAGACATTATATCAGCCAAATATGCCGATATAATGTCTGAATCAAGCAACATTTTACTGTTTCGGATCTAGAGTATGATACAGAAACTTTCAGATTAGAGATTTAAAAGTGGTTAGAGATATTTCACATTCATGCTTATTTCAGCCAAATCATATCAGATGCTTAGATGATTAAGATTTCTGCCACGAAAAGAATGTGGACCAAGGGACACAATACAGACAAGAAACTTGACATTTGATAAAGAGTTGAAACCACAGACAGCATCTTTTTTCCATTCTGTACTGCAGTACGGTGAATATTGGCATGATTATGACGTTTAATACATTAACAAATGTCAATACGGGCAGTGTCAGTCACCATACTGTGGCTGTGAGAGCGATCAAATATCCACGTAAGTATGATTTATAAAGGTTTAGTAAAAGGCATCACAGCCACCAAACACTTGCAGAAAAATACAATCAAATTATTACAGTTTCAGAAATCCTTAATCCATTTGATCAAATGGTATCAAATAAGATAATTAAAAACACCCCATCTAAAAAGATCACTGAGCCAAACATGTTTCCAACATTCGTTCAGCACCACACAAAAGGTGCCAGTAGTCCTGACCGTTTAAAGAGCGGCCCAGTTCTCCAGATGTTGGTGTTGCCCACGCAGCCACGCGGCGGCTCGGTGATGTTCTCCTTCTCGAACAGCTCCTGGATAGACTGGGCCACGACCGCCACGGCGTCCGTGATGTGGGCCGACTCGTTCTTCCCATTGATCAGCTGGAGACCCAGCAGGCCTGGCAACCCACACCGCAACAGAGGGGTCAGAGTTAAGATGGCAGAGCGCTCGCAAGTGTGAACTGTACGACCGGAGAGATGGAACAAAACAATTTTAAGGTCCACAGATAACTGGTGGGTCATTTATGCTTACAGATGTTATCTGACACTTGGTAATATTATTTTAGAAAGGCACATTCGATAGTCCCTTTGAGAGAACCCTAACGTCTCATTCTGGGTTCCTAGGAGAAACATTAAGTATGTGGTTCTTTTTGGAACTACACAATTAGTCTTTTGATTGTCCTTGATTTATAAGGTACCATACATTATCTGTGACTACAGCAAATAGCTAAGGACACGTCCTGGGTTAGGGAAGCACGACAGCAGACAGGATTAGGAAAGCCAAGCCACACTGAAGTAAGGACACACGAACTTGAGTAACAGCAGAGGCAGGACAGAGAAAAGGCAATGGAAGCTTACCCTGGAGGGCCAGAGACACTTCAACTGGGTAGAGGGGGGGAGCAGTACCACCCCATTTTGCCTACCAACCCTCAAAATGAGTGTCCGCACGGGGGGGTCTCATTTTAATTTGAACTCAAACCAAAGCGGATTACCCCCACAACACGTTTAAGCCACTGACTGTCTACTGAAAGAAAGGACGGCACAGCACTAAAATGACACAAACACAGATGTTAGGACATTTAGGCACACACTACAATGAGAGAAAGAACACTTGTTTAAAACCTTTAAACATAAAAGAGACGATGTTTAAATTTTCAAACGGTAAAATGCGTCACAGAAAAGCACGCCGCAAACACAGATTTCGCGGATGAAGATCACAAAACGGGTAGAATAACAAACCCGGCAAGATGGCCAGCGCAACCAATCTGGCATAGAGTCTGTGAACGAGGGAGAGGGAGAGCGGGGAGCGAGTGAGAGAGCGAGGGGGGACGACGACGACTGCTACGTACCATCTGGGGCCTCGCTCAGAGCTTTACCAGACATCTCCCTCTCTCCGACCAGCCACACGTAACCAGAGCCTGTCATGTTCAGCTGCCTCGCCGCCTTGTACACGGCTGCGGCCTCGTCCTCACTGAAGACGCGCACGCACACAGACACACACGCACATTCACACACAAACACAGACACGTACATATACACGCGCACACGCAAACATGCACACACATTCACATACAAACACAGGCGCACATATACCTCTCACACACACCCACACACAGAGACAGTCCAACCAGAAGAGAATCAAAATAGCACATCAACAGAAGAGGGCAAGACAAGACAGGCTACCCTACCTGTGAGACAATGTTTTTGGAGGCGTGAAAGCAAGAACACAAGGATTTACCTGGCAGATAGGATGATGACCCGCGCCTCCAGGTCCCTGGCCTCCAGCAGCAGAGACGTCAGGTTGGTGTCAGGGCTGAACAGGAGAACTTTCTCTGCCTGTGGTTGGTTAGGGGACATCATCAGCCCTGTGGAAAACCCACCCAGCCCTGGACCATGCCCCACTCAGACCCCACACACCCCTCACAGCAACATGGCTGAGAGGCGGGAAAAATACGGACAAAAAAAAAAAAAGGTTTCCGAGGTTTTCTAAAAGAAAAAAATTGAAGCTGGGAAGAAGGGGGGAATTTTGATGCATGCAAAAAAGGGTTATCAAGCTCCAATAGGGACGTGCATGTTAGAGGGAGGGAAGCAGGAGGAGGAGGAACTGCAACTCAAACGAGGGTTGGACTAGAAAGAAAGAAGGTGCTGGTGGAGATGGATGTTTCTTTCTCAAAGGAAGAAGAGCAGAAAAGGGAGTAAGGAGGTGATGCTGCCGAATGTTTGGAGGTCTCATCTGGTTAGTGGCGATCTCACATGGCCCAGATCTCCACAGGCTCGCTCGAAAAGAAAAGACTTGCAATCTCCTGGATTTCGAACAACATGCAACCCTGGACACAAACAGTTGAACGGAGGTTGATAAGAAAGAGGTGGGGGTGGGGGAGGAGGAGTGGGGGGGGGGGGGCGTTTATCTTGCTGAAAGGAGCAGACTAAAAACCCATTCTCGATTGAAATCATAAAAAGAAGAGGTAAAAAAGAATACGTGCCACCAGGATAAGGGTATCTCTGGAAATCGGTTGGTTGACTGTTTTGATTGGTTGCTATTGGCTACAGTCTGAGGTTGGTGGGCGGCGTGCATTGACCATGCAAGTATACCTTAGGTCCTCGCTTGTTGTCATAGGACAGTTGGTCGAGGTTTTCATAGTTCCTGTTTTTAGTCTGATGAGTAATGTGCACAGAGAAAATATGCAGACACAGAAGAATATTATAAACAATTAAAAAGGATGTGCAGTAAAGCATTCCAACAAATCTACACTTTTCTGCTTCAAATTGGGATTTCCAACTCTGGAGCTCGCAAAACATCACAGGGGCGGGTGCTGTGCAGCGCAGCAGGAAGTCTGGGAGCCAAAGTTATCTGACCGCTGCCGATTGGTGGAACGGCTGGCTGCTTGATCAGCTGACTGACTGACTAGCTGATCTGAGAGCAACAGATGGCTGGCTGATTGTGTTTCTGTCTGTGACCCCTACTGTGATGTTCAAAATCCAAACAGGCTGGTTTAATTTTAATATGTTTATTTTCAAACTAAAAACAACTTGTTCAAGATGTTGGTTTATTTAGATTCTTCCAAACTGACTCAAACTGACTCCGTCTCAGCAAACATTTCATGTAAATATGGATTCCATAAAGTGTATAAAACTGTGATAAGACTAATAAATTTTTTTACAGCAGCACCAGACCATTTAACTAAATTGACATTTCAACCAAATCCAACAGTTATACAGCATCTCATGTTTGGCCAAAAACACAACAAGAATTCTGCTGGCCATGGATACAAAATTCCCCAAATAAACAATTTCTCAATGTTTTTCTCATCAAAATTTGATGTATCTGAGACATATCTTTATATTGAAATTATCTTTTAATGTAATTTAACCTAACAGACAAAATAACAAAATCATGTTGTATTTTCAACTCTGCTTTCACAAACTATGTCTTTATGTTTCTTGGTAGTCTGAAATAGTAGACTGAAACTGCTTCTGGGTTCAATCTAGCATGTCGACACAGCCATGACTGCAGAGTAAGTTCCCTCCGCTGAGGGTGGAGGAATGCTCCAATGCCACGGTCTCCTTGGACTGTGAAAAACCTGGAACAAGCGTTGCGGTTCCTCCCACTTCGCAAACAGAACCATCCCTAGCACTTGTGGTACTACCGCGCCTCCTCCAAAAGCAACGAATCATTCCTTTCCCATTTGTTTCTTGAATGACACACATGTACATGGAAGCCACAATGATTTCAATCCTTCAAGAGAATCGAAATGGATCTAACAAGTTGCATTAACAAGAGAACCCTGCGTTCACCTAGATTGGTTAGACCAAATAATGGAGAGTGCTCTCCTGAGAGTACCTACACTTAACCTATACTGTAGCACTAGTGTAGTGATCCAGCAAAAGATGATCCATGATACGCAAAATTCTTTAGACATATGACTCAGCAGATGTGTGTTCTGTGCGGTATACGCAGAAGGATCATCTAAAGTTAAATACCCATTTTCGATTGTTATTTAACAAACACATTGAAGCAGTGACTCGCGAGAGAGATATTTCTAAACTCAAATGAATTCGAATGAATGAATTCTACAAAACTACTTGCCAAACATCACTCATCACCCTTAAAATGATATTGATGAATTCGATGGGGCTCGTCTGTTAGTCGAAACACTTAGCTCATATCAAGCTATTAGCTACCATCACTACCATCACCTTGTTGACACATCTGGCCCTCCTGCAACTGTCTTGGTTGGACTCCTGGAACTCTGTCTCTCTTTCATCTCATCTCCTGCAGCCTAGTTCTGCCCCCCCCCCCTTCTCCTCCATCTCTCTGAGGGTCTCCTGGAGAACACAGACCCTGCAGGTTGAAAAACAGACCCTTCATTATGTATGGGCCTTCGAAACTCGCAGAAGAAAAGCAGTGAGTGGGCTGAGCTGAGAGTCCTATGTCATCGCCTACAGATATCCAACGCTGCTCACACAGCATCAATTATTGAAACTAGACTTCGCAACCGATCAATAAGAACTAGCCTGTTTTGTTTTCGTAACCTTCCACAACCGGTTCACGAACACATTAAACTGTAACGTGACCTTGAATGTGATTCTGAAATGGAATCAGAACGGGACATTTCTGAAAGTGGAGCTGTCCAAACATGGGGAAAGAGCCCATCCCAATCAGGACCTACCTGCGGCTGGGGATCGTGTCACAGGACCAAAACCCTTACCTATCCAAACCAATTCTAACCTGATCTAATTCAAACCTGATCTAATTCAAACCTGATCTAATTCGAACCTGGTCCAAGCACATTGGTAGTGGTCAGATGTTTTGCAGAGCACCAGGTTAGGGTCCCGCCTTGCGCCGTAGTTGTGGATAGACACATAATCTAACTATGGGCAAAAGAATGTGGAATGAGCAGAAGAGGTTGTTTTTTTTGCCAGCTGGACAGTTAATGAAGCAGCTAAGGCCTCTGGCGTAAAGAAAGGTTGCCAAGATGGGGAAGAGGTGACCGAAGCTTGCGCAACAGAAAAAGAAAACGGCATCACTCGCAGTACAAACAGTACAGGACTTGGCGGTTCTGAGTCGTACAGGTTAGACAACACAGACAGCGGCTGCGCATACCGATTGATGAACTGACTCAAACAGACAGACAGACAACGGGTCTCGGGGAGGGGGGGGGATGCGCGGGATGAGGGGGGTTTGGGGTTCTTCCCATGTTCTCTCACGTGTGGCGTCCTCGTCGTCAGAGCGTCTCCGCAGGGCGGCTGCTGGGCGGCCCGGCCCTCGTGGTCGTCGCTCACGATGAGGATGATGTGGTTCCAGCGGAACTCGCGCATCATGTCGAACCACACCTGGGCTTGGTGGGAGTATGGCGGGACAGTGCGCAGGAAGGACAGGTGGATACTCTGGAGCAGGGTTGGGGAGAGGAGAGGTGAGAAAGGAAGAAGGGAAAAAAAGTGTGGAAGGAAGAAGAATATGAATAGAAGAGATTGGACCTTGGTCAAGTAAAATACAAATTGTTCCTTGGTAATAACCCTAAAACAGGGTTAGACTTATAGTATTGTGATACATGAAATTCTGCTGTGCTTTCTTAATCCGCATGACCCTTTGGATAAAAGTATCTGCAAATTCAGTCAAACGTAAATGTGAGCGTCATGTGACGAATCACAACACTGTGATGACTCACAACATTGTGATCATCTCAAAATCTCTGGATAAGATGCGCCGAAGGTATGGATGTCGGTGCATGAGACGGATGATGGTGATGACGATGAAGATGATGAAGGTGATAGCTTCAGCCTACTTTGTCGGAGTAGATGGACATGCGCGTGGTGAGCCCGACCACAGGTATGCGGTAGAAGCCGGCGGTGTAGGAGACTGGCGTCGGGGTTAGATGGTCGTTGGACTGCGGCGGATGACTCACCAGGATAGCATACACCTGCAGGGAGACAGGTGACATCATTACTGGAGGACTGGGTCACACACCTAGCAATACAGACGTCCTTTACCTTGTTCCTTTGAATTTGAATTGTTTGCCTTGCAATTTTTTCCCTCTGTTATGCTAAATGGTTCAAAAACATGGTCAATTTATACTATCATGTTTTCTGACAACGAGAATGGTGAAAGTTCAAATTTGGCGTACATCATAAGGAGCTGAAACAGTAGAATAGGCAATTCATGCTCCATTATAAAATATCAACTGATTACCACACGATTTCCAAATCAGAAAAAAGATTTGGTCCAAAACAATAGATCACCCTCAATTTGCCCATCACAAGAAGGAAGGCGTGAGTATGTGCTAGAGCAGCTTAGACTGCAATCAAACATATTCAGATGTTCAGGTAAGTGATGTGGACAGGGTTTTCACTTTCAAATCGATCTAATATCCATCCCGTTCACGTAAATAGCCGTAGCTAGAAATCAATGACCTCACAAATTACATTTCACATTTTTTCTGATCGTTACTTGTGACCACGCAAGCCCTGCCCAATTTATGCCCCTTGATTATAACCTTTTATCAGCACCGCTGAATGCACACATGTGCGTAGGCAGAGAGTCCTGAATGACTTTTCACCACTGCCATTCTACGCCCTGCTGCCACAGGGGTGATTGGGCTGTAATCTTCCTCCCCATCGCCATATCCATGCTGCTCTAAACAGCAACAAAGCATCTGTCCGCCCATTTGCCTGGCGCCATGTTGGCCTAATTTCTGCTTGACAAGGAAAGCCTTGGAACGAATCTCCCATGAAGTTTCAAGGTGCTAATGTAGACCTGCCGTCACCTCAACTGCATTTTATGGACATGCCCGGTCGGATACAGCACTAAACCCCCCTGTCAGACTGAATGTTTCTGCCTCTTTGACCCCCATCAAACACTGAAGGATCATTGTGTTAAATCATAGCTGTGGTTTAGTGTAATCCTCTGACGTAGTATCCTATCAGAGATCAGTTTCCAGTCTTGGAGCGTATAGAATCAGACAATTTGAGCATTCTGTTTCTTTTCTTCTTTTTTTTTTTCAAAGGAGGGTGTATTTAATATCGAACCAAATCATTTGTGATCTGTTTTGTAAAGCTGTTTCACAAGCAATGTCACACGGGGCTTCACATACGATCAAAGAACGGCACCTAAATCAGCCTAAAACAAGCCGAATGGATTACAACAACGGATGGAGTGCACTAACTGATTTGAATAAAAACTATCGTGTTCAGTGTGTAAGCACACCATGAGCAAGACCTATTCATACATAAGGACAATTCTGAAACTGAAGGACATTGGTTAAATAGAGGTTTCATTGTCACTCTTGTGGGTATGGCTTCAAGCCAAACAGGAGTTGAAGCCATCATTTCAGGCATTAAACCAATTTTACAAATATTCTGTAAAATAATGATGAAAAGCTCTTAAGGTCTGAAACAAAATAGAACCATTTGTAATAGCAGCTGCCCTCCAACACCGTCAAGGCTCCAAATGTTTTTTTTTTGTATTTTGTTTGCCAAATCTATAAATGGATCTACACAGTACCAGCCGATACAGGGCTCTAATATAATTGTCAGTAGGCTTTGTTCGACTGTATTCGTCTTTTCATTTTGTGCACTTTTCTGCTTTTGAGAATCACGGGTTCCTCTATTCAACAAGCCAACCCGTAGTATAAAAACCTCGAAATAAAAATGTTGCCTACAAGACGCTGTTAATTCTCTCCATATTCGCAGTCAGATATTCTCTATAGACCCTCATTACATGCATATCAAGCCAAATCATGTTCTCTCTCATCCCTCTCCCCTCTGATGCCCTCCCCCCTCCACTCCTCTTTTCCCTCCCAATGAGCAGCATTGTAAACACTAGTAGACTGTCATAATACTGGAGCACTGTCTCTGTAGAGAGACCGTGACGCTGTGGTCAGACGTTACCTGGTTTGAGATGAGGTCCTCGCAGACTGAGAGGGCCATCTGAATGGCGTTGGGTTTGTGAGTAACAGAGATGGCGTTCAGCTTGAACTTATCCTTCCCGTACAGTGTGTTGGCCTGGGCGACTGCCTCTTTGAACCCTTGTTCGAACCTTTTCTGGCTCAGAACCGCTCCGATGTTGACTATCTTCGGCTCGCAGCCGCCGAGGGCGCAGGAGCAGGAGATGAAGATGCCAAGGAGAAATAAAAAACGCATGGTTGCACTGGTTCCAAACTGAATCGTTAACCTACTGTTGATCAGTTGTGTGTCGTAGACACATTTCGTTTACATAGCGTAGGACTCCACGGACTCCACACCCTGTGGTACCAGCGTATTGCAATTATAAATAAAGTCTATTAATAAATGTGCATCAGGCTGTTGTCTATTTAAAAAGACCTTTCTACATCATCTGTACCATAGAAAATAAAAATAAATCAAACGAGAGCAACTGTTTGAATGATGGTACCCTGTTGATATTAAATCATTGCAAAATGAGTATTTTATGAATTATTAAATAGATTAATTCGTTGTCTCCAGTCTTGAATTGCTTTCTTCCTCTTGGTCTTGCATGTCTGCTTAAACCCTATTGTCACGAGTCCGACTTATATTCTGGTCTGCCGAAGGTCCAATGACCTGATGCACAGCGCGAGCGGCTGTCCTTGGTCCTGAAATTGTGAGCGCGCAACCATGCGCGTTCACGAAATCAAGAAAAAGCACTTTAATGTTCTGCACGAGCGTTTTTGCGATGTGACCGAATGCAAAAAAAAGAAAGAACTATGCCAGACAGTGTTTCTTAATTTAAATGTGAGTTAATAACGCAGACTATGGTCAGTCATTGGCTTGCCTAACGAACGTGGGCAATGCAATGACAGATAAATACTTCTGCATGTGGATTAGTCGGATTTTTTGGCATGAATTAAACATTTCATGATTCATGTATACTCTGGCAAAGTATGTGTACTGCTGCATCATGTATATAATCAATTCATTATCGATGATAGACCTACATAGGTTACAAGGTCTATCGATCTTTATTTATGAGACATACAGCAGGAATATCATTGTTACCATTCATTTGAAGTAGAATACGTTTTCCATAGACTATTCTTTATACTGTGCAAGACGTGAGGCGTCATAGACGTCGATTTAAAATAGTAAATATATTCTCAAAAAATTACCATAGTGGTAGGCTATCGCACGGAAATTCATCGAGACTCCGTGTTACCAAGGAAACAAACATAGGCTGTACCGCTGGTGATGTGCAGGCTTATCCCCCGCGCGAGGGAGCAATAATTTACGAACAGGTTTGGAAGAAGGAACGGTGGGAAGGGACCTGTATTTGTCGAAGATAGACATGAATATATTGTTTTTAAATCGGTAATGAAAAATAGCTGGTTAGACATGCTGTTGCAAACTCAAATTAATATTGCAGTCATGGGGGGAAATATATTTGTGTGTGGTATCTGTCGTTTCATACATTTTTATGTTGTCGGTCTGAAACTCATTTCTACTGCTTGGATCCTTTTAATATTCTAGAGTTAGGCTAAATGCCCTCTGTTGCCTTGACTTTCTAGGATTCCATGTTAGAACGAAGAACAAGTAATTTCATGGTCTAGGAAAATGCACAATACAGAATATCATTATCCGTGTCCACAGCGATGTTTTTTTTAGGACATTGCTGTTCTGTAAAAGTGAACAGTCAGTGAACCACACACACACGCACACACACGCACACACACAGTGGGCACCACTCATATCCTGGCCTATTCCCTTATCCAGGGCAGAGTGCCTCGCTGTTGTTTCCACTTGATTATCCTTCTGGATGGGCTTTCTGTGCCGACAAACCAGTCAGTCACTCCAAATCGCCCGAAAACTATGGAGATCATGGATGGATAGATTTAATTAGTCACAAACACAGCCCAGGGTGCAACCTCCATGCACACTGACCTCAGTGTTCCAGGGCAGAGAGAGGGCATAGCAGCTGACCCACACCCTTATCCCTGAGGCCCCCACACTCCTACTTCACCAGCACAGTCACAGCTCTCCCTGACTGTCCCTCTTTAGTCACTCACGTCACCCCAGCTGGACACATGCGGAGGAAGCGTGGCAGAGCCCTTCCTGGCAGATCTGAAACATCTCGAGAAATGGCACGGTAACCGTACGAGAAGTGTTTCCGTGCTGCGCAGGGACATTTGTTTAATAAACATCTCAGATTGCGGGAAGCTGATGTTCAAGGAAGCCAAGTGTAAGTGTGAAAAAACACCAGCAGAGCACATGTAGCGTTAAGAATGTCACCACATCGCTGACGTGTTCTCTCCAAGCATGTGAGACAAGGCTGAGCAAGGATTTAATTACGATGAAGGGCCTCTGATAATAGAATCGTTGCATCTCTCCCTTTATTGGTAAAGGTGAGGACTGTGTGCAAGTCTGTATGTTCCCCTACCACCCCTGAATGGGACAGGAAAGTGAGCCAATGTGTAGTTCCAATACCCTTACACTCGTCAGCACGTGAACGTTCTTTGAAAGGGTTATAATGTACGTAAAGTAATCAAGTTGCTGACGAACGTTTGCCACCAACATAGACAATGATTGCTAACCAGTCAACCAGGGTGAAGAAGTAAAAACAAATCGAGTAGGGGCGAGGGAGGTCTAGTTATCTGGATAACCTGAAGAAACAGCAACCTTTAATAGTTTACACTTCAAGTGGTATAAACAACATTGTTGTAACTTAAATATATCTGTTTTATGTGGAAAATGTCACCATAACATCAAATCCCTATCTACAGAACTAACCTTAAGGAAATACACCAAAAATACAGACTGCCTTCATAAAATGAGTGCCTTCCGGTCTCTCTTACGTTAAAACAGTCAAGCAGAGCAGTTTAGCAGTGTGTTTATACTTAAATATAAATAGAGGATGTACATTCATCCACACTACACCCATGCTGTTGTTCTGCCTTCACACATGATATGGCTGGCAGTCATAAGTATCTCCTCAGAAGCGCCAAACCCCACCTGTCAGACCGTCCAACCACTGTCCCCACGGGAAACGGACAATCCCAGCATTCCTGCGGAAGACGCCATGCACTGCTGGGATGCAGGCTGCAGAAAAACGCCAACAACCTTCCTTAGACCGGCCCCTCACCCTCCTCTGCTGGACGTACTAAAGAATGACCTTCAGGCGAAGCGTGAAGATGGCGAGAGCCGCCTGTCTTGATTTACAGCGTTGCTGCATAGGTATACGTGCAATAGCTGCCAAACATGGTGGTATTGAGATGGTGAACTGGAAGAAAATCACGTGGACAATTATCTAGCTTTGGCATTCTGGGTATGGATGTTTAAACATCGATTTGGGTGCGTAGCTTGGATTGCCAGGGATTTTATTTTATCATGTATGTTAGATATATATTGATATATAATAATTCAAGTGCATCATACAATCCTACGTTTACATACAATCCTACAAAATACAGTTTCAAGCAGGATTGTGGAAATTCCAAACATATGGGGATGACAGAGACTTAGGAGAGAAAGGTGGCCAAAGAGGTCACATTTATAGCATCATACCTGCAGACACACAAGACATAGCACATCCCAATGGAGTAGGATTCTGATGATATCTTTTCATAGAAGTCCACTCTGCTTACCCTTTCGCTGGTTAACCTTTTGCAAAAGATGGATGACTGGGACTCTGAAGTGAAAGCTGCTCCACCTGTGTCCAGATGCACATGAGACATGCACGAGTAAAGGAGGGCCTAAAAGCCCCTACCATTATCATCAGCTACTGGTAGCAGAAACTTCTAGCTACTCACTGCCATAACAGTAAAGAAAGAGCAAAGCTATCGCTAATGACTAGCATGTAAGACGTTACAATCTATCGCTTTAATGTGTTTTTTTTTCTCATTAGCGCTGGAAGAAACTTTGCATAGTATTTTGTTTGATCTCCCCGTTCCCCCTGGCAGAAGAGCTCATCCTCTGAAACTTTCTGAACCACTTGAAGAGGAGGCGTTTGTCCACTGTGGATTCACCCCAGACCACAGATCAGGCTGGTGGGCGGGCAAGAGAGGATGAGGCGGCTATCAAGAGCGGAGGAAGAGTGTTGGAAGGTCATTAAAGTGGCAACTCTATTCTGTTTCTGGTATGGGGTGTCAATGTCATGCCAAATTCATCACAGTTTCAAAAATTTGATGTCACCCTAAACTACATTTACTGGTTTAGTCATAATTTGTTAAAAGCATTTTTTAAATGTGTGACGCTTTTTAAATGTCAATAATTTGTTGTTGTTGGAAACGTTTAAATATAAGATGAGGGGTTACAAGCGTCACACTTTAAGAAAAAAAATCCTTGACAGAGGGATAACTAAGAAACCTGGCAACCTTGAAAATAGTTGAACATACGCCGAATGGGTTGAAGGCTGCCGTAAATTAAAAGACGAAATAGTTGAAAACTAGACACACAAGACGCATACATAATAGTGCGTGTTCTAGATTAAGATCCAGGAATTCCTCGTTTGAACATTACCAGGATACTTCAAATACTATTACACGTTTGTGAGTATTTAAACTAAAGCTGACAGCTGACAGACTTTTTCGCACATAGCACTGTAGCTAGCTAGTTCACTTTAGCCAGAGCAGAGGTTGTTGAGTTTCTCTCACTATGGCTGCGCCCCGTGTTGTGGACATGAGCAAATTGTTTTAACAAGCATGTGTATTCATTTACTTGCCAATGCTATTTTAAAACGTCATGGCAGACACTATATCGTGCAACCTGTTTTGTATCTGTAATTTTGATGTCTCTCTGGAATTTGTCAGATGAATAGTAGTTTGGTTGGACGTTAGCTAGCGTTGCAGGCTAACCAATCGAAATTGACAGCTGAACCTTCTGGCTTCTAATAGCGTACGCTTCTTTCAAAGTTGCGTCGTCAAACTTGGCTGACATGTTTTTCGGCGCAAGGTTTGTCTGGCAGCCTCAACTAAGTTACACGAGTTCAGCTAAGTGTTAAACCAAGGTTTGCCTAATACAGAAAACCTTGTTACGTTGCTCTTGGTAGAAGCAGCACACACAAGGGTTAAACCGACCAGGTGTCGAGCTCCCGAGACCGTGTCGCTGCCATGGCCAAAGAGCAGCCGAACGTGTCCGAGCTCCTCCCGCTGCTTGAGTCGTCAGACTTGCAAGCGCTGGAACAGGTCAAAGCTGCCATCAACGACGACCTCGGTTCAGGTGGGAAACAGCCCTCTGCCCCTCTTACCTTGTCTTCACTGCAGATGATTCCTTCTCTTGCTCAGTAACTGTTTGTGTGCGTGTCAGATCGCGGGAGCATGCTGTTGAACGGCCTGGTGGACTATTACATGGAGACCAACTCTAATCAGGCCATCCTCCTGCTCTGTTCTGTCAGAGAGCCGCACGACAAGGTGGGAAACGCAACACACACCCACATACACCTCCCCTCATACACACACCCCCTACCACACACACACACACATACACCCCCCCCTCCCACACACACACACACACACACACACACACACACACACACACACACACACACACACACACTCTCCCTCCCACACACGCACACGCACGTTTAATACATTTAGACGGTAAACCGTCTCACCCGCTTGAGTAGAAGTCGGCTAAAAGTTGCTGCCGCTCCTTGTCGCTTCTCCAGCACTTGTTTGATAAGCTCAACGAAAGCCTGGCAAGACCGCCGTGTCGCCTGGCCACCCTCACCCTGCTGGGGCACGTCATCCGCAGACAGCCATCTTGGATCCACAAGATCATCCGCTTCCCCCTCCTGGCCTCCGTACTCAAATGCCTGAAGGTATTTGCTGCAAAATACCACGACACTCGATACGAGCCACTTTCAATGCGGGGGCCGACTGCGTGGGAATGAAATATGGGGTTTTGGTTTGTGTTATTGGACCTTTTTGACATGTAATTTCCTCTTCTCCTCCCCCCCCTTCAGACAGATTGTGACGTGATGGTGTTGATAACGGGAGTCCTAGTACTGATCACGCTGTTGCCCATGATTCCTCAAGCGGGACGCCAGCACATCTACGACTTCTTCGACGTCTTCGGCCGTCTCGCTTCCTGGAGCCTGAAAAACCCAGGTGGCTTCAGCGGCATCTGATTTCAAGCCATTGATGAATGTTTCAGTGCAGAGAGAACCTTTTCGTTCGTCAAAATCAATGCGCTCGCACACAAAAGAACGGGTGCAGATGATTGTTTTGCGGTTTCTGAACCTGGCATCGGTCCTTCTCTAAAGTAGCATTCTGGTACCCCTTCCTTCCGCTGCACCCAACGGCATCACCCGCTTAGCTTCCTGATCACGTCTTCTGTCCAATTAGATGTGCCTGTCCGACACGACCTACGGAGCGATCTCCCTGATAGCCAGTTTATATGCGTGTGACCTGCCTATTTCCATTATCTTCCCCTCTCATACGTACGTCTCATCTTTTCTGTGTTTCCCCCCCCCCCCTTAGGCCACGTCCACGGCGTGCTCCTAATCCACCTCCATGCCAGCGTGTACTCCCTGTTCCACCGCCTCTACGGCATGTATCCCTGCAACTTTGTCTCCTACCTGAGGTCCCACTACAGCATGAAGGAAAACCTGGGCACCTTCGAGGAAGTGGTGAAGGTGAGGGGGGGCCATGGATTGAAGACATGTGGGTGGCCATCTTGTTTGGAGACACACGCTCTCTGGAACCTCCTCAGATTTCCCAACGCCTTCGTTGGCAGGGAGTAGATGACTGCGTGCTTTAGCGCAGATTGGCTAATGGAGATTTGGGGTTTTAAAGTAGAGAGCTGATGGCCATGTGAGAGGGGAGCAGGTGGCAGATGGAGAAGTGTTTGCCTTGACACACCTTTACACATGTCCTTGAAGGCACCTTTTAAAACAGTCATTTCACAGACACTTAATCTGAAGCCATTTATAGTAGGCTACAGTTAGCTAGCGCAGTGTCCTATCTAGGAGTGTTCAGTTCTAACAGCATTCCAGCTGTTGCAACCAAGGATCAGTCTGTATTTAACGAGTCGCAGTGCAATGTCACAAATGCAACTCTGACTCATTTTGCAGTGGCAGGCTGTTAACAGATGGCGCAACATCTCCTGTGCAGAATGAACGGGCCTATTTCCATATCACACTCAATCAAAACATCACAGCATGGTGTCTAAACCTGGCAGAGGAGTGCAGATTATTATGCGTTTTATACATCAGAAACTCCGGAGGCGGTTTCAGAATTAATTTGACGCCGACGCGTCCACCGCTGCACATTTCACCCGGGGTATATCTCGCTTCTCAACATAAACAAACGGGCTGACATTTCATGGCTGTTGGATTAACCCCCGCTGTACCGCTAACCTCCAAACTAATGCCTCAAGTCCTCCTTCCAGAGATAGTTTTTGCCATACATAACAGCATCATTGAACGCGTTCTTGTTTCTCAGCTTTAGCAAGCGTAACAATATATTGCAAAAAGATCCAATCTAATGGCCGTGTGCTAGTTGAAGAGCTTTGACCTTATGAACCCTAAACCTTTGAGGGGTGGTTTCAGTTCTGTGGGCAGAGGTGAAGCCATTTGCTACATAACTTGTAAGAAATACAAATCCTTCTGATTTGATGCTTTCCTCAGCCCATGTTGGAGCATGTACGTGTCCACCCAGAGCTGGTGACAGGAACTCAGGACCTGGAGCTGGACCCCTCCAGGTGATGACCCCTACATTAGCTAGCCACATGTGACATTAGGGACACCCTACCCTGCCTACTCCGTATGTGCGTCTCACTGTCTGGGCCTTCTGTGGGTCCTCTCCATCCAGGTGGAAGAGGTTTGAGGTCCACGACATCATGATCCAGTGCGCCAAAGTGTCCCTGGACCCGAAGGAGGCGTCGTGCGAGGAGGGCTACTCCAGCGTGCCCGACCCTCTCCCCCTCCACCCGCCATTACGGCTTCTGGACAGCACCGGTGGCTCCCACCAGGACCAGCAGCACAGCTACGGTGAGAAGCGCATGCACCCCTGCCCTTGCTTCACACGTACACACCACCGCCACACTCCAACCACGTAGGATGCTTCTTCCTCCATTTGCCCCCCTCTTCCCTGTCAGAATGAATTGCTACTCAACTGCATCTGCCAGGCAGCAAAAATGATCCTTTGCACCATGTGCCGTAAATGCTGGGTCCTCAATGCTAGGTTTGAATACACACTTTCAATATGTTGTGTGTGTGTGTGTGTCTAGACATACATATGTATAGATATGCGTATGTATAGATATGTATATGTATAGATATGCATATCTATAGATATGTATAAGTATAGAAATGTGTATGTAGGGATATGCGTATGTATAAAAGGGATCCAGTTGGATTGTGAATGCAGCTGCAAAAGCTCACAGCAGGGAGGAACCAACTCTCGTGTCAACTGATTATCCCATTCTCACACGCTGAATAAAACATGCAGAAGTATGATACCAGAGCTGAATTGGAACAGTCAGAGTTTAACATGACCGCTTATGTTGTTGTCTGTCAAGCCCCCCTCCCTCGCTGTATTAATGTTTAACTTTGCTATACTTTACTCTGTAATGTTGTGTTTCTGCTACTGGTTTATACATGAGTGTTTTTTAAGTGCCCTGCTGGTCGCGTGTTTAGTCACGTCTTGATGTTTGTGTTCCTGCAGGACGTTCTACCTCCACCCCTCTCCCTGTGGGCCAGTCCGCTCTCCCCCCGCTGGTCTCCTCCCAGGTGTCTCTCCTCAGCCTTCAGACCCCCTGCATGCAGGTGACGCAGCAGTGCACGCTTGAGCGCTGCATTTTCTAATCACACAAATTCAGCTCGACTGCAGATACAGAGCTTAGATTGGGTTCACTGTTGTCAACAAATTAAATAAACGTAATGGTTCCGTCGATAAGAATTATCACCTGGCGTTACAAATCCGTTGAGGTTTGAAAATGTGATTTACTAAACTTGGGGGTTACACTCAAAGCAAGTAGTTCAATCTTGGCACTGGAGATTTCAATTTAGGAAACAGGTTGACAAGCTGTCACTTACTGTTTCAACACGTCAACCGATGATGTAGTAAGTCATAAAGAAGCTATCAAAACCCACAATGGCTCCAACACACCTGATTCAAATCAATATAATTATCTGGCTTCCTCCAAATTAAGTTGCCATTTGAGTCTGATGCGTTGGAGCGTGGAAACATCTAGATTGTAGAACATCAGAAAAGAAAATTCAGGGGACCAGGAGGACCAGGGTTAAGAAAGGCTGCTTAAACCAACATGTGAATATGCGCTGCTACACTGCCCTCTGTTGGACGGCCTTGGCATGGCTGTGGTAAAATTAGATTAACCTTCGACAAACACGTGCTTTACAATGAATATTTTAGGACGCCTGACATCGACCGACCTTAGGTGAAACCAAACCATATCATTGATTCAGCCACCTAGGAGTACTTCAGGTCATGCGCTCAAGCATCAAGTGTGTCTGTTTTATAGCAGCTTGTGTGTGTGTAGAATTGGGATTACTTAGGGATCGTTAACCGGTCGACTCGCCGCTAAACCTCCCTTCTCAGTTCAAACCGCTTTAGGCGAAGGTGTACGTCGGTATGCCAATAACAAGCCGCACGGCTGCCGTGGAAGTCAGACAAAGGCTTCAGGCTTTCTCTTGGCTGAGCGTGAAATGGGCTCTGCAGAATGTGCCACAGCGACGGTAACCGACGCTGTGCACAGCCTGTGCATGCCTCACGGCTGGAATGTGCTGGAACTGCAAAGCCCCCACCTCTTGTCCCTGCAGAACTGCGACTTGTCGGAGACCAAGCTGATGTGGAGCCCCTCCTCCGAGTGTCACATGACCACTCCCCCCACCTCCCGCAGGATATCCCCGGCCAACGTGTCCGACCCCTGGCCGGGCCCCCAGGGGCCTCCCAGTATCACACGATCAGGTCCGTTTGACAACCAGGCCTGCTCGACCTGTCTCTGCCTCAATACAACTCCACATTTTATTTTTTTGTGGCTGATTCATGCTAGTGAAGTAATGCGATGTAACTGTCTAGACCTAGCGGTCTCGCTTGTCCCCCTCCTGAAGGAGGAAAGGCTCAGGATTTCTGTTGGCTGTCCTCTGACCGCAGGTGCCAAATGTCCCCTGCCAGCCACCGTCCCAGCCCCTCCCCTGCAGGCCTCTGCACTGTTTGAGGAGCACATCAGTACGCCGTCTTCCAACTCGAACACCCAGGTAAAAAAAAAAAGCCCTGGTGTCGCTAAATCACATCTGTCTTTCTGACTTGGCAGAAGTGTGAAATGCACTTGTTTTGGCTGATTACTATACCAGATGACTATAGCTGGGCTGTGTTTTAATGTGATTAATTAAGGGAAGGAATGTAATGGGGTATTTGGCTGATGTCAACCACCTCGTCATTTCATTTCTGAATACATCCGAATAGACACATAGAACCAGCGCATTGTGTCCTGCATTCTCCTGTTTAAAGCAAGGTTCTCAATGTCTGAATGTAATCAGGGTTTCTGATCATTATAGAGCCTCAACATAGTTCATATGTCTGCTGTCTGTTCTGCTGTGTGTTGTTCTGCTGTATACACTGGGTCAACAGCGGTATAGTTCAGGGTGGAAGTATCCTTGGCTGCAGAGCTGAACATCGAACTATGCTAAGTGGTACTAGTGTACTGTCAGGAAGGAAGCCGTCTTTTAAGTGTGGTGACGTGCTGTGCTGCGGTTCACTGTCAGGGTTAGGCAAGGAGAAAGTGGGTGATGTGGACCTGGGTACAAAGTTGTGTACGTGTACATGGCTGGGTGTGTATGACAGTGTGTGTGCGTTTGACAGTGTGCGTGTGTGCGAGAAGCCCTCGGCTCCTATAGAAAACTGTGGTTCACCAGCTGACTGTTAACACTTCTTGACAGCCGAAACGGCAGCCAATAGGCGAGTTGGAGAGGGGAGGGAGTCAGCCAATCGGAGAGGGAGATGGAAGCAAGCCTGAGGTCATCGACAACGGTACTGAAGGTCAACTGGCAACTCAGCTTCTGTCGCTCTCGTTTTCAGCTCATACATGCGAACGTTTCAATTTTTAGAGTTTCATTAATATTTGTGCAATTATTACTGTTACCATTCCTACAGTTTGCGATATTTTCACCACATTTAGAGATGCAACACAACATTGTGTATGGATCTAACCAAACGTTAGCTTTATTGAAATGCTGACTCCTTGCAAATCAATCACCAATGGAGAAAGGGTCTTACCCCACGTTTTTAGCTAAAGCATCCTTTCAAGGTGCTCGTGTGCATGTGCTTGTTATGGTGTCTATCTGTGTGTCGGTGTGTATGACTGTGTGTGTCTGCCAGGTGTCGGGGGAGAGAAGGAGAGGAGCATATCTCCTACAGAGCTGTCAGACTTCGTCCAGTCGCACAGTGTGCGCCTCGTCCACAGAGCCTGCCCAGAGCTGGAGGATGGGGAAGGTGATTGCGTCTGCCTTCTCATCTATACACAGTCTGTCCTAAGAACTGAAATTCTGTTATCTGATAAATGTTTTTATTGTTTACAGCAGTGGTTCTCAATCTTGTCCTTAGGGACCTCCTGTCCTGAATGTTTTCCTTGTTTCCCTGCTCCAACACGCCTAATTAGAGGGCATGTTCGTTACCAGGATTCAGCAGAGCTAGATAATGACCTGTGCATTTGACTCAGGTGTGTTAGAGCAGGGAAACATCTAGAACATACAGGACTGATTCCTTAGGACCAGGGTTGAGAATCACTGGTTTACAGGATATTATAGAATTGTACATAGATTTTTTGATTTGTGGGCTGAGAACATTTTAGATTTAGCCTTCATGATTATTTGCAGTTGCATTGGAACGGTTGGTGTTTTTATTTCCTGGTAATTTGTCATCCATTGTTTATTAAGAAATGCCAGAAGTAATAAAAACGTGGACTTTGCCTCTGTGCTGTGAGTTGACACACAGCTATACCATCCTTTCAGATTCCATCACAGAGGAGATCCAACAGCTGACAGCCTCCCAGACAGGCCCTGACAGCTCCTTCTACCGCTCCTCAGAGTACCTCTCCCTGCCCTCCCTCCAAGCTTCTAACCAAAGCCTCAACTCCACGGCCTCTGCGCAAGATGGCCTTGAGGTCTCGTCCAACCTCGCCGGCCAGCCCCTGGCTTGGCGTCTCCCATCTGGGTTTACCCCCATCGCAGGCCACACCCATAGCGGCGGGGTGGAGGGGGCGGGGAGGCTCGATCGCGGCCAGCTCTCCTCCACGCCGTCCAAGGACTCGGTCCCTCCATACGAGCCTCTGTTCGAGCTGGCCCTGCCCACGGCTCCCCGTCTCTTCCTGTCCCGCAAGGCTGGGGAGGTGTCCCAGCAGGGGGGCGGGGGAGATGGGGAAGGGGAGGAGGAGGATGGGGCGGGCAGGTCTCCTCTGGAGGTGCTGGATAGGCTCATTCAGCAGGGGAACGACGCCCACAGTCAACTCATAAAGAGGTGAGGGAGTCAGTCCGGCTCGTTCACCTGGTGTTGAGCCATTTCACATCGCAAAAGAGGATGAATCGCTCTTCTGTTTAACATGAGATCGACCGGAACGAGTTCATTGAATGAAGGGACGGTTAGTCAGGCCAGTTAATTATTGAATCGCAGTCTCAATGTTTACTGACTGAATATCCACGTAATATCCACCCTACCTCCAAGCTATCTTTCTGAACCCTGGTCCGCAGTGCCCGCTGTCCTGTACATTTGACATGTTTCCCTGCTCCCAACACACCTGGTCTGACCCGTTCCTTTCCATCAGATGCCTGTGTGTCCGCTCCATCCACCTCTCTGCTCACCTCTTGTTACTTGTCCTTTTTTATTTGATAATAGACCGCCAATTCCATTCAAGTCGGAGGACTGGACTCACTTTGGAGGTAAACAACAGGGCATGAAGGCCAAAGGTACTTGAATCAGCCTTCTCTACTGTAGCATTCTTGGGGGAGGGCTGAAGTAGGGAGGGGGTCTTGAGGACCAAAATAAAGGAGTCCACTTGTCATGTATTAGGCTCCGGGCCCCTGGACGAGGTGCAGGCCCTCCGCAGCCAGCTCATCCTCCTGCACAACCAGCTGCAGTTCGAGCGCTACAAGAGGGAGCAGCACGCCATCCGCAACCGCCGCCTGCTGCGGCGCATCATCAACGCCACGGCCCTGGAGGAGCAGAATCACTCCATGGTAGCGACACACGTGTATATACTCATACGCTGTCACGGCAAAGCCCGTCGTCATGGCCACATCAACACATGCCCACACACACACACGACTGAAAGCAAAACATGCCCCTCCCCTTCTTCCCCTGCCAGAAGGCCCAGCTGAGGATGCAGGAGCTGGAGGTGCAGGCACTGCAGGCCAGCCTGCAGCGGGAGCAGCAGCGCTCCAGGCAGCTGAAGCTGGACGCGCAGGCCGAGACGTCGCAGCTGCAGCGCCGCATCCAGCTGCTGCAGGAGCAGCACCGCGACTACCTTAACAAGACCCAGAGGCTGCAGGTACACACACATGCACGTACACACAGGCACACATCACATGACAGCTGCTCCACAACTGTACACAAAAACATACACATACACACACATGCATCACATCACATCCAGCTGCTCCAGGACTACCTCACCAAGACCCAGTGACTGCAGGCAGACACACACTCAACCTCTCCCTGTTCCCCCCCCCCCGACCCGGTGTCCTGTGACCGGCTGTGTGCAGAGTGAGTTGGAAGAGGGCCAGGGCCGGATGGCCTTGCTGGAGTCAGAGCTGCAGAAGGCCAGCAACGAGGCCTACAATGCCCAACACCAGCTCACCCAGCTGTCCCTGAAGGTGAGGGGCCCCAGGCTTTCACACACCCACACATGCCCATTCTGGCAAACCCGGAGAGCTAGTTCAAATTGAGTTCGAATCCCCATCCATTCCCTTTCCAGCTGAGTGACAGTGAGGAGCTCCAGGAGCAGATGTTCCTGCTGAACAGGCAGCTGCTGCTTCTGGGCCAAACCAACAAGCTGTGCATGGAGGAAGCGCAGAGAGTGGGCCCCAAGTCTGACAAGGTAACAGCCGCTTGGAACACCAGCCAGGAGGCCAACTCGGTTCGGTCGCAAGCTGGACCAGGCAGGAATCAGGGAGATCTTGTTTATCTGTCTGAATGAATCTGTCACCTGTTCCTCAATATTCTCCCTCTCCTGTGTCTCCTGTTTTCTCTCCCTACCTTCTCTCCTTCCTATTTCTACTCCTATCTCCTCCTGTCTTCTCTCCTCTCATCCTACCACCTTCCCTCCTCTTCTGGCCCTCACTCCTTCTCCCCCCCCCCCCCCCCCCCACCTTCTCTTTTTTTTTCTCCCCTTCCAAACTTTTGTCCTCCCCTCTTCCCTCCTTTTCTCCTGCCCTTTCCCCACCTTCTCTCCCCTTCCCTCCTCCTCTGCGCTCCTGCCTCAGGAGCTGCTCATGCTGCAGTGGTCCCTGAGGAAGGAGGCCGAGTGTCTCCGGCAGGGCGAGGCGCAGCAGAGCCGCCGTCTGGAGGCCGCCCAGCAGAGACTCATCGACACTGAAGCCCAACTGGCCAAGAAGGAGCACCTCATCCTGGAGCAGAAGAAGTTTCTAGAAGACATGAAAGTCAAGGCCAGGTAAGATGTGCACACAGGTCCCTTCCGTGGCTCTCCCAGTTGTCCGTCCGTCAGGTGCACTTTGCCAACCTCTCCTCCTCTTCCCCAGGGGCCAGCTGCAGGCGTCGGAGAGCCGCTACGTCGCCCTCCGCTGCGTCACCCAGGCTCTGCAGACGGAGATGCTGCAGCTGTATAGCCAGCTGGACCTGCAGGCCCAGGCCTCCAACAGGCTCCTGGAACCTGCAGACAACCAGGCCTCTGGCCCCTCCAGGTGACTCAAGTCACAGACCCTCTCTCCTCTGCCTGGGTCTGGGGCGCTTACGTCATCGTGCTGTCCAGCCCGTGGTACTGGCAGGGAGGACGCTTTTACACGCAGAGCAGTCATATCTTTTTTTTTTTTTTGGGTGTCGTCTAGATTTGTCATGTGATTTGCAGGCACCAAAAGTAAAGCAAACGTGACGGTTCTTTGTTAAACTGAAGAACATTTATGGTTTTCTCCTTGTACTCTGCACCATCACGTGCCCCCCAAGTCGAGACGCAGCTACCCTTGTATTAACCCCACAAGTGGGGGTCAGTACCCACTACAGCTCTTTTTTTGTGTCCATTGACAAGACCCCAAAGTAGCTTTATGAAGAGTAATATAGTCTTAGTTTCATTGTTGAGATACTTAATGTATTTGTGTGTGTGTGTGTGTGTGTGTTCCTTTGTGCTCCAGACCCAACGGCAGCAGCAGCGGTGTCCCAGTGTCTCAGTGCAGCCTGAAGAGCGTCAGCCAGGCCTCCGTCCCCGGGTCCCCCCAGTCCTCCACCACCGTCCCCACCCCCGGCCGCCACCGCTCCGCTGGCAGCAACGGCAGCCTGGAGGAGCTCCCTCTGGTGAACGAGGCTTCCCCCTGCCACCTCCTAGCCTCCTCCCCCTGCCACCTCCTAACCTCCTCCCCCATAACCCTGTCCCCAGCCGGCTCTCCCTTGGACGTGGGATCCTACCCGAGTTCTAAGTCCTTCCTGGGTATGCACGCACGAGGGCTGTTCCAGAACAAGAGCGAAAGCCAGTTAGAGGAGGGGGAGGGGGAGGTGCTGCTTGGGGGCTTGGCCCTGGACGGAGAGGAGGAGGAGGAAGTGGAGGAGGGTGGGAGCCAACCTCCAGACCAGGGCCTCCCCCGGCCATCCTCCCTCCAGCTCACGGCTCCAGCCCCTCCTCCTCCTGAGGGCCCGGGGCAGCCTGCTCCGGGCCAGGCTCCAGCCCTCTCCGACCGGCTAGCCACGGCTGGGCCCCACCCGAGGAGACACAAGCTCAGCATCATGGACTATGACGAGACCCAGCACAGCTAGAGAGAGAGAAGGGAGGGAGGCGATCTTCTGATACGCTAGTCTGGTACGTTTTACCCCAGGCAGCAGCAACAGCAGGCTGTGCCGACCTCATAAACAGTAGGTAGGTCAAATACTTGATCCCAAAGAGCAATGGTGGCGTGACCGTCCAGAGACAAATACAAAGAATAATTACCAAAACGTAAAGCACAGGGCAGCACATGGGGACAAAACGTTCGTAAACGAAACCAAAGAGACTTGCCAAGGTCCCTTACAGAACACAGGTAGTACATAGGGAATACATAAACAAACTGAACACAGGGACACTATACAGCAAACGATAACAAGTATCACATGCGAAACAAGTGATGTTAATGCTACCAACGTAGGACTCCCAACAAGAATCAGCGAACCTTACAGAGGAGTGTCAAAGACAAGCTTCAGAAAGAGGTGTACCATGTACTCTGGAATGTACCTGGTGGCAATCAACAAAATAGTGCAAAACATGCAGCGGAAGCGGTGCAGTTGAACAGTTAGAAATGGGAATGTAGAGAGGTTAATGAGTAGTGCCCCTACATGACTGCTAATGACTCACAGTGAGGCAGGGCAGAGTCTAATGGCTCACAGTGAGGCAGGGTAGGGTCTAATGGCTGGCAGTGAGGCAGGGTAGGATCTAATGGCTCACAGTGAGGCAGGGTAGGATCTAATGGCTCACAGTGAGGCAGGGTAGGATCTAATGGCTCACAGTGAGGCAGGATAGGGTCTAAGGGCTCACAGTGAGGCAGGGTAGGGTCTGATGGTGAAGGACCCAGGACATTTGGACGTCTGGCTCGCAGCTGCCCTTTCTGAAACTAATACCACAACAGAAGATGAACTGATTGTTTTATGTTTAAGTTGAATAAGCTATTTATTTCTATGCTGGTTGGGGAGGGGGGAGGGGCTAGGTGGGTAGGGGTGGTGTAGTAGAAATGTGCTGTTAACATGTTAACATGTCACAGCCATCTCTGTTGGAGCTACACAGGGGTACTGTAGTTTCCAAGTGCAATAATCAATTTAAGAATGAGACACTTGTCAAATATTGTCATGTTTTCCTTTGAAAGATTTCCATTGTAACATGTCAAGCTTTAATTGACAGTTTAAGCATGACAGGAAAAGTATGGAGAGAGAGAGAGAGAGGACGACGCGCAGCCAAGGGGCCCGTGGCCAAACGTGACCCCAGGTCTCTGCGTTAAGGCCTCCGCTGACACAGCGCTCGCGCTTGATCCAGCCAGCAACCTGGGGCTCCCTCGTTAGGCTGAAAAGTCAAGCTCTATAACGTAACATCAGTATCGTATTTGGCCTTTTGTGTTATTCACTACAAGTGGCTTATCCAGGCTGTGTGGAGAACATTTCGTGGACCAGCAGTGGCCCTGCTACCGTAACATGGCGTTACAACCTTAGTGCCTTGGCCGCTCTGGACAGGGCCGCTCTGGACAGGGCCGCTCTGGACAGGGCCGCTCCTGACTGATTGAGCTGCTTGGTAATGTTCAGTGCCATATTTTCTACGCGTGAATAAGAAGCGTACTTGTGTAGCCTTAGACCATGAGGACGATTGCTGTATGACGCAGGGCTGTCGGACTGTGCTAGACGCTTAGTTCACGTGCAAATGCACACGTGTCTGAAGCCTCCTGTCCGACCGACAGACGTTATGAACCAGAACATTACAGGACCCCTTAACGTAACTTAACCTTTCCAAGTTTCATTGCGACATCAAGTTTTGACCCGAAATGCTCTGGTTCTGAACGTTGAGAATCGGAAAGGAAAGGGACGTTTGCTGCCAATTTGTTTCAGTTTGAGTACTGATGAACTACAGAGATTGTGCACCGTTGATACTTGGTCATCTCAATACTGGGAGGGGTTCAACTTCCTTTAATCCAATGTCATGGTAAATAAGTGTTCAAGTCAATTACTACAATAAGACGTGAAACCACAATCGACGGTGAAACGATCAGTTGACTGCTATCCGAGACACCCTGATTGGAGTGTCATGTATTGATAACTGATTAAAAAGCAATGCTTTTTTCCCCCGAAGAGAATGTTTTAAACTGTGAATAAAGAGCTCTACAAGTGTGTGTTTGTGTGTTTTGGGAAGATCATCAAATTAATTTGAATTTAAGGCCTCCACATGTAAGGTTTGAATCCAGGGCCTCAGATTTCATAGTATGTATGCCTACTCAGTAAGTTACCCAACTAAACAGACATTGGAATGTCTTTAAAGAAGGCTGTTTTAAAGATTTGATTTCTATATGAAATGTAGCATGTGTAAAAAATAAGTACACCATTTCCTTCCTGCAGTTTTTTGTTCAGATGGTCTAGTAGTTCTTGTAATTTGCCCCATTTTGACTTAAAGCATGTGTGTTTGTGTTCTAATGAACAAAACAATAAATGGGGGTAAAAAGTCCTAATGAATCCCTGGTCATGTGACGCATGCCACAAAAACCAGAAGGCAAACGATCCCCACAGAATCTGTTTTATAAGTCCTTCATAAAGACTAATACAACTGTACCGTTAACATATAGAAACGCATGGTTCAAATTGTGACTTTAAATGCAGTATAAAAAAGCTAAAAGAATAACAGTAAAGACAACAGAAGTGCAAGGAAAGACCTGAGGCACTAAGTAAAACACTTTGGTGTTGTTGTCTAGTCAGCCAATTACAAACAGGTGACACTGTCCACAAGTAACACCCTCTTAACTGGCCACGGTCACTGACAAGTTCTGTTTAAATTCATGACCACCACAAACAATTTAAAGAAAAGAAACAGAACGTATAATGTTTCATTTATGCCCCACAGTCATTTGCATTTTCTTGGAAAAACTTGATACACAAAATCTAAGAATTTTCATGCCCTTCCTGAAATGCCAAAGGGCATTAGAATATCCGTCCAGGTTTCAACAGTAAAGGTCGACTGACCGTCTGATGCGTTAGCTGCTAACACTTAAATGAACTCTTAAAAACAACAATGGACACGTTTAGGAAGTTTAGGTCCTGTTACCTTGACACACAATGTCACAACAGGGGAGGAAAAGAACGTGTTTAACCCTGGTGCTGCCTTCAGGGTCACTGTGACATACCGTTGTGGTACAAAAGGTGAATCACAATGATCTGAAGGCACCATAGGGGTTAAACGATTGGACACTTCGTAGTCTGGTGTGGTATATACAATATGCAGGTCACTCAGGAGTATTGCTGCTAATAAAAATTATCATCAGTACTTATCAGTTGACCAGAAATACCTTGCAAGGTCCCGGAATGGTTAAGCACTGTAAACAAACCAACTATTTGCCCTTCTTTCACAAATAGTGTTTTATCTTAACAGCCATCTTCTCCCCACCCTAAAACTAGTCAAGAATTGTATAGGCATAAGTATTTGATAGGCACCTTTGGTGTTAACTCAACCCAGTCCTCTCCTCACCCGTTTCTTGAAAAAGGAAAACAATGTCAATAGTTCCCCTGTAGTTTGTTCACAGGTTCAGGTCAGGCGTTTGGCGATACATCTGCAGAGACGTCGCCTCCACACCATCGACCTTGCAATTCTGCGGTCGTCCGGTGGGGCTGTATCCAGCCGAGCGGCCCATAGGACTGAAGCCTGTGGTTCGGCCTGTCGGCGTGAACCCGGTGGAGCGGGCCGTGGCTGGCCGCCGCAGAAAGCGCCCAGAGGTCACCAGGGCGCCGTACCCCTGCGCGTGGGAGAAGGCGTAGCCAGACCGCCGGGAGCTGGAGCTGCGGATGCGAACGCGGCGTGCCTGCGGAGGGGGCCCCGTCTTTGCCTGCCTGACCTTGAACGTCACCTGTGGGGGGGAGGGGGGAGACGAAGAGACGGGAGACACTGAAGATTTAGCAAGAATACGGATCAACCATGTTGTAACATACTAACATTCGCTGCCATTTCAATGCTCCATTTGTCCACAAGGAGAACTTTGTCGAGGCATGTTGAGTAAATACTACAATACTGGAATATTACCAATAGAAATAAGTATGATGCAGTATACACAGTACATTTAAGAAACTATACATAATCGGGTACTAAATCATTTGTAAATGGAATTTTCAGGTCTGTGACCTCTCACATTGAATGTGAGATATTCAATGTGAGAGGTCACACAGAGGAATATGATTTGCTCAAACCTTATCGTTGATGGTGGGGCAGATTTGGATTAACAGGAAGCGGTACGCCACCACAGGAAGTATACACAGTATGGAGGTGAGGAGGACAGTAAGCCACACGTTGGGCTGGCTCAGAGAGTTCCTGGCTGTGCCTGATGGATTCAGGTGTTTGTGGACGGGGACACACACACACACGTCAGACGTCACGATGGATGAATTCATGAGGTGATTTCAAGTCAATATAAAGTGTTGGAAGTGAAATAGGAAGCGCAAGCTCATGCTTTGCAACTTTGCGCTAAGGGGATTGGAGGACTGCTCACCAATGAATGGGAAGGAGGAAGGGAAGAGCTGGTGCATTCCGTTGCTGTACATAGCAAACGTGACGACAAAGTACATCGTTAGACTCCCCCACACAAAGATCTGGTTAACCGCGGTCCAGTAAGACATGTCCAGGCCTAACTGCATTTGGAAAGGAAAAAAAGTAGAAAACTCAACACCGTTTCCAAAATACCAAAAATTGGTTTATTCAGTCAATAAAAAGTAAATTTAGATGGTAACAGCAAAATGTGTTCAAAGATGAGAAAATATGCATCAAAAGAGAATGGAAACCAAGCCTAAGGTTGATACCAGCAGCTCCTCCTCCTTCCTGTCCTCTCCTCATTCCCCTCTTCCCCTCCCACCATACCTGGATGCCGACCGTGAGCAGCAGGCAGGTCTGGGCCAGCAGAGCGAAGGACTGGTAGTCCGCGATGTCCTTGCCGTCGTCGCGGACCGTGTCGTGCATGGCGGCGTAGGGGATGAAAAAGAGCACCACAGAGCTGTAGACGCTGTGCAGGGCGCACTTGAAGAAGGCCTTCTTGCTGAAGTACAGGTTGAGCTGGCCAGGCAGATAGAGACCAGGGTACTGGAGACTCCAGGCATCGTTGACATCCTGCCCCAGAGGGAGACAATAAAGAAGGGTTAGAGCAGAGGGGCTTTCTAAGCCTTGTTCCTGAAAAGCTTCCATCCAGACTGTTTTCACGGCAACCTCAATGTAGCACACCTGATTCCACTAATTAGGGTGACATTATTTGCAATTGAACCAAAAAGCTGGACAGGACAGTAGCTCTCCAGGACTGGAGTTGGAGACCAGGAGTTAGAGCAGGGGTGTCAAACTCAGATACCTTGAGGGCCGCTGTCCTGAAGGTTTTCAGTGTTTCCCTGCTTCACACACCTGATTCTAATGATGGGTTGTTATCAGGCTTCCACAGAGTTTGATAACAACCCATTTATTAGAATCAGGTGTGCTGGAGCAGGGAAACATCAAAAACCTTCAGGACAGCGGCCCTCGAGGACAGGAGTTTGACATCTATGAGTTAGAGGTTATTTGGAGGTGTGTGGAGAGTATTTTGATAGCAGTGAACGCACACAGAATGCACAAACAAGGGTGTCTTAATTGTGCCCAAATACACTCAGAAACATTGCAAACAAAGCTATTGCATACCTGATCAAACAGGCTCATTCCCAACACAGGCAGGGCTGTGTACACTAGGTTATACAGGGTGATGAACCACTCATCGTACACTGTCTGAAAAAGATTAACCAGTCAAAATAAAAGTTTAAAAATAAAACAAACACATTGACCATTCAATTTCAACATCGGTTGAATCCAACATGGTTGTAGTGATGTAACTGATGGATAGCTAGAAGTTTCGATTGCCCAATCAAGATCTTTTTGAAGTCTTTCACCTGGGCCGAGAAACCACAGAAGAAGGCGAACCAGAAGTGGACGAAGGTGAAGGTGAAGTTCTTGTAGAAGAAGTACCGCAGGAACTTGCACATGCGCAGGTAGGACCAGCGGCCGTGCACAAGCAGGAGGCGCTGCAGGTAGCGGAACTGGGCGAAGGAGTAGTCGCTGGACAGCACTGCCTGCATGCCCTCCTGCCCGCTGATGCCCACACCAATGTGAGCGGCTGGAAATGGCAGATGGAGATCGACAAAGTATCACTAGTTAATACCATACAGTACAATACAGACTTTAAAACAAATGCAAGAATTAAAAATAGACTAAATCTCCCGGTCGCACCCTCAACTTCCCACAGCAATTCTTTGGAATTTACATGTCAAGTTCAGATATAACGGACTATCAAAGTGATATTAGACTCAAGGTCAGGTGTTGGACTTCTGAAGATTCCATACCCTTGATCATGCTGACGTCGTTGGCCCCATCCCCAATCGCCAGGGTAACAGCCTGCTTGTACTTCTTCACCAGCTCCACCACCTGGGCCTTCTGCAGGGGCGTCACCCGACAACAGATGACTGCCTTACACATGCACGCTGTCCTCAGGAACTCCAGCTCCATGCTCCTCTCAAGGGCATAAGCCTGCACGGAGAACAACACGCACACTGGAACACAGGCATGCTGGGAAGGGCTTGCACCCCTGGCCTTGTCTAGACTAGGAAGCCCATGCAGAGCAGCAGTCATAAACATCGGTGGGGATTCATAAAGTCCTACTTTATATGGAGGCGATTTAAGCCAGAAGCAAGCATACACATTTCCTATCATATTATGTGCAGGACTATGTTGGCTGTCTGGTGTTTTTGACTGGCTTTGGTGGTTTTGTATTATTTTGATCCAATTCTAATTTCAGGTGATTATATTTTTGTGTAGGAAAAGGTTTATGATGTTTTACTAAAGCGTGTCTCCCTGTTATTAAAAAATGTTGATTATGTTTCAGTGGTTAAAATGATAAGATGAGACAGAGATAATGTATCTTATTGTTGGTTACCAGACTGTGTCCGTTTATGACCAAGCCGTACTCCCCGGTCACCTCCTCGTCCATGACCCCCTGACGACCTTTACCCAGAGTCCTCTCTGGCATGCAGATCAGGTCCTCATTAGCTTCTGGCTTCATAGTGCTCCTCGCATCCCTGCAGACACTCAAAAGACATCTCTCCTCGGTCTCATTTCTAAAATACTTTTTGTGGGTGGAACATGCTAAATGAAACCTACACCTGGTAGAATGTTCAACGGAAAGACAGAACTCCTGACCTTAGTTCTTGTCGGACATCTTCTGGATTGTTAGCTGACACGATGAACACCTCGTTCATCTCCTCCCTCAGCATATTGCAAGAGTAGCCGATGTTCTCCGCTGTCTCTGTTTGGCGACGCAAGACGTCAGTGAAGTCACAAAACATCTGCACCAGACCCAATGATAACTAAGGCTAAACGTTCCATAGCAAGAGGGGCTTTGTGTATTCAATACAAGCTCTAATCTGTGCTTCCAGCTAGTCAGCCACATGCACCCCTACCTTGCTTGTCACCAGTTAGCACCCAGATCTTGATGTCAGCCTTTGAGAGTAGCTCAATGGTCTGAGGTACGCCATCCTGCAATTTATCCTCAATGGCAGTTGCTCCCAGTAACTGAACAGACACAGAGAAACACACTGAAAACTATAAAAAACTAAAAGAAATTAAGGGAATAAGGGACACAGAAGAAGTAAAAGAGATGTAAGCATAGGAGAATACCTGTTGACAATGAGAACTTTCATGTATTAGCTTTCTTACCAGCAGGTCTTTTTCAATCTCCTCATACAAGAGATCTAGTTTCTCTTCTCTGTCCTCCAGAGAAGTACTGGCCTCATGATGGCGCTGTTTCCACTGGCTGAAATAGTCCTCCTCCAAATCTTTATAAGCTAGGGCCAAGGTCCGCAGGCCCTCGTTTGCAAATTCCTGGAGGACAAGGACCCAGACATGAATACGCTCCCATACTTACACAAACCCCACTTATCTCATTGATTCACCTGCTGACATCTGTTTGAACTCACATTGAGGTGTTCTGTTGTGACATCTTTCAGCTTGCCGCAGGTGCTGTGCAGTCTCTCATAGATGATGGTGTCTGCTCCTTTACAGTAGAGAGACAACTTCCCCTCTGGACTCCGCACTAGCATACACACACAAACACACACACACATTACCAAATAAGGAAAGTAAACCTTTCAAGTATAAATACTCTACAACAAAGAGAAACTGTAAACATGTTTTTGTCGGGGGGGTTGTTTACCGATGACGGACATCCTCTTGCGGACATTGTTGAAGTCCAGGATGGCCAGGAGCTCGTAGCTGGCTTCTTGGCCCATCTCCACAATGGTGACACTCTCTGGCGTACGCGAGCGGAACACAAAGCCAAAGTTTCGAGCTGCTGTTACCAATGCTCCCTCGTCTGGAGACTGAGCCTGATAGTACAGCTCACCTGTGGGAGCAATGTCATTTTCTGTTATTGCAGGAAGTCGATTCTAGATGTGTGGCCTGCACGCACCAACATAAATATCCTTTCTCTGCTGACATGGAGGATTTATACGAGCACTTGGACGATTACAGATCAAGCCCAAAAAATACGTCTCACGCTACATGGGACACTGACTCACCTTCACTTTTCTCCTCAGCCATGACAGTGTGGCAGAGGGCGAGCAGTCGGAAGAAGGTGTGGACCTCAGCGCTGCCCAGCTTGACAGCCTCCACCAGGGCATGGTCGTGGAAGCAGAACCGGGGGTCAGCCAGCGGGTTAAAGGAGAAGTCCACCGTCTCTGTATGCTGGAATGGAGAGGGGTAAAGGGGGATGAAGTGGAAAGTCAAGAAGGAATACATCTAATCCCACTCAAGAATGGCATCCATCAAGATATTCTGTATATAATTTGACTATATCTGTACCAATGCCAGCTGTAAATACAATCGTAAGTCATTAATAATGAACCAGAGTTGCAACTCACCTCGTTGATCTCTAGTCTTTGGCCAGTATAGTCAAACACATCACCTGGAGAGGAACGCAGACACTCACAATGAGTGCATGTCAAAAGGTGTGTGTGTGAGCGAGTGAGTGTGTGTGAGAGGGAAAGAGAGAGAGATAGAGTGTGAATGTGTGCTACTAAAGGTCTGTCCTAAATATTGTGGTACAATTGCATGTATTTCAGCTTTCTAGGCCCCTCCCCGAATGTCTTGTGAGCCTCACCATAACTCTTGCCGTCGATGGAGCACTTGTTGAAGGTCATGATGTTCTGGGTGAGGGTGCCGGTCTTGTCTGAGAAGATGTACTTGATCTGGCCAAGCTCCTCGTTCAGCGTGGTGGTCTTGGCCTCAGCAGGGGTGTCGCTGCGGGCATGGTACATATTCCTGTCCCAGTCTATGTAGAAGCTGTTTCCCAAACGGATGATCTCCACGCTGGGGGAAGCGAAGGATGACGCACAGCAGGCGATCCCGGGTCAGATGCGGATGACATGTGTCATTTATGTTGTGTGCGGATCAATTGTTTGATTATGGATTTTTTTGTTCTTTTTATTCATTTATGTACTAGCCCTGAACATACACACACACACACTGCCAGCCACCTAGGAACACACTCACACAACACACCTCCCATCCAGCTACCCTGGAACACGCAAACACACACACCTATCCAGCAAGCCTTAAATACCCAAACTTACCTGACATAGAGAGAGATGGGCACCACCGTGTTCAGGACGATGACATAAGACCAGAAGGTGAGGAACCCAGAGAAGCCTGCGTTAACTCCTTCTTGTCTGGGCAAGTAGACCGTGAACTCTGACCCCAGGTGGACCTCCCAGATGCTGTTGCAGATGGCTAGGATGGTACACATGAAGGCCAGAAAGCCAAAGATCTGCAGGGAGTGGCAGAGTTCTTTTGGTCAAAGTCAAACTGATGTGCTTTTGGTGGGTGTTAAAAAAAACTAATGTGAAGATAACATTCAAAACTATTTTAGGAACTGTTGTTTTTAGGTTTCCACACAACGGTCAGTGAATGGATGAGACTCACGCAGAGAACAAGCACGTTCATGAGGCGGTCGATGCTGGTCCTCTTGAACGTGCTCTTGCCGCAGTTCTGCATCAGCTTGGTCTCCGGACCTGAACAGGACCGAGTGATAGGATGAATTTCTGCGAGAGAGAATTCCCTCTGTCCTGTGTTGATAAGTCACTTGGTGAACCGAATCAAACTGCCCTAACTCATATGATATCCTATCATCGCTACAAACATCATCTTAGCCCCCTAACGCAAACCCGTGTTTCGACCACCAAAATGAACCCCCACAGTGAAGTTCTTAACAGGTTCCAGATGTTGTGTGACACCATACCTCCAAATAGCACCAGGCCGAAGCACCACTCAGTGTTTCTCAGTGTACAGCCTCGAAGCAGAATCTTTTCGTTATCCAGAGAATATTTCTGCCCTGCGTAGCCCAGCGTGCCGGTGAAACGGTCCAGGCGGTTGTTGGGCGGCTCACAGCGCACCTCACCTTGAACAAGAGACGTACACTTGTAAACAAAACCAAAGAGAAAGAAAAGGGCTGTTTTCTTTTTCATTATGTTGTTGGGAGTTTGAAATGGCAAAAAAACTATAGAGGTAATGTCATGTCCTTGGTTTGAGACTCACCGTTGAAAGCAGCAAGCCTCTCAACACTGTCGCCCATGTCACCTGTGACCGTCAGCGCTTGCTTCACCTTCAGATTGGTCTCACTGAGGAGAGGGATGAAGAGGAAGAACTGGGTTTGTCATCACGACTAAAAAATACACTCACTCCTCTCAATTCACGCCAAAGCTCATTTCGGTTGAACTTTATTCCAGACATGTAAGTCCAAAACAAACCCGTCTAGTTCAGCAGTTTCGATGTAGACTAGGTTGAGTGGCTCGCTGCTGGAGAGGAGCAATAAGTCTGCCTGAAGACAAAAAGAGACACAAAATTAAAAGAAACTGACTAACCCATTCCTACAGTAGACAGTCTAACCCAGCACCGGTCTTAACCATCAATTTGAGTCTAGCTATGAATAGTGATTGTGGCTCCAGTTCTTTAGCTGAAACAAACGTCTTTCTCACCGTGACAAACTGATTGTTTTCCAGTTTGATGATGTCTCCCACCTGAATATCCATCCATTTCTCACTCCTCAGTCTGAGAAATGAAAGAAATTACCGAGGTATTGTAGGCATGGTAACATTCAGATAAACATTTCTTGATTTTTATAACACAACAGGCAGATATACTGTAATTCAACATTTCTACCTCAAGTGAATACACTTTTGAGTGAATTGAGTGAATACACCTAAGCTGTGTGTATGTGAGTTACAGAGGTGGAGGACATGGGACAGCATAATAATGTTGCTGTGAGTGCATCTGTGCACGTGACCTTGACCTCACCAAAGCATCTTTTACTTTTTTAGATGGCATTCCTGGATGTTTACCTCCATGGCTTTTAAATCAACTTCCTGCCTCAGCGTTTAAACAGTTTCTAGGTAAGTGTCTCCCGTGAGTTTCTGGTTAATGGGTACTCTGCAGACCCTATGTCTGCTGAGTCCTGTGTTGTCTATCTGCTGTCTCTGCTAGTTGTGGAAGGCGGGTATGTTGCATGTCCACAGGAAGTTAACAGCTACTTCCTGTGGTCTTGCAGCAGTTTCCTGTTACACAGCTGAGCCCTCCTGAGCAGAGGGAATTATGAGTGCTTGACAGGCAACACATACACTTTTAAATGCTATTCTTGTGGGGACTCTATTCAATCCAATTCAAAATCCAGTTCTCCCTCACCTCACCTCCAGTTCTCCCTTGCCTAACATCAGCTGAAAATTTAACCCAACCTTACTCCTAACCCTAAAACTATTCCTAACTTCTAATTATACTAATTCCAACCCTAACCTCCCTAAAAAAATAGAAATACCATTTTAGTTTGTGTTTATCAAAAGTCCTTGTGTAACTATTATGGCTGTTAAAGGGTTCCCACAAGAACTTACTTTTCATCCAAGAGAACTTGGACCTTGCGGTTGTTCACCTGCTTGTCACTCCTGTGGCGATTCTGTGAAAAGTCACACAGCTAAATCAATCATGCTTTAGTTAACCCTGTAGTCTTTTTTATAATGGTGACACTCAATTTCCATCCTGATGGGATCTCAATTTCTCCAAACTGTGCAAAAGCTGACAAAGTGAGATGGACATCAAAGCCTTCTTTTATTTTTTGGATGTTGCAGTGGAATATTTTGGGGACAATCCTGGAAAGGAGTCATTCACTCCTATCATGATCTTCCAGTCACAATCTTGATTCGTCAATACATGTTGGCAATTGTCATAAGCTAGATAAGAAATGACCTCACCAAAGCAACTAAGGGGTGGATGCAATGCAGAAAGGTTCTTGGAAACCATGTCAGAATGACTCTCTTTTTTTCCCCGGTGTGTGCGTCATTCAGGAACATAATGATTTGGGGATTATGGTCAAAAGAAGGAAAGTGGGCTAAGGATAGGATGGAGGCATGTACGGCTCTGATTCAGTGAAGACACTAATATAGAGTTGTTGGTATTAAAAAATCTCTTCTACAAGGAACAATTCATCGAAACGTCAAAATAAATCCCCACTTATCTCTCTCTAAAATGGAACAGATGAGAATTTATGAAAAACAGGTCCCCCTGTTTTCTGAGACAAAGCCATTGCCACAAACACAGCAACAGCTGCCTGGACTACACTGCCTCTTCGTCAAGGCTGGACGGGAATTCAAAAGGTACCTGACTGCAGTGAGACAGTAGCGCAGGTAGAGTAGTGCAGGGTGACGTGGCCAAACAAAGTAATAATAGGCTGAATATGACCTCGGAAGCCAATCAGTACACAAAAAGCAAAACAAATCACTTTGTTGCAAAGCTGCCTCAGGTGAATGTGCTGCAGGGTGAACGTCATTTGATTTAGAACAGGGAATCTTCTGTTTAAAAAACAGAAGGAAAATGGATGAAAAAAGAGTTCTAGTCAGAGATGGAACACTAGGGCTGGCATAAGAACTGTCCTGAACACAAAATGCAGATGTAACTTTTGTCTGGTTTGTGTGTGTGTGTGTGTGTGTGTGGGGGGGGGGGGCAGTTGCGGGTCAGTCAAATAGTCTTCATACTTACGATGTCGTCAGTAGCATCTTTAGCTGCCGTCACTGAAAGCACCAGGGCCAAGGGCACCACTGTGGTGAACCAGGAGAGAGAGGAGATGTCTGGAATCACCTGGTCCAACACAAAATCGTAACATTTCATAAGGGTATGTTGGCTAAACCTTGGTTGACACTGTTCTTCCAGGCAAATCATGACTGTGTCAAAAGTACATTTTGTCAATGACAAATATTCAAGGGGACAATTACGTATTTTCCTGTTGTCGATATCTCATTTCCTTAATCTCTGCTCTATGCTTAGTCGTATCCTGAGTCCAGTTTTGACTGATTGCAGTTGTAGTCAAAACACACAGGCATTTCTCTGACCCAATAATCACTACACGTTCTGTGTTTGTGTGTGTGAAAGAGAGGGCATCTCTGATCAACATAAGGTTTAAAATATGTGGGTGGGATTTATTTTTTTACATTTTAAAAAGGACAAATCCATCCCCCTCACTCTTTATTAAGCAAACAACATCTTTAAGTTATTAAAAAAGCTGTCCCGCCCACATTAGAAAACAAACACATCTCTGAATACATGCGTGTGTGTGCGCCGATGTGTGTGAGACAGTGTGTGTGTCTTAGAGAGAGAGCATGTCTATTGTCCACGTGTGTGCGTGTGCACAAGGTGTGTCCCACTCACTTGAAGGACGAGCAAAAATAGAAAGTAGGCATTGGCAATTCTCTGAAACTGTTCAAAGAGGTTGAGGGGCAAAAAGGTGAACCAGCTATACTTGGAGGTCTTGATGGCATTAGTCTGATGACAAAGACAGAGAGAGAGAGGTAACAAGAGATAGGGAAGAAAGGTTAACATGAATTAAACTCTCATTCAAATGCACGCACGCACACACACACACACACACACACACACACACACACACACACACACACACACAATGCTAATTTATAACAAATGGATGAGGAGGGCACTGAACTCACAGAAAGAACTAATGACTTTCACCCTAAAACAACCTTTTTGTTTTGAAATATGAATCTGTGTTACTGGGCCTATTTGAAGGCTGAATTAATCTAACTGGTTCCAGATTTCCTTTTGGGAATTGACTGTATTAAAAAAGAAGAAGTGAGACAAATGCTTTTTTCCCACCATAACATTGCGTTTGCAATTCAAGAGGATGAATACAATCTCTAGCACATGGTCAGGAAACCGCTTCTTTGCAGCCCTATCTACAATCATAAGTGCCCTCACTGCCAGACCTCCACTAACATCCAACTTTCTGATTAAAACCAGACACCCAGAAAATTCTGGTCTTAATGGGGCCAGTATGTGGATTCAACTTGTACAATAATGTATGGATGGTTATGGGTAAACTTGTGAACAGTATACAGCATGCGCTCAACTCACCGCATACTTAAAAGAGATGTTAAACTCTCTGTCATTCGCTCTAAGTTTTCTTTCCAACTCTGAGGAGAAAGAGAGAGACGAGAAAGAATTATGTTGTAACTTTTTACTGATAAAATGCGTGAATTTATCATGAAGATGTGTTCTTGATGGAACATGTCCAAGATTTTGGCAGTTTTCTTTGAAGACAGAAATGCTACTACAATCCAGACATGAGGAGACCCAAGAATATATAGTAGAGAGAGAGCGAGGAATGTCAAGTGGTGGACCCTTGAATGAATCTCGTATCTTTGACCTTTTCTCAAATGTTACTGTACAGAATTCAATCGCCACTTACCTCTCTCTTTCTTCTTCACGCAGTCAAGCCCAAAAAATGACATCTTTCCCTTCTCTTCTTCTTGCTATCCATCCATGACATCTAACTGGCAGAGGGAAAATAGAGGAACACCAGAAAAAAGGTCACACGCAAGCTACAATGCCAAAATACAGCCAAAATATCCATCTCACTCTAAAATGGGTGAGGCTTACTGACATTTCCTGCACTAGCGCAAGGCAGCACCATTCTACACAACAGCTATTGAATGCATTTTCTCCAAAGTTTCCAATTAGGTAAGCTGTATCTATCCCTTGCCAGCCTCCAGTTTCCTGACTGGAGTTGTAAACCAGGGTGTTAGCGTTCTAAATATGAATGACCTCCCAGGGGATGGGTTATATTCCATATTCTGTGTAAAATCCCATGTGTCGTGTTCATTTTGTACTGCATATCAAAATGTTGTTTCTCTTCTACTTTCCTGCAAGAGGAAAATCTTGGGAAGTCGGATTATCAGTGAAAGAGGATGGTCTATGCTCTAACACTGCAGGCCAGATGTGTGTGGTCCTTGTTCACAGGCTGTAGCTCATAGGAGCCCGCAGAATATTTATCATCTGCCAGGATGTGTCTCTCTTGGTTAAACAGTGACTGGTTCTCACATGTTATTGCGTGTATCTGTGCATGTGTGAATGTAGATGGCATGTGTGCTGCAAGTTCTTCACTGTGTACATGTGTAGAAGGGACATGTTTCCATGGTCGTAAGCATACGCTTCGCTCAGTGGACCTTTCAGGTTGGGTCTTGCTCTGGGTTTGCATCAGCCTCTGACATCAGGCCCGTAGACCAGCATGAGTCAGAGGGAGGGGGCCCGTTTAGCAGCCCAGACCCCCAGTCGACCAGTGATTGAACACACCCACCCCCTGACTCAGGCCTCTGTCATAGCTGCAGACTTCCTCTGACATGATGACCTTTTATTGACCACAGACACCTCCATGGACACACAAACACACTGATGACAAATTACACATTTATGTATGATAAAGGTTCCCTTTAATTGCTACATTGTACATATGAATATGTACAATACAACCCTGTTTTGTTCCCAAATATTCACTGGTGCTGAGTACCATAGCTACATCTCAGAACTGTTGATTTGTTTAGATTTCCAACAAAAGGCACATTGTTTACTTTACAAGATACAAATAAGTTTGAGTTTGTGTTTGTGTGTGTGAACAGAGGTTGCTGTTGAAGGTTCCAAGACAGGAAGCAAAAGATTGGGGTTCCGCCCTCAAGAACCAATCCCCCCCTCCCCAGACACGCTGTTGCTATTTATAGAAGCTACACGTATGTTCTTCAGCGTGTGTTTCTTAGGAGGCCCACTATGTCCTCAGTGGAACATGAACACACACCCCTAATTCCATTTCACACAGTCTAAACGAAGCCTAAAGACGTAAGCAAATAAAACCACTCCTGAAAATCTAATAAAAAAGAGAAAGAAAAAGTGTACTTTCCTTTGAAATTTGAGGAACATCTTAAAACGTAGTACAGCAGTGTGATTTCCACCACACCCTCTACCCTGCTTCTTAAAAAAGAATCCTCATGAATCGTTAGCTGCAGTCTGGTGTGCGTTATAAGTGATCGAGCCATTAAGGATGACTGAAGACATAATATCATGTCTTTTGATGACGCTCAAACTTCTGAAATGTCAAATATTCAACATGCAAATGTCGACTTAAAGATTTTTCCGGCAACAAGAGACCATGGTTGAAGAGTTAAGTAAGTAAGAGTCAGAGTAAGTCACACGAATAACCAAGAAAAGATAGGGAGGAAAGTAGGGAGAGAGGTAGAAGTAGAACCTGTAAAAGTAGTGAAAGAAGACCTAGTCATGACATCATCGCTACTGGTGGATAAAACAGGAAATGCCTGGGGTAAAACTGAACTTGAGAAACATGTCTACTCCGGCCAACAACCCTGAACAAGCCATTCCCAGGCCGGGCACGGCCAGCTCAAACTAAACAAAGCAAAGTACTGTACCTCCAACTCCTTTAACCAAAAGACAACATTGACCAGGATAAACATAAAGAACAGATAGCTGAAAGTCACCATTTCTTGTCTGGTCATTTTCATGTAGTTCAGTTCAGCATTTCCCCACCCCCTCTTTTGACACTAAAACAAACAAATGTGAGTAACAAGTAACAACTTTCTATGTGAAACACCAACATATGATTGGACAATAAGGACTGAGAGGGCAGAGGGTTCAACAGGGAGTGTGGATGTCTCTGTCTAATCAGTGGCATTTAGTTTCTGAAGCAGAAAACAGCCGTTCTTTGTGAAAGCAGACCTCACTGTTTAGTCAGTCAGACCTGGAGTGTGTGTGTGTGTGTGTGTGTGTAGAAAGGAAAGGATGTCTGGACCCACTCTCCAGCTAATGATTCACACACATCAACCTTTGTCTGGTGGTGCGAGTCCTGTCAGACGAGCCGGCAGATCTCCCAGGGATAGCTTTTCACTTTCATCTGTGCTTCCCCCTTTTCTAGATCATGACTGTCGTCACAAATGAACGAATCCACCAGTTAATACTCAGTATTTCATTAACATCGCCCTTCAAAAACAACACGTCAATATGCAATTCCGAGTTGATCTTTAAACATCTTTTTTCTAACCTGTATATGGTATGAGTTTATCCTCAGCGATATACAGTAACAAAGGAGGTTTTAAATTTGCGATCCCAAAAAATGGTTGCCAGATTATCGGTTGATTTCGAACCAGCCTTGTGATTTGAGGGTCTAGGGTGGGATGTGGGTGTCATCGTCTGATGAGCAACAAAGAGAAGAGGTGTTGTGAAGCACAACCACGTATGTTGTGGGCAAAGGTGATGTTTCTTAATGTATATTGTGATATACAGTGATTTTATGTGTTGGAGCGGTACCGTTAGCTGGCTTGCTGAGTTCAGACTGATTGAAGGAAAATGGTTTGTTCTATGGACCAACCAACCAGTGGTGGCATTCCCTCAGCTTATACAATCTGCTGTTTTCCATCAACAAATACTTCTGGTATCAGTTCACTTGCTATATTTAGCCAGAGTATGTCTGCTTCAAAAGCCTAACGCATGCCCTTGCATTGCCAGAGGTTTCGCTTGAACCTAATCACGAATTCCTTGCCCAGGCCTAGATCCTTCAGGATCACTAACTAATTATTTTCCCTTCCAGTAGGAGTCTCCTGAAAAGCCAGAGACTCATTTGACAGTGGCATTTCAGTGACACACAAAGTAGCTGATCTTAGACACGTCATAAAAGAGTGGTTGTGAAAGTCTCCCACATAGACTCTAGTGTGTTGTAGTAGTTCTTGATGGTTACCATGTGGCCAACCAGGAAAGCCTTAAAAAGCTGGATGGACACACAAAATGCAATTCATTAATTAACTGATACTTCAGTCCGATTCACAACCCCACTAAGCTTGTTCAGCCCCTAAGGATCGTCTGCAATGACGATAGACGCGATTGTCGTTGGCACTCATCTGCAAGTGCCAGTCTCTCCATTGAGTTTCCCGATGAGGTACCTGGCAAGATGCATCTTCAGTTCTCAAGAAGGAGCAGCCAGCAGACTGATTTCTCAGACTGAATGTGTATGTGTCAGCTGAACAAAAGACATGGGAGTGTATACTAATTCAGAATGATTCGGGAGACATCATAATTACATGGTTGTAAGGTCATGTGTGGTCAAATGTGTCAACTTCCAAATTGTGTCAAATAACTGATTGTCGGTAAGTCTTTTGTAGCCAAGTCACATTATCGGGGACCTGCTAGACGAATAGTCCCGATTAGCAGATCAGGGGTAGAAAGTAACAATAGAAGGAAGCGCTAATGACAAAGTGGCACTTTCTGATAGGAACCCCACCTATACAGAGAAAAACATGATTGTAGTCTTGAGAAAAATATAGTTCCCTATCGCCTTATTGTCCCGTTTATTTACAATATTTAAGCCATAATAGAACATTGAGAACATTAGACTATAGTAAAAATACATGGAACATTTTGTCCTAAAATGTGTGTCCCCAAATATTCGAACAACAATCTAGTGAAACATAGCAATACATTTATGAACTACTGCATTTGGGTTCTATTTAGACCCTAGAGATTTCTTTAGCAGTTCTAAACAACTTCAAAACATATCATCAGATCATGCCTTGATGAAGCATGGCAACCTTCATCATCGGCACCAATCTGACCATTCCTCTTCTCAGAAGGGGATGTGTTGCTCTTATAACAGCCTATCTAGTTTATCTGCTGCAGAGCACGCTCCAAGATGATCCCACTGAGCCAAATCATGTTTGTCCTACCGCTTTTCAGTAACAGGAAATGTCACAATGATCTTTCTCAGGAGCTTTCAGCTCATCTGACTCATATGCTCTTGTTACTGTTCAACTGTTCAAGTCACTTCCTCATGCAATCCTGTAAAGGTCAATACACTTGTTTGTGAACAAGGTTCTGAACAGATTTAACAACAGTTTACTAGGTGTGGCATTTGAGACAACACAGGTAGAAGATGGATAAGCACTTGCACAAAACAGGACAGTTCATAGTTGCCTTTAGTGAGTTTTGTTGTAAACGTGAGGACAATTTGGGTCATGTACGTGAACGAAAACACAAGACGCTTCCTCATATTTCTGAGGTTAGGAGGAGATTGTACGTGTGTGGTGGGGTAGGCGGGGAAGAGGAGGTCTATGACTAATATCTAGATTGAAAAAGTTGGTTTCTGCTGTCAAAGTGGTCCTCAAAATCAGTCACTAAATGACACGTCCTTCCACTGTGCTTGCTCTACTTATTGTAATTTACACACATTTCACTGGAAAAGTTAATTCTGCATTTGTCGGCATAGGTTTGTGTCAGAGACAAAGAAATGGTGAGGCAAGATGATCCTGAGAAGTCTTGTGGTGAAACGTCCATAGCAGACTAGTCATAAAGTCAACAAGTTCCCCCCACCTTAACTATACCAGCATCCACAAAATCTGTTTATCTGGATCAGTCAATGTATTTCTATGACCCAATGTATTTCTAATTTTGTTCACAATGTACCCACAATATACTGTAGACTTTGCCCAGAAATTGGTATTGCATCAGGACAGATTTACAGTCAGACTTTGGGGGGGTTAAAATGGTTCCAGCTGTGCAAACAGGCTTCAATGTTGCCCAGGGGAGTGATTACAATCTGGGGATCATCGTGATCTGTCTTCTGTCACTTTCTACGTCTCCTATCTCCAGTCAAAAGTGATAAAAAATATATAATAACCATTGTAATCAAGCATCCGTCCATTATCTAATAGGTGACTAGCAACCTTTATTAAGGTTGATTTATACTTTAAGCTAAGTAGGTATGCACCTACTGGCTGCTGTATGTATCCTGCATTTGTGTAATGTGTACTCCCTACGCCTTAAATGTTCACATACTTTAGCTGTAACACTACCAGGAATCAAGGAGCAGTATACCAAAACCCTTCTGATGTTCGAAAACAGCGAAGAAGTAATGGTACAATAGCAGTACATTTTGAAAAGAAAATATGACATTAGACAACGATAACTCCTCCGCTTGTCGCCATTGGTTATTTCTTTGACACTAAATCATAAGCAGTCCTGAATGCATTTTTGTTATGTTGCTGACCTACCTCCTAGCGGACATAGCTTTAACAACAAAGCAGACATGCAGACAAAGTATGCAGCGGAGTATATGAACGAGGCAAAATGGAGGTTTTCTCACACTTAAGTGAACAAAACTGGATTATATCAAGGCCTCAACCCTTTATTCATTAACCCATCATAGACATGTGGATGTCCCATGATTCACCACGTTCGATTCTGTCCTGGGCCATGCCCTGTATGTCCTCCACTTCTTTCAACTAGCTATCAATTAACTGTTGCTCTCCAATAAAGCAATAAACATCAATGAAATGAATTCAGGGTTAAAAACAACTCTATCTTCATGTAAATGACAGTAAGTAGTAACGACAATGGAACATAATTGAAATTTAGAGGTGGTTGACTTTTTTAACATTTAAGAACACTTGAAAAACCTCAATCCGTCCATGACTGGAAGCAGATTCTAAATAAAGATGACAGATCTTATCCAATCAAGAGGCAAGATCTTGCCTGCTAAGTGAGAGGAAGGGGGGGGGGTGAGGTGAAAGGTTGAGAGGAATCAGGGTTAGATGTGTCACCTGTGACACTGCCTTTTGACACACAGCAGGGGCACTAAACCAGCTTGGCCCTTTTGACTGGAGCCCAGCGAGCCACAAAAAACTTAAACAATCAAATACTTAATAATTCACCTGACCTTTCAGACCAGACAGCTGACGTGAGAATGGCCTCCCTCTCAGTTTACCTCATAACTCCCAGACTTTTTGATTGACCTAAAACCCAACCATATCCATGTCGATTAAATAGTAACTTATTTAAATCTTGTATATTTGACGAAAACTGAACAATGTGCAACATCAATGATTCATCAAAAACTTGTTGCTGGTTCTCACAGGCCAGATGATAATTGGACAGGAATTCTGATTTGACATATGTAGCATCCTATTACACAGTAAAATATATTGGAAATGAAAATGACACATGATTGTCACAACCTTCACTGTCATTGTCACAACAATCTTGAAACATTTGCAGATGTTGCGGCGCAAACATAGCTTTTGTTCATGACTGCTGCATAATTGATGGCCTCGGATCGGCGAAAGGGGATTTTAAGGTCGCCAGGTGAGAGTTACAGTGGCTCTGGACAAAAGGTTGCTTCTGACAAAAGAAGGGAGTCACCGTGGGGTTCAACATCAAAGCTGCGCAAGGCGGGGTTAAACGCTTGACGACGGCATGCGTCTAGGTAATGTCCACTGGACAGAAGTAAACCAATCAGGAAGGGGAAAACACGTGGGCAGCATCAGTTTTTTTTAGGACTTTCTCCTCAGCAGTATCTTTTAGGTGGCTTCTGAATGTGTGTGGGGAGCAGCAACTCCATGTGGTCAAGGGGAAGATTGAGCCACACCATCACATCCACTATCACTGACACGCCATTGTCATCACTGCCATTATCATTACCCATCATCGGCATCAATATTTATGATATTTTGTCATGCAGTATGCAACGATGCCTTTTGCATGCTTTGAAGAAGAACCTTTCAACGCAGATGATGCACATTTATCACTACTGATGAAAAGTAGGGATACAGGCGGCATGATTGAAATGGTCATCAAACCAAATGTACTACAGCTATAAAACAGGGAAAGGTGAAAAACAGTCTTTAAAAAGCTTTTGTTAAAAGCATGAAAAAACCCAAGGTCTACACTGGCTAGCTCTTTCAGAAGCCTTGGGGTTCTCCAGGGAACACACAAGGAGCTGATGAGGAAAAGAAAGTACAACATTTGCTCATTTCACAACAACTTCCTGTTGGCTTGGGATCTTTCTCTACCACAATGTTTCTGGTTTCTCTTTCAAAAGCCTCCCGCGCTGCGCCAACCCAAGTCTTCCGCGACCTCCGACCCTTGAAGTTCAAGAAACAGGCGACTGTCCTTACCATCTGCTCTGATGCCGGCCACATGGGCGTGTCTGGGGAGCGTTTTAGCAGCCTTGTGAAAATCCTGCACGGGAACAAGCAGCTAATATTTCTTCAAGGCAGATTGTTTCTTTCTAAGCCTCTCTCTTTCTTGCACACGCAGAGACTCCACCTAGACTCTCTACACTACACCCACCACTCACTCTGCTCCCTACTGTTTTCTAACACTCTTTTTCTCTTCCTCTCTGTCATAACTCCTCCCTCATTCATGGGCAGTGTTTCAGACGCTCTCCTCTTTTCTCATCTGGCTCACCCTCCCTCCCTCGCTCTCTCTATCCTCTCGTCTGCTCTCACTTTGCTCTGGTGAGGAGGAGGTGGGCTCGACATTCAATGAGGAGGCGGACACATTTTTCCCCCCCACACACACACACACACACACACACACAGACACACACACGCACGCACACACACAGAATAAACAGAAACACAGGGTGGAATTACACACAGCCACCAAAACAAAACGCACCGACAATTCTTTTCCTTTTCAGTCCTAGGTCATTTGTTTGTTACACTTCTGTTTAAAACCTTACCTTTCTCTCCTTTCCTCAGATGCATTCAACTTTTTCCCTCGTATTCTTCATTTACATCCCTCTGTCTTGTCGCCGTGTTCTTTGTTTGGGTTCGTCTCCCTCGCAGCGAACTCTTATTTCCTACACTGCAAAAAAAGGAAACAGCTTCTCTTTTTTTCTTCTTTTTTTAACTTCCATTCAAAAACAGCAAAACTGCATCCTGCTTCACACAAACTAGGTTCTTCAATGAGTTCCCAGACAACCCAACTCTCCTGATCTTATCCTGACTTAAAATTCCCAAAAGTGCCCAAACTGCAAAAACAAACACCAAGTGTTTGTTCTCACACACACACACACACACACACACACACACACACACACACACACACACGCACACACACACACACACAGACTGGGACTGGGTCTCCTTTGTGTGACAGTCTAAGCACCCTCTAGGTATGTGTCTAGTCCTTACTGTGTTGACTCTGCAGCGGTGAAAGCAGTGTTTCTTTGCAGACAGGATGGGTTTCCTGCAAGCCAAGCTAAGTTTCGAAGGTGCATCCACTCAATGAAAGTCTGACCACACTGTGTAACCATGTCTAAAAATCAGTACATGTCTAGAACTACACACACCAAGTCTATGTGCAGATATGTTAGCTCAGATTAAATATTTGCCAAGTTTTCCAAAAAAAAAGTCTGTGGTAAAAGTTTTAAATGTGAAATTCAACAAAAGAAAATGTCATCTTTCTTGTTTGTTTGATTTGGCCAGACTAGCTGACTGATTGAACTGTTTAACTTAAGCAGTGGTCAAAAGACAATACGGACAGTAGAATACCTCACCTGTGTCAAAACTCTGATAGATCAGAATGCTCCTAATCAGGTTTAGTTGTAATAACGCAGATTGATATATATGGAGGAGAATGAGAGAGAGAGAGAGAGAGAGAGAGAGAGGTGTGGTGGTGGTGGATGAAAGGCTCCCATTGCTAAACTCTGAACTTAATGATGAACTGACTATTTACCACGGGGGAGGAAATGAATCCTTATGAAAACACATGATCACAGAGGAATTTATAACGGAAAAGGATATTAAATGACTGTGAACCATTAACATTCGGAAGAGCCATGCTGGTGCAAAATCATTTCAACTGCAAAACTGTTTTCAAAAGAAGCGCTCCCTCAACCCATTTTCACTCTAGTAAATCTAAGTAACAGTAATGATAGTAATTTGGTTAGCAGAAATGCCTAACCTGGTTAAAACAGCCCAGAATGTTCCGGACCTAAATTGACTTAGCTTATTTGTGTGAAGAGGCTGAAGAGGACTTCCCCTAATTCTGAGTCAACATGGGTCTGGGAAAGAGCAGGTGAGTGAGAACTGCATGACAGGTGCAAGCTTGAGATAAGGCATGTGTATGTTGTCATAGTAGTGTTGGAAAAAGATTAAACTCCAGTTTACAACCATAAGAACGAGGTAGAGACTCTCCTGTTCAATATACTTCCTGGTCCTATATACACGTCATCTAGATCAGTGGTATTCCACTCTGGTCCTCAGGGCCCACTGTCCTGTAGGTTAACTCGGATGTTTTCCTCCTCCAAGACCTGACTCCAATGAATGGTCGTTATGACACTCTGCAGAATCCTGTCAATGGCCCATGCATTTTGAACCAGGTGTGTTAAAGAAGGGAACTATGTAAAACATACAGGGTAGTGGGCCCCGAAGACCCGGAATGAAGACCACTTTGAAATACGTTATGCCATCTATCCGTCTGTGAATCACTATGGGGATATTGTTTCTGATGCAATCATCATTGCATCCCCCTTTCATTGAAGTCATTTGAGAAATAGTTGATCTTGACAGGAGACAAATCTTAAAATATACATGAAGTACTGAGAAGGTCGGTCATTTTTTACATTAAATAAACCCCCACTGAAATTCCTGCCCAGTTGTTACCTTGTGACACTACACCCATGCTTGTTTTAAGCACATTCATTCACATGTTGGACCATTAAATATCCCAAAATCAAAGAGGTGACTCAAATATTTTATATAAAAAATGACATATTGGTACAAGTATATATTCAACATTTTTGCTTCAGATTAATGATAAATACTTTATATATATATATCAGTCTTTTTTCATATTTCACATTGTACATACATTAAAAAACACAATTCTATTTAACTTTTGATTGTTTACAATGAAGACATGCGTTATCTTTCAAAATGTACAGTAAAATTTGAACAGTGCGCAAGAGTTCACTTGTTAATTATATGCAGATAACAAAAGAATTATATGAACAGCTCAACTAAGCCAGAAAGTGAACGCTTGCATTACTTGGCACATGGTAAACAAATAGGAGTGCATACAGTCTCTGCCCTTTTCCCCCTCTGTTTAATACTATTGGATGGCCTGAATGTTCTCCTTAAGCCAATTGCAGTTCAAGCCCTGTGTCCTCAGGATGACCAATGGGGTTGAAGCAGCAGTGTTGCTAACAAGGTAAACATCAGTTAGGTCTCTCCAAGATGACTTTGACTTTGACAGGATCCACATTGATGTCACATTACACATCATTGGTCAAGTTGAGCATGTTGTGTTTAACTGTTGTTCTGTGTTTCAGTGACTTCAAGGGAGAAAGCGGACAAACTTAAGTGGGTATTGAAAGGTTTGCTTTCCAAGCACCTGAACTCGAGGCTCATACAAGCTCACTGCAACAGCCCAGATACATTACGCCACTTCAGTCTATTTCCATCGAATGTTGAGATACAGGTAAACAGTGTTTTCAGTCACAATTTAAAAGAGAAACATGGCAAAACAATGTTTAAAAATAATCCGTTGTCCATTTTGACTCCCTAATAAAACCTATTTTAGGTGTCAAAATGTGTACAGTATTTTGTTCTAGAACACAATGCTTGTGGCAACATGGTCGTACAAAAAAGGTTTAATGCTTTTTCTTTTGGCTACACTCATTTGTGGCTGTAAATTCTGATAACTACAACTCCCATAAACCACTGTTCTCACGACACAGCATTACATACCCTTAACTCTTAATTACTCTCCATAACAAATAGTACTGTGAAAACTGTAAACTAAAGTCTGAATACCATAGACTAATACTATAGACTAATAAACCCTCTCGTAGCAGTGTACATTGACAAAGACAGCCAGTTTACCTACACAGAATACCTTTCGTCCACAACTAAAATAATTTGAATGGAAAAATCCCAACGGTTCTATGGTTTGAAACTACAACTAGTCTGTGTCTGACTAGTGCTCTCCACAGTGTGTTACAGACATTGCTGTTGTGGTTATCAGGACACTAGTCTGTTTGGATTGGTGTGTCTCTTTCCATGTTGTGAGGCTTAGAGGGGGAGAGACACTTCCCTCAGGGATTGTAAGGCTTTGTAAAACACAGGGATGGGCCGTGCGGGTTTATTCTGTAGACGGCAGGCCCATCCGTACGTGTTTCGTATCACAGGCTAAGATGGGGTGGGGATAGGTAGGGGAGGGGTGAAAAGGGGGGTGGGGGGGTTGGATGGCACAAGCATGTGTAAAGGATTGAGGTTCTACAGAGGCAACAAGGGTCTGATACAGCCCCCGGTCCAAAACATTCATGTATATGCATGTGTGTGGTACTGCCATTCTGCGCGGTGGTTTTCCTCTCCTCAGTTTCTGGGTGATATCAGTAAACAGTTCTTGTTGTCTCCACCCTCCCCTCGTCCAGGCGTATATCTGAGGGGAAACCACCTTAAAACCATCCACTGTCCGCCCCTCCGATTCCTCTCCTCCAAACCCTCTCACCCTGCCATGAGGCGACCCCCCCCCCAAGCGGGGGTCCCTGCTCATCGGCCCTCCTCGATGGGCCGGGTCTCCGACTTGATCCGCACAAACTCCTTGGCCACTTCGTCAGCAGGCCGCTGCGACAGGATGCGCATCACTGTGACACCTGTTTCGTCGGCGTGCACACGGCCGCCCAGCGGCGTCCAGCACACGCAGCTCCGCCGATCGGCCACGTCGCGCAACTGCACCACGGTCACACCCACCAGCCGGTCGGCGCGGCCAAAGCAGTAGTCCTTCACCGAGATCTGCAGCTCGTAGCAGTCGGGGGACTCCTTGCCCAGCATGCTGGAGGGGTGGGGGAGGGTGGTGGTGATGTAGGGAGTCATTGGAGGGAGAGGATGAGGGGGGAAAGAGAGGGAGTGATGGTGTGGGGTAAGGGTGAGGAAGGAGAAGCAAGACGTGGAGGAGAAGGAGAGGGGAGAAGGATGACAGAGGAAAGAGGGGAGGAGAGAAAGAGGGAGTGATGAAGTATAAACAAGGTGAAGATAAAGATAAGGTAGAAAAGGTTGGTAAGCAGTGTACAGATCATGGTGGAGGTGTATATCTACTAAACCCTGTCTAGAAAACAAGACCTGTGAATGAACCGACGCACATTCACTAACAGCAGCTCTTTTCTTTTCACAGGCAAAACTGACAATCAGTACCAAGCTACACATGTCGTTGACACTCACAATTGGAAGGCCTCGTTGTACTTGGCTGACCAGCTATTGTTCTTGGACTTGGTCGTGAACTTGCGCTTCTTGTCAGCCAGGAATGGACCAATCAGGCTCACCTCCACGAAAGGGCGGAACATTCCGGATGTCTGCCACTTCATGTCGTTCACCGCCAGGACTGATGGGAGAAGGAGGGAAGGAAACATCAACAGCAAGCGAAACATGGGTGGAGAAGAGGGGAGAAGGGAGGGGTTGGAGAACAAGAGAAAGAGAGTTCCTCAAAGTATATAGAGAGAGCTAAATCATTTTAAATGAGTCTTTCAAGAGAAAGACACACAGATATTTGACAGAAGAGACAAAGATGTACATGTCAACAGAGCTACAATGCAATTCAGTTACAGGGCTGCAGCACGACTACAGCAATGAAGAGGTGTGTATGTCTATTGTGTTGTTGTGATATAGATACAGTTGTACAATCAGAAAAGAGGGCTGTTTTGTTAGGCATGTGTGTGTGCTCATGCCCATGCGTTATGATGTTGTGATACAGGGCTGCATGTGTGTGTTCTGCCTCACCTCTGACGTTGACCTTCCCTGGAGCCATGTCCACCTGGATGATGGCCTCACCCACTGGCTTCTCCACCCCTGAGCCTGTCGGTCAAACAACACCACTGTTACTCAGATACACTACAACCTAGCATTACTAGTTACTCAGTCACACTACAACCTAGCATTACTAGTTACTCAGTCACACTGCAACCTAGCATTACTAGTTACTCAGTCACACTGCAACCTAGAATTCCCACCCTGGCAAGTGTTTCACGCCCTTGAAGCCTTACCTCTATCCGGTCGAACCTTCTCATTAGGAACGATTCTCATGCCCATCCCGTTGTGCACTGAGAAACAAATATCCAAACATCTGTACAGTACTTGTCTTCTCAAGCTTGTGAGTGTGTTAGAGTTTGAGATGACCCATTTGAATGGAAGTAAACGGTTGGGATCGAAAAACGTGCGTGCGTGTGTATGTGTATGGCGGAGAGGGGGCGGAGAGCGAGGAGGTGGTCACCTTGCGCGTGTTGCGTGGAGACGAAGGTCTTGATGAGAGCGTCGGTGCTCTGGGAGTAGAGCGAGAGGGCGTAGCGAAGGGAAGCTAGCTCAGGGCTCTTCTCCACATAGGCCTTCTTCAGCCCATTACCGCCGGCATGGAAGTATTGCTGGAGGAGGCCAAGACAAGATGTTGCAGAATTTGTGACAGTTTGCTGGCGTAGAATGTGTATTCCTAGATGTGTTTCAGTTCTGTATTTGGGTGCATGTGCGTATTTGGCTGTGGGGGGGGGGAGTGAAAGAGAAATAAATGCTGAATAATTGTGTGCGTGCGCTTGTGCGTGCAGCACGGTTGTGTCTGTGTGAGAGGAACAGAGATTGCACAGCGTGTCCTACCTTGATGGTCTCAAGCGCCGCGTCAATGATCACACATTGTTTGGGTGTGAGCGTCTTGGTCTCGCCGCCTCCCTAAGACAACCAAAATGACAGACAGGCGTTAGCCATGCCTCACTTCCTGGGAAATTTGACTTCAATCACTTGTGGTAGAATTAAGTTGCAAATGGGGACACAGTGAGAGAGGGAGTGACCACGAAGGTGTGCTGTACCTTAAGGTTAGACAGCCCCTTAGCAGCAGTCAGAATCTGTGCTCCCTGGATAGGAGAGGAACAGCAGTCATTATGTGATAATCTTGGCCTCCACTAGAGGGCCCCAGAGAATTGGTCATGAGCTTTAACCAACCGCCTGTTGCCTTCATGTATAAAGTGTGAGGACAATATAGTCTCAAACGCATTGGGCACCAAACACACACACACACACACACACACACACACACACACACACACAAATGAATATACAAGCACATTCCCCCAATTTCCATCTTCCTGTCAAATACTGGTAGACAAGACAATAGAAGCACCCTCTCTGTTGCGTGCAACACTTACAAAGCTGTCATTGCTCTGAGGCAACACGATGGTCTTCTCCAAGCTGCTCAGCACCGTCTTCCACAGGTCCTTCAGGATCCTCTTCAGAACCGACTTCTCACACGTGTCGGCAAAAATGCTCAGACTGGAAGCAGAGTACGGGGGAGACGTGAGGGGATGAGGGAGATGACCAAGAGGGAAGATGTTTTTTTTGTGTTTTTTTTACTGTGCTGCGGTTTCATAAGTCTACCAGAACCAGTCAACGTTCAGATAAAAAGAAGAAGAAAAAAAGCCTGACTACACATAACCAGCAGAGCATTCTTAACCAGAATCCATCTGGCATTCAAACTGTTTAAATGTTCTCACGCAGAACGCACCCACATCACGTTCACAGATACAAGTTGACAGCGTATGCTTTATTCAGCAGGCCCGGCAGCCTTGCTCTTTCAAATACTTTCGAGTATTGGGCCTGTCGCTGTCCTGCCACACTCACTTCCCATCCAGGAACTCCATAAGGGGACGGAGGATGTTGTCGGCGTCTGCCTCGGCTGTGTTGCGGTTGGGAGGTCCTTTGATCTGGTAGAGGATCTCCGCCATCTGGCGCATGCAGCCATTGATCCGCGCCAGGAAGCTGGGGAGGGGGGGGGGGCGGCAGGCGGTTAGCGACAGATAGATAGAGGGCCACGGGGAGGAGGGAGCGTTCTAGAAGGATCTCGGAGGTGTGCGTGTGGTGCGTCGTTTTTTCGGATCTCGCTCTCACCTCTTGCCGAACATGGCACTGAAGTTGTCCAGCACTGTGTTAAGCTTCACCTGCAGGTCATTGAGGATGTCTGCTGCCTCTGAGTCCAACTGCACATCGAGTCAGAGCAACACACACACACACACACACACACACAAAATAATGAGCATTGAAGAATTGGTATCTCTGGCTTTAGCTAGTGCATTTAACTTCAGCACATAATGTGGAAGGTAAGTCACCTTTAGGTAAACAACTGCAAATACTTAATTACAAGCAACCATGGACTTGTCATGTGCATAACATTACATGCTGCACTGCAACATATCACTATTAAATTCCAACCCATTCTTAACGGCCTCTTACGACACAATTCTGCAATGATTTCTCATCCAGAGGATCATAAAGGAACTGAGTTCGTTGCTGTGACTGCTCTGACTAGACCCTGACCCAGTGAGTTAACCTCTTCTCTTCAGTTTAGCTAACATGCTTGCCCTGAAAGTGCATATTAAAGGTTTTGACTGTTCAGTCAATTTAAAAAAATCAAAATTTGTATTCAGTCGATTTGTTTGGTCTCAGTTGTTCGTGGTCCTTGAGCGACGGATGAATACAGTTGAAAAATAAAATAAAATATGAAAACTGTTTTAGAAAGCACACACTGCTGGTTCCTTCAGAGAATAAACTAGGACAGTAAGTACTCATTGTGTACATGCAGAAAATGGACTTCAGGAATCAGCAGTACTCCCTCTACTGGTAGTGGGAGAATATAAGTACTGGAGACTCCAAGAGGGACATGACAAAGGGGTTTTTCACCCTAAATGCTTTAGGTCTCTGAATATAGACACTTGTGTTGCTAGGCGGATTTCGGAGCCCAGCCTTCAGTGCTGTGCGGCACTAGAAAAGGAGTCGGCGGAGCCTTAGCCAGCTTTCTCTATCGACAGGGGTGTTCAAACCTGGTCCTCAGGGTCCACTCTCCTGTATATTTAGGGTGTTTTCTTGCTCCAACAACCTGGTTCAAATGAATGGGTTGCTATCACACTCTGTGGGAGGGAAACATCTAGAACATGCAGGACAGTGGACCCTGAGGACCAAGGTTGAACACCCCCTGCTCTACCCCATCAATCCAGAGAGCCACAGATCCGGAGCTAATCCACGTTACAGGAAGTTGCAAAAGCATCTATTACTGGAGAGCGTATCAACCATCTTTGAGGTAATGCGACAAAATACACTTGTGGCTTGAGAGCTGTATGATTGACACACTCCACAAGAAGAGGATTGACTACACACACACGGCCTAAGAGCCATGCTCAGACGGCCTTCTGCAACACACAAGAAACACTAGAACAGTCTGAGCTTGTCTGTGATATCCTACCTTCTTTGTGTTGGCTGTGGCTTCAATCTTTGCACCGAGGACAGGGGATGGCAGAAAATAAGAGAATAGAGCGATGAAACAGTCACAGGTGGAATAGTGGAGGTGGCTTATCGCGTATCGGTGGCTATGGGCTTCACTAGCAGGATGACACTTATTATAAAACTAGTTATGGATTCTGGCAACATGTGAATATTAGCTACACAAATTAGAGAATTAGGATTCTGTGTTTGGCAAACTGGGTTTGGGATGGAAGAATGGAGGCAGGAGGACAAACAAACCTGGTTCACTTCATCCTTCGACTAGAGAATGTGATTGAAAAAACAAACAGAAGCCAGGTTAAACCAAAGGAACTATTGAAACAGAACAGTTGCACACCTGTGAAAATGATTAGATTTTTCCAGTCTGTTGAGCATACTGTCAACAACTGCCTACCCGGGATATTTCGAACTTCAAGAAAACAAAACGCTTCAACAAGATGCAAGTGTGCCCTGAAAAGGCTTCTGGGAAGCGACTAAATAGCTGGCCAATCACTCATCAGTAACCGAGAGTCTGCTGACAAACGGGATCCAACGATTGAACTCGTCGTGTTTATTCTGATCGGCTCTCATCCATATTCATCAGTTCGCCGCAGCGCAACTATTCATCGGCTCACGGCGCGTGTTCTGCCGATGTATTCCCCATAATAGCCCGGTCCTGAGGGTCTGGTAGCACGTTGCTGACTGAGTGCACTGGAGGTAACAAGCCCCACTGTAGGGAGAACCGTGAGGATGGGTCTAATCTTCCCGGTCTCTGCCAGCTTGACACACACTTGATCTGACACATAACTATCGAGAAGCTGGAGACACCCACCTGTTTGCTCTTAGCGTCCTCCTTCGGGAAACGAGGAGAAGAGAACAAAGAGTTGAATAGGGAGCGACTGAACACAGGCAGTCTCGCAAGGATGGGGGGGCGGGGATGGGGGAAGGGGGGTGGGGACGGGAGGTCTACAGCGCTGCGCCGAGGGGGTTGAGGGGAACTATACAGAGTGTCTAACGAGAGGAGGAGTACTGCAGGGTAGCTGAAGGAATGCGAGAGACTCCAAACAGACTCTGGTTTTCACTTGGTTGCGCCATGAGGGCTAGGAGCCAAACTAAGTTGGGCCTGATGAAAGAGACCGAGAGAGTCAGCAGAGAGGCGCGATGGAGTGGCTTTGAGAGGGAGGTCGGATAGGAGCTGGATGGCAGGGAGGCAGGGACTAGGGAAGAACAACAACGGGAGAGTGTGAACCTCGAACAGACAGACCTGTTTCTCTTTGTCCTTCTTTTCAGCCTACAGATGACAAAAGCGCAGACAAATAACTCGTGATTACCTTGTTAAAAGTCGCACCACCACAAACATGAATGCCCATGAACCTAATAACACACTCGCTAATATCCCTTTTATCGAGTAACTGAAAAAAACGAAACCATTTGGAGAGGTTATTTGACTTTCCCCCCCTATCCACTCTCTAGTCATGAGGCTTAAACCAGCACACGGACCAGACACACGACACATACCCTGTCTTTCTTTGAGCCGGACTGGATAGATTCAGGAAATGGGGGGAAACAAACAAACAAACGTGAATAACCAGCACAGACAAAAAGACATGAAGCATCCAGATTTCCAGTTGAGTTGGAAAAAAACCCACCTTTTCCTTGTCAAGCTTCTGGCGAAATGCAACAGAAAAGACAAACAATTAACATGGGGGGGTGGTTCAAAGCATCAAATGAAAGGTAAAACAAACTGTAAACCAGTTCAGAAGCTATAAAACCAATGAGACAGAAGATGATAACAGTGATAAGGAGGGGGGGGAGATGCTGTTAGACACAAATGAGGATGGACCAAGTGGAGTGTCACTTCTGCAGAAGTCGACAACAGAGATGATGCGGATGATTGGAGATGGGCTGGCGAGTGGGACCTGCGCAACCACCATGGCAATGTTGGGGATTCGGGATGTAAACAAACATATGCTAGGTAGCCAGGATGTAAACAAACCTTCTGCTCTTCCTCACTGTCCTCATCATCAGTCTAAGAGTATTCAGAGGAGACAACCACGTTCAAAAACAGACCAACTACAAGCCCAGCCAAACTTCCTTTGGCCAATATGCAAAACACAACCTACTTGACAACAAAGGTTCAATCTAAATATGAATCCACAATTGATATATCAAATCAAACGGGGTTGATTTAAATGTTCGCCTTGTGGTGTTCTTACAAGACAGTACAAATGCACAGTACCACACAGACGACAAACACAAACAAATGACGGACCTCACATTAAAACAACACAACGGACACCACCGGTTGAGTTTTGAGCAAGGCGAGTTGCGTAAGGGAAGCACACCACAGTGAACCACGAGTCTCAGGTTCTTCTGACTAAACCAACCTTATCCTCCTTGTCCTTGTTGTCCATCTGCAGACAAGAGGATGAGACACGAGGATGACATCGGACTCTGGTTACAGTCACAATGACAACTATGCTACAGCAGCAGTTTATTTGCTATCTGAAACCCTGTCAAACAGGCAGGTTTTACAACAGTGTAGATTTAGTTCAGCATACTTGAAGAAGAATACGGCCATCTTTATCATTTAATGTCTCTGTGGGTATCTAATCGGAGCCATTTCATTGGCAGAGATTCCTGAACCGCATCTGGGTCAGAGCGCTCTCCTGGTTGTCTCTGGAGAGGATGGTACTTGGGTAGGTCATTATGATCCAATTGGCGTTCCTAATCAACTCCCAGACGATTCAAGTCCCAGGGGAGATAGACATGCACGCTCACTCACACTCATACGCGCTCATTCTGCCACGGCAGGTCAAACGTCTCCAAACACCCTTTTCGTCGTCTGTCAACGCAGTCCTACCGACAACTGTAAAGGTGGGAGGGGCGAGGATGTTGAGCCTTAGGCGACCGTCTTTCTTGACATTAATAGAGCGGTTTATCTTTCACTAACTTAGACTACATGAGGCTGTACAAAGGCCTGTGTATTATCTAAATGTTAATACTCCCGATTATCCCCCTCCATCTTTTCTGTTTATTCGGGGCTTCCCCCTGCGAGCCCATCAAGGGAGACATTTTAAGAGTGCCTCAGAGGGGAACTAAAAGCAACATTTTGACACCATTAAATTAAATTATCTGAGAGCCTTCTGTTAGGCTTTTGAAAGGCTTGCCTAAGAGCATTTCCAGCCGTCGGAAACCTTTGAAGTGATCTCTGGAGTTCTGTGATTGTAGCCACTTGAGGAGCACAAAGTTTTTGATTTGACTGTCTTGGCGAACAAACGCCACAGGACACTCTGTCGAGGAGCAGAGGAGCTGGGAGGGGGTGAATTACAAGGAGGCGTGCTGAAACAATCTGGGGAAACAAAGTCTCGTATCCTTCCACCCCGACCCTCACCCCGTAGCACCTCACCTCTGAACCCTCTGAGTCCGAGCAGCCAGACTGAGCCCAGAAGACGACAAGACAAGAGAAGGAAAAGAATAACAAACAAAAATGAAAATCAGACTAAAATGTTCATCCTATAACATAAAAGGTCTTTGTCATTGTAATCATGTACTGAGAATGAGTGGCAGTGTGAGACTGACGCTATAGATACAAGCAGCATCATGTAAAAGTTTCAACATGGGAAAACACAGTTCTTTTAACCACTACATCACTTCCTGTTGAAAACAGGAACTTTACCAGACCAGCTTTACTACATATCCCTGCTCACCTTGGTTGTATCTGACTGTAGAACCCCGAACGAGGAAATTACACCCACAGAAAATGACAAGATCAAGCTAAAGAAAGCATAACTTTTTTGTGGACAAAAAAACTCTCTGTGTATTAAAGCTATCAAAGGCAGTTGTGAAGCACACGAGAGATTTTATATCAACGACTCTTTCCCTTTCACAAAGAGCTATGTATATGCTGTTGTAGAGTGCCATTAACCTGTGATATAGAGGTTCAGTTTTTATGGAGGGTCGTTAATCCTTGGTGTAGAGTGCAGTGTTTTTTTATGGAGGGTGATTAACCTTTGACATAGAGCTACGTGTTGCTGTGCATGGTCATACCCACCAAGTCATCATCTCCCTCGTTGTCAGTGATAGCCTGTGGGGAAACAGCGAGCCGTGAACCACTCAACCAGCCTTCTAAAACACACACACAAGCCAGGCGTGGTAGCCTTGGACGCCACCACCATGCTCACACTGATGAAACTATCTCGTCGCTGTGCTATGCTGAATTGCTGTCAAACAACATACGTCTTCCTACTGACAACAGAGAGCTTTGAATACAGTACACAGTCAGTTAGCCTTGCCCAAGCGCACATTCAGTTTGATGACAAGAGAACAGGTGTGTGCTCAATGGTTGAGTGCCTGTTGTTTCTGGATGGCAGATAGTCATCACAGTACCACAGGAGTACAGCTTGCTAATATCGTAAGACTACAGCATCCAGACAGGAAGTGGAGGATAATGATCATTGGAGAGGGTCATCTAGACCCAGGGGGCACAGATGCACGCCATACACCCACCTCCTCATCAAAGTCCTCAGGCTCCTCCTCATTCTCAAGCTTGGGAGAAAAGCAGCAAGTCAGACACACACACAGCATGTCCAAAAGTGTGTTGGAATTCCATAAGTGGAATTCTATGAGCTGTATGTCAGAGACAAGAAGAGGGCTTCTGCACACCACTCAGGGAGGGAGGGAGGGAGGGAGGAAAAGTGGGGTATGAAACAAGACCACGGGAGAGGTCTCAAAACTAGAGATACCAACCTAGAGGTACCAAAACTAGGGATATAAAACTAGAAACACCAAAACTAGACATATCAAACTAAAGACACCAAATGAGAGGTACCAAAGTAGAAATACCAAACTAGGGGTATCGACACTCCCACAGGACTAGAGGTACACAGCAGAGCAAACCGCTACTCAGGCAGGAAAAACATGGGTCAACTCAGGAGGAACTACAAGGTCGCTGCAAGTAATTGGTTCTAGCATTGGGGCACATCTGGTTAGAGGTTTAAGGGTATTGACAGGTGAGGCTCTGGGGGGTTAGATCCGACTTTTCAGGGACCAGGCTCTGAGGAGTGAGGATAAGAGCGAGGAGGAGGAGGAGCAGGTGGAAGAGGAGGAGGAAAAGTGAAGATGTGTTGACATACCCTTTCCTCCTCCACTGTGAACTGCAGAAAGACACACATATATCCTCGTTGAGGAGACACTCTTATACAAACACACACACACGCACACTTTTGAATCATCGCAACTTCAAATCAAACGACTATTAGCATGGGTTTTGGATCGTTACGGCTGAGTGGTTGGAGCATTTGACTGCAGATGTAGAGGTTGCAAGTTCAAATACCCCCCTCTTGGGGTCACTTTGATTAAAAGAGTCTGAAAAGTGTGAAATAAATACGTCCTTTTCGTCCAGCATTTGGACAGTGTGTGGCTACGGACGTGATTACATCCCTATTCAGTAAGCAGCTTGATTGTTCAACTAAGACAAGTAGCAACTTGGTTACGCGGCATCTGTGTGTGAGCGCTTCTCTCGTGACCTGATACTACATACACTGATTAACACCACACACACACGAGTCAAAAACCTCTATGGCCTTGTCCTGAACGAAAAACGTGTATCAGACTAGTAAGACAGAGCTGGTATGCCCCAAGACGAGGACATTTCACCTCAGCCTTCTCTGCGTCAGTTTAACTCCACAGAACGCAGCCTCCATTTTCACCACGGTGCACACATCTCGTTATTTAGAAAAGATGTAGTTCTGCCAAGCAAAGGCATCCCTTAAAAAGCATTTCAGCAACATTTCTGAAGTCTTCATAAAGGTGGATAAGGGGCAAGGGAGTGTAAATGATACATTGGTGAGTTTTCTTTTCTAGCTGGGGTTGGACGAGTGCAGCATACAAACACTGCCCTCCTGCCTCTGACTCTGTCCTTCAGGGGCCCCATTTACCTGCTTGGCCCCCATAGACTCAAACATCTTCTCCAGGAGCACTCTCATCTGCTGGATGTTGTTCATCAGCACGCAGGGCTGGGGAGAGGAGGGCAGGGGAGTGGGGTGTGTGTGTTTGGGGAGTGTGGGGAGGGATGGTAAAAGAGAAGGGGGGAGAGTGGAGGTTAGTTCAAATTGCAACACACCACTGCGGTTCACCAAGCTGTGGTTTTAACAAATTGCACTTCAGGGAAGAAAAAACAACACGTCTTTCTGAAGATATCTTGGGAGAGCATGGCAGAGGCTTGTGGCGGTTCATTGAAGAGTTTGGATGTGTGTGTGATTGTGTGGCTGTGCACATGCGACTTTGTCCTGAGGGCACAGCAGTACTTACTATCTTCTCCTTTTCACAGTAGGAGGGAAAGCTCTTGGACAGGATGGCACAGTACTGCAGCAGAACTTTGGTGATGGTCTGGAAGGAGGAGATAACATACACACAGACATACACAAACACGTACACACACACGCACACATGCACACTTTAAGCGACTTCCCCTGGCAACACCCTACCTGACTGTGACCTAAAGGTTAGAGACCTCAGTAAATATCAGAGCTTTTTCTGTGTTTTTTTCTCGCATCACTATGTTCCGAAATTCAAATAAAAAGCTTTACTCCAGAATGATAAGAGGCAAAAATTTAAAGCATGATATTGACAGTTGTGTTATTCTCATTGACAGAATTTACCCTTGATAATCGCTCTATTATTCAAATCCAATACATTTATGAGTAAAACATTAATAATGACACCACCGGGCAATCATCAGGACATTAAACGTGTTAACACACGTGGACACCAACCATGTCTGGAACGATGGGTTTAGGGATGAAAGCCAAGCTTCAAAGATATGCTAAAGTGTGTCTAATTTCTGGGATGGAGAGGGAGGGGGTGGAATATAGTTCGCTGTGGATAAGTACTAAAACAATTTACTTCATCCTAGTGACGTTTTCTTTTCACTGATGTATTTGGAAACTTCTTGAAACCTGGATAACTCATGAAAATCACTCGAAAGCTATGTTAAGAGTAACGACTCCCATCTCATTATTGAATGCGTACCAGTCATCATCTTGAAAATGCAGAATAGCTTTTGATGCTGCGACTTAAAAGAAAAAAACAACAACGATATTGTCTGGAAAAATAACTGGAGCTAGCGCTGATAGGAAGATCAAACAGAAACTTGATGTCCCTGTTTCCAAAGCGGATGTTAGAGGGGGCTTTCAGGCTTTCTGAGTCTTTGTTTGAGATGAGTCTGACTTCTGGATGAGACTCGGTCTAGATGAGCCTCAGTCTGGGTCGGCCTTCCCAGAACACAATGTGCTGAGTCAGCCCACTCTAGCAAGCAGCCCCGCCGCCCCTCCAGACCCTCATGAATAAAACATGAATGGCTGCTTTAATTAGGTTATTTGTTTTCCTCCGTTGCCCCTCGCCTCACAGGACACGTGTGACATCAGTCATTAGCTAGGAACGCACATATCTTAAGGCAAGAGAGAGGGGGAGACAGAGTGAGTGAGAGAAGGAGAGACAGAAAGAGGAAAGTGGTGGGGAGTAGAAATATACGGAGGGAGAGAGACGGCCAACCAAGTATCGAAAGGAGGGGGAAAGCATAAAATACATCAAGATAGCTTTCTCCTTTATTTCATTGTTTCATTGAGACTTTCATCGTCCTGATCTCATCCCTCCTTTATCCATCCATCCTTCCTTCCTTCCTTCCTGTCTTTCATCCCTTCCTTCTGTCTCTCTCTCTGGCTACATCACGCCGTCTTAACAGCCAGAGCTGGCTTCCCTCCATTCAGGAAAACAGCAAACACAGGGAATGCTGCGACTTCAGAGTGCTGCGACTCAATTCCAGCACGGTCGGCTTCCCAGGAACCGTGACATCCCAAGCTGCATATCTGAAACTCCCAGTTCCAATGAGCCACTCCTATCCTGCATTGCCGCCCAGTGAGGTCACGCCCAGTTACGAGGTTTGCATGTGTCTGTGCACACGCTAGGGAGCGTGTGCGGTCGTTGTGTGTTTGTGGCAGGAAGCCAGAGAGTGTCCTGCATGTGCGTGCGCGTGTGTCCTGCATGTGTGTGTGAGTGCTTGCGAGGGCCTACCTTGGCGAACCGGCGGTAGTAGTGGGCCACAGCCTTGGGGTCGGGACAGTCTAGCTTCTTAATGATCTCAAAGCTCTGGTTGAGCTGCGTGAAGATATCCACCACTGAGCTGGAGAAGAGGGCATGCTCCGATGTCTGCTGGAACTGTTGGGGGGTGAGGGGGTGCAAAGGTTAGGGGGAGCAATGTGTCTCTCGATTTCTAGTTCCATGCTCCGGGTGAGCTGTGCTCAGCATCGCGAGTTGAATTCTGGTAACCCGGTAATTCTCTGCCTCTATAATTATGTGGCTGTCTAATTCAGTTGCTCTGTAATCCTAGAACTGCAATTCGGCAATCAGTAACCAAACACGCGCGGTGTTTCCTGTGATTCAGGAAGCGCCTTTGACGGTTGCTAAGTGAAGGATTTACTACGCTGGCACTCCGGGGTTGAACCCAGTGGCCACATCCACGTAGCGTATCACTGTGTCGGCCGCTCACCCCTTCTCTCTTGTCTCTCTCCAGAGCACCATGCATGAACTCCATTGACACGTCCTCATTCTCTGCCAGCCAGGTCAACACGAACTGGAGGAACCAGCTGGGGAGGAGGAGGGAGGGAGGCAGGAGATCAGACGGAGGAACGGGGGAGGAGGAGAGAGGAGGACAGAAACAGTGGGAGAGATGGGGTGAACAAGGAAAGATGATGAGGGTTGAGAGAAAGAGTGTGAGAAAAACAGAAAAAAGGCAGAAAGAGAGACAGAAAAAAAGAAAGAGAAGAGAGAGGGTGACAAAGAGAAAAATAAGGAGAAGTGTTAGTTAAATACAGATATAATGGCCTAGAGACAGAACAATTTGCACTGAAAGCCTCAACTTTGAAGCGTTGAAAGTGAGAAAACAAGTGTCTTCAAAAGAAAAACTAAAAGCCATTGCTGAGAGGAGAATATTATTAAGGATTTCTTTAAACTCTGTTAGACATACAGTTAGTCTCGTATGTACTAGTGTGTATTTGTGAATGTTTGCCACTGTTTTTAACACACGTACACATTTGTATTGCTGTCCCATTCAAAATCCTGTTACTCAACAAACCTTAATGTTATTATAACACTAAAACTATTATAATGCTAAGCCTCTAAACCCAGTAATGAAAGCTTCAGAGAACCAATCAAATGGCCATGCAAGTTCTACTACGTCCAAATTTACGATGATACAAACTTATTTCCTAGCACTTCGAGATCTTCCCAGCCCCCCCCCCCTCACCTCCGCCCCCCCATACACAAACATACATGCACAACTGCCCGTCACTTACGAGGGGTATTCGGGGATGCTATCCTTGAAGGTGGGCAGCTCTTGGACGTACTCGTTGTACAGCCACTTGACCTTGAAGTGCAGGTTCATGTAGTCGGCGCTCTTGCACAGCTTGTGCTTCTCGTGTTCTGTCGACACAGACAGCATGGTTCACGTCTGTTCAGTCATTGCCTCTCAGCAAAACATCTCAGAGGAAATAGTTAACCTTGCCGTTGACTGATAGAGCTTGACATCTCTTTGTGTTTCATTTTCTTGGGATTATACCCAAGTGGACTGTGTTCATTGGCAGTGTCTCTAGCATGATTTGTACTATGACTCCCGTGGTAGACTAATCATATTCTGAAGGAAAAGCTGTTCTTTTTCTGTCACGTCTCTGTGTATTAGTGTGTGTTTCGGCACACCCTGTGCTGGTGTCTATGGTGTACATGGAGCAGTGTGGGTGTTAGACTACGTTGGTCTATTTGTATCACAGTGTGTACTTCCTCCCTGCCCGTGTGTTTACCCAAGTGTGTGTAGTTGAGTCAGTGTTTACTCATTTGTAACACACCATGAGGCTGTCAACCTCTCTGTTCCAATAACTAGAAGACAAAGACCACTTGCAGTGCGACCATCAGCGTAGGGCGACATACACAGACAGCGTCTGATGAATATAATGCAACGCCACCAATTGGAGGGGGGAAAACGTCTTTGAAAGTCGCTCCACCCGTAAAAGAACTTAAACCCTGTCTTTTCAAACATGAACCGTCGCTCCCAACGGACCCCCAAAAACGTAGGTAGGATCTGGAATTGACTGTCGCTGTGAGAAGCGTTTCAGCGTGTGAAGATTCAACGTTCAGGGAGAAGGTCAGGATGTGGCGGCTCAACAGGGGGAAGCGAGAGTTTGGACCACCAACAGAGACTTTTGTCTAAATGGAAGGCAGAGAATCTGTGGGTAGTCTGCCATGTCTAGCCGTGCGGTTGAGTCAGAGTTCCTTGGGAGACCATTTGTCAAGAGCAAGAGTGAAAACACAGACCCCGCACAAGTGAAGGGCGTACTCAAACAAACATAGATCTGCCAGCTGCACACACACGTACGCACATGCACATGCACACTCCTTACCAGCATAAAAGTCAAGTCGGCGAATGCGGAATGTGGGGGGTGCTGAGATGGCAATGACAAAAAGGTATAGAGCGGGAGGAGGGAACGAAGAGAGAGAGAGAGAGAGAAGGAAGAGACAAGAGGGTGGAGAGAAAAAGCATGGAAAGAAAAGCATGTCACCGATGAGTATCAGCGTAAGGATGGAGGGAGTGAGATGATGAAAGGGTAGAGTGACAGAGGCGAGACTAACAGAAGATAATGAGAAGGTCCCGGTTTCCCGTCAGGGAAAGATGAAGAGTTTGCAATTCAGCAGTAGAATCTAGTCTAGTAATCTTCAGTCTAGGATTTCCAATAAAGACATAAGAATACATACGAATGTCTTTACGCACCCCAAGACCAAGCTCTTTATTGCCATTAATTGGTTTTGATACATGAAACAGCACGCAACTAGAATAGCAAAACACTTTCAACTAAGGACTACCAACTATAAGCATTTGAATGTTGGTCCATGAGTACAAAATACTCTTTTGCCACTTGAGCTAAACTCTAGCAAAGAGCTAACTTCTAGCAATGAGCTAAACTCTACAAATAAGCTAACCAGTACCAAAGGCGTAACTCGCTACCAATGAGCTAAACAGCCACCTCACCGTGGTTCCAGTGGTAGTGATCAATATTATCCAGAACTGTGCAGTAGAGAAGTATGGAGCACAGGAAGGAAAAAGGTTTATTTAGCGTTGTGTATGTGGATGGATGCTATCGATGAACTAGATGACCTACACAACCAACCTATATCTAGCACACCACATATATACACGCGCGCACACACTAATCCGTGCAATAACACACCAAAAACCATGCAACCAATAGATACACCCACACACTTACCACACAACACAGGCAGGAAACTACACACAGACACAGACTTACCCTCCAGGGCATATTTCATGTCCTGAGCAAAAAGTGTCCACATGACCTCAGCGCTGACCTTTCCCACATCCAGCTCCTGGGGGAACCTGGGTTCAAAAGGTCACAGAGGTGTAGAGATGAAGAGTGACAGTTTGTGTGTGTTGTTTGATGCTGGCAAAGGATGATTCTGCTGTTGTGTTGTGTGCACTGGATGACTGAGCTTTATGTGTGTGTGTGTGTGTGTGTGTGTGTGTGTGTGTATGTGTGTGTGTACTGACTGGTTGATGATGGGTGTGTAGGAGTTCTTGTCCTCTTCTATGATGGAGACAATAAGGGTGATGAGTTTGGGCCAGAAGTCCAGGTTCTGGATACTAGGACCAGGCTCCTCTGGCTGTTTCTCCTCCTTCTCCTCCTCCTCCTCCTCCTCCTCTTCATCCTCATCATCTCCTTCCTTTTTCTCCTTCTTCTCTGGCTTTGGCTGAGGGAGACATGGGTAGACGTATTGAGTCATCATACTGACCACAGAAGAGAGGCGAAAAATGTACTGGTGAATACTGGTATTAGTAATTTAGCTTTTTTAACTTTAAGCTCTACTTCACTTTGACTTAAAATTGAACTTTGTCAAGTTATGGGTCGTGTGGAGAAGAATTCTAGGATCACGTCACATTCATTAACAGTAAATCTCATCAAGTGCTGCCCGTTGTGGCCTCAAGTGATAAAAAGCCCCAATACTGTTTTTCTGTTTGTATGTTCTTTTGGGCAGGACAGTCACACTTACAGGTTCTACAGCAGGCTGGAACTGACGGCTGTAAAGCTCCTGGCAGTTGTTGAAGATGTATTCATAGGTGGAGTTGAGGCAGGCCTTTACGCAGTCGCGTACCACATGGGCAGCCCTGGGCGGGCTTGGCAACTCCAGCACCTGACCAAGGGGGGGGGGGCGTGAGACACAGCGCTGCACCGAGGAAGTATGAGCCAAACCCAAACACCTCTCTCTCTTATTTCTCTTTCTATTTGACTCTCTTTCTCTACTTCTTCTTTCTCTCACACACACGCACACGAGAGAGGGCCTTCGATCGCTGAGCATGACTAATGTGGCCGTGTGTGTGAACTGATATTGTCTGAGCTTTCATAAGAGGGCAAAGATTGATATTCTCTCGTCCTCCTCTTCCCTCCTGTTGTAGAGGACAAACAGGCTGCAGCTACTTCAGCCCACGGATTACACGGCAGCCCCAGACACACACACAGATACACACACAAGGACACGTTATGACTGGCACAAGCTACATGAATGCTGCATTACACTGTAGAAGATGTTGATTTAATAACATGCTTAGACATACAATGCAGCACTGGAACACTCGTTTTGCCCTGTGTGAGAGAGCGATCGATCGATCGATAGTGCGCGTGTGAACCCATGCGAGACTTCTGCGTGTTTGAATACGTGTTCCTGGCCCCTACCTTCAACCTGAAGAAGGTGATGCTGGTGAGAAGGTCCACAGTGGACTTGAGGTCTTGCAGACGAGGCTTACTGCTGGCGGGGAAGTTGTTCTGTGTAGAACACAGGGGGAGACACGTGGGGGCGAGAAATGGAGGACAAGCAAGAGAGGTAGAGTGTCAGAGGTACTGTATGTCAAGTTATGGAGCTACAACAAATCAAGCGAGGGGGTATCGACGGCGTGTAAATCATTGGCAGATGTCAGGTTCAGCGAAGTGCCTGGACCCATTTAGGGAGCTACGAGATGGATGGGTCTGATACTGATACGGTAGAGCAGCTGGACGGATGAGGCTAATGGCACACGGTGGAGTGGCACTCACGCGGTACGTGGAGAGGTCGATGCGAAGAGAGTTGTGTAGCTGGTCCAGAAGCTTCACAAAGCGATCTCTCTGAGGGAGGAGGAGGGGGGGGGGTAGACAGGGAGACAGAGAGAGAGACAGAAAGAGAGAGAGTGACAGGTGAACACAGGCAGCCACAGATGAGAGTTAATAGAGAAGGTGAGACACGGTTGAGAGAGATGCGTTGAACACGTCGAGACAACATTGTACAAAAAGAGCGACACTTGTCTAGACAGCGGGGAGATATACGGTCACAATCAGTATGTATAGTGACTACCTGTAAGCTTAGAGGACAGATAAAGGGTGTGTGTAACAGTGAGTGTGTGTATCTTGGTGTCTACCGAATACGCACACGGCACTTGTAGTGTAAATAATGCACGTGCGTATGCGTCCATGTACGGTTGTGCGCGGGTGTGCGTATGTGAATGTGTGTGCGTGTGAGTTCGAGGGAGAGGCAGTCCTTGCATATCTTCTTTGTATCAAGACATTAACTGGAGGAGAAAGGGCGAGGGGAGTCTAGCAGTGGAGAGAGACAGACAGACAGAGAGGGAGAGAGAGTGAGGGGGACAAACATGTAGAGGGGAGGGGGAGAGATAAACCTTAAGATGGGGGACAGGACACTGATCATGATTTAGAGCCTGGGAAGGACTGAGAGAGCCGTCAGAACAGACTTTAATATATATATCTTCCTGGCAGACATGACAGCCCTACACACACACACACACACACACACCACCAGCCCCCACCCCGTCTGGGAAAGATAATGGATTTTGTTCCATTACAAATAACAACAAAAACAACCGAAATGTCCTTCCCTAAATCTAATAGGGACACCACAACTCCATCCCATCACCTCCCCCACAACACACACACACACCTGCTACACAAGATTACACACAAGATTAAGCTCCCCAGCTAGCGGTGTTAGCCTTGGCTCTCTGACACACCGACTGGAGATGGCATGGGACAGCTGGGAGAAAAATCCGGAAGGATCAAAAAGACAAAACAACAATCGAGAAAAACAAAAAAGAAACAAGAGAAAGACATCCATATCCACAAACACAAACAAATGTACACACACACACACACACGAACACACTCTTTGCTCTGAGCCACGGGAGGGCAAGCCAGACAAGGTCCCAGCAGTGCTGCTAGAAGCCCTTCTCATCCCAAGAGTCAATCGTTGAAAAGGAGGAAAAGATATCAATGTGGCCTCCATACATGATGGATATGGATTACAAAGACAGGGTCAGAGAGAGAGAGAAAGAGGGAGTGTGAGAGAGACAGAGAGAAGCAGAGAGAGAGAGATGGATATAGAGAGATGAGAAGGCAGTGTAGCAAGACTGCCAGAGGCCAAAACAGACGTCAATAATCTTCCTCAGTCCCTGCAGAAGACGGCAGTGTGTCTTTGTTCCCGTCTCTGTAGGCATCTGGCTTTCGGCAGACTATGGGTGATCACCCGCGCTCACGAAAAGTTAGCACACCCCAAAGAAGAACCCTCTTACTCACGACCACAATAAAAGACTGTAAAGACACAATAAAAGACTTGTCTCTCTGAGACAAGTTTAAGACTGCCTGCCCTGCAGTCGCTGATTTATCACTGTAGTCTGATGGCAACTGCAGGGATGGAGACCTACGGGGAGCCAAAATGGTTGCCACTCTTCTGTTGGTGGTCATCTGAATGGTCCATTATAAGCCATTTCTAGCTCAGGATAGGGTGTCTAATCTGGTTATTGTGATGCAGTTCATATGAGTTTGCATGGCTATAAGTGATCCGTGTGTTTTATAGGACTTGATTGAGGTTGTTGATAATGTGGCCCAGCACCACTCCACAGGCAAGGCTGAGTGTACCGGACTCCACAAGTGAACACATCTACTGTGGGTGGTGTGCTCGTATTTCTGACTGTGCCTCAGTTTGAGTGTACCTCCTGCGCTTCTACGCTGTGTGTATGTTTGCATCGTGTGTGTTCGTGCCTCGTGCAGGTGTGTGTGGGCCCTCACCCCAAAGTTGGAGGCGGCGAAGCGGTCGCAGGCGGTCACGTTGGTGGAGGCGGTGGGGTGAGCGTAGAAGGCGTTGATGTTAGCCAACAGGGTGCTCATGACAGCCGGAATGCCTGACAGCATGTACTTAGAGGACAGGCAGGCAAAGTGCCTGTGAAGGGGGAGCGAGAGAGAGAGAGAGAAGGAGGTAAAGATGGATTTGTGAAGATGGATGGATGGAATGAGAGAGGGACAGAGATGGATAAAGGGAGGGTGGAAGGTGGGGAGAAATATTTTTGAATGATTTGAGGAGCTGTCATTGATTTAGCCATTTTTACCAGGGCAAAAACGTTGAAACAACTTTGTTCTGCCTAGTGTCCTCATTATCAGCCTTTCTAAATTGTAATATTAACATTCTCATTGATAATATTCTCAATGTCTGTTCAAGACGTTAGGGTGTGTGTATTTGAGAGAGAGTTTTGAAACAGAGGGAGACATTGTGTGTGTTGGGGGGAGAGAGTACATCTGTCTGTCTGTCTGTCTGTCTGTCTGTCTGTCTGTCTGTGTGTGAGAGAGAGAGAGACAGCGAGCGAGAGTAGTGACAGAGAGTGAGCGTGTATGTGTATGTGTGTGAGAGACAGTGCAACAGTGAGAACAAGACAGAGAAAGATTGTGGGAGAGAGGGCAAGAATAGCATAGCCAGTGTGGAGTCACCCCATGGTTTGTGTGTGTGTTGAGTCCGGTTGGAGTCCAACACAACTGTGGAGCACAACTGAAGCCCAGTTCAATTTCCAATCCTTCCTCATTTACAGACAAAACCATCTGCCTTGCTTTAGAGTTACCAACCGTGCAGCACATTCGTATGCAGTGACAGTTTGCTAAAGTATGGTGCGAAAAGTGGTGTGAAGGTTTATTCGAGGCGCGCCAGCGGAACAGAGCTACGCTGTTTCGTCTGCTTACTCAATACCTCCGCGAGCACAGGACCACGAGCACAGGACCACCAGCACGCTGGTGACGTCGCAGCGAAGCTAGCAGGTTGAGTGTGTCTGTTATTGTTCTGGTACGGCATGGTTAGGTGAGATGTTTCAGGCTGAGGAAACTGCATTGTCTTTCTGCTTCTAACTTTAGGTTACCAGTTGTCATTCAATGATCGATCCTCTTTAAGCGCGCATGCACACAAACTCTCTGTCTCTGGGCTGAACTCACGTCATGGCCTGGTAGATGGACTCGATGCCGTAGCGCATGGCGAACTCATCCACAATGTCCTGCTGCAGCTCGTCAAAGTAAACCTTCCAGGCGTCGTCGCCGTACGCCACGGGCACCTTCACCACGCCGCCACCCTCCAAGTCCGTACAGTGGTGGAAGATGTTCTGGGGGGAGGAAGGGAGAGAAAGGGATGGAGGAGAAAGGGAGGGATGGAGGGAGAGAAAGAAAGAAAGAAAGAGAGGAGGGTAGGGGAGAGAAACAGAGGGGGGGTAGAAGGAAGATGGGATACAGATAGGGAGGCAAAGAGGGAAAGAGAGCGGGGGGGAGGGAAGGAAGTATGAAGAGAGGGCCTCATCATTTCAATTGTTGCCATCTGGTGATGATATTGCCTCCGTCCATTCACTATAAATAGATTTCATTTTGTTCCAGAAGCCATGATGTTTTTACAGGTAGTGCCCAGTCGAATGAGCAGGATGTTCAGCTGGTCTGGCCAGGCGAACCTGTTATTAGGTGCAGAGTACAGACTCAAAATAACAGGTGGTGAGGGGAGGAGGGCCTAAGATCTTCATATGTTTAGAGGGATCCCCTCTGTTATGATTTTTCATAATCCAACAGGTAAGAGGGGCGCCATATCATGGGATATGGCGTCAGGGAGCGATTACCAACAGTTGTTGTCGAAATGTTCAAATTCCCAATGCAAGACAAGATTCCCTACCATTAAGAAGGGGAAGTAGGTTTTAGCACCCTGTGACATCTGTCAGATTTGAGTATTAAAAAAGGCTACAGAATAGGTGTGCGTGTGTAAGAGTGTGTGATATTTGTGTGTGTTTGTGTTTAAGTGTGTGGGAATTACCTCATGGAGGCAAGTGTACTGGACGTGGTAGGGTGCCACTTTCTCCTCTCCTTCAATTTCTACGCTGATCTGCAATCTGATGGCGCCCGATACAGCCGACCTGTCGGTTCTCTTCTCTGTAGACCACATGGACACACGGCCAGATCAGAAAGAGGCAGATTGGTTAAACAGGCAGATCAAAGACACAGGCAGAGGGGGTAAACTGGCAGATCAGAGACAGATACATGCTGCAATTGTGAAGTCAAAGTCGTTTTTTGTTTTTTTTTAACTTTTCACTTGACCAGACAAGTCACTGACATTTCACAATAAAATAAGCAGAGCAGGTGGAGAGAAAGCGCCTCGCTGATTGATGAAAACGTGCATCTCCAAGATGTTCGTGAGCATGAAATGACAACGGAGGAGGCACCTGGAATAAATCAAGTTTTCCATTTGACGACATCACATAACATGACTTCAGAGACCATTGTGAGACCAGGAGAACTAGTGGGCCAATTATTTAAAGCATAAATGCTTTTTATATGGAAGGAGTATTCATTCCACAGATGTTTTCATCGTTTCATAATATTACTAAAAGGGCATCATGGCAGAATTTCATATTCAAAGTTTTTATTCAATCACCTTGACTTCAAGAAGAAAATGGTTTTAATTAATAATTGAACGTTGCTCATGCCTTACTGCCCACCAAGAATGAACGTTAACATAGCTGTATAGATGATGGATAGGTCGTATCCATATTGGATAAGCAATAGTGCTTGTTGACAGGCATATTTAAACCACGTTTGTTGCTTGGTGCGTGTTAGAATGCAAGATTATTTATGTTTAGAGAGCACCTTTTCACTTTACCAACACAGCCGGTGAAGTCTGCTGGTGAATATTCATTAGCAAAAACATCGCCATTGCCATTTGGTCTTCACAGGTCTGTTATCGATATGCAAAACGGCCGCAAATGCCAATCAAGAGTGTTTTTGTTGCGGATTGGAGAATATTAATGATGTTTTCATGAACTGTAGCATGACCAGATTCAGACATTGTACGTGAGCGTCAACAAGAAAGTAAAGGGAAAATGACTCGAGGTAAAGAAAAAGAAGGAAAGTTAAACCCAGCCACCATTCCGGCAACATTGCACACAGCCTTTTCAATTTCGCTCGAGTTCCTTAACCAGCGTGGTCCAACCTTGCCCCTGGAGAGATGCCCTCCCTTAGGTTCTCGCTCCAACCCTGTTACTGGAGAGCTTACCCTTCCTGTAGGTTTTCATTTCAAACGTACCTTCAGCTAACATAAACTACTCGCTCACTAGGCTTAAAATAATCTCAAACGGTCCAAAGCTGCGCCTGAAAAAACAGGACACTAATGACGAGGCCAATTTAGATGATTGCTGCATTGTAGCAGAAGGAATACTAATGCTTTGAATGGATCCTGTCGTTCTGTTTGGGCAGCAGCGCTTTACGCCATTTGGGAAAGGGTAGGATTCTGTTGTAACCTAATTCAGTTCTCTTTTTTGTACGCTAATGGATGTTTAAAATACCCTTTGATGTCTTGCTGGGGTAATAGGTTTCTCTTGCTTCGCTGAATACCAATGAGCTTAGTGGAGCTGTGAGGGTACGGTAACGCAACAACAGCAGCAGGTTGCGCTCGCGCAAAATTTTGACAGCCGCGCACACACACCGTCCCAATATCACACCATCGACTGCTACAGCCACACGTGCACCATGCATGCAGCCAGGGTACTGACCCAGGTTGTACCAGACGTCCATCTCTCCGCTGAGGGTGCGGACCTCGATGATGCTCTGGCCCAGGAAGTCGTCCGACTCCCTCTTCAGCCGCTGCTTGACGCGGGACTTGATGTCGTCGTCCTCGTCCCACACGCGCAGCTTGATCCGGTCCGAGGAGTTGTGACACTCGCTGGGGGAGGGAACAGGGGGGAGGGTGGGGATGGGTACAGAGAGAGAGAGGGCATTCATTTCGTCTCCTTCTCTTGTGACACCTTCCAACCCAACTACCAACACTGCAGTGCATCAACGTTGAGGACACAGTGGGGATCTGGTGTGACGTGAAAAAGAGTGAAGAGTGATTCCTCTGTAAAGAAGACAGATAGAAAAAGGGAGAGAGGAAAAGAGAGAAAGAGAAAGTTGGGCCCTAGGGGAAGAGCGTAAAGATACCGTGGGAGCATAGAGGAAGTAGAAGAGCAGAGAGGAAGCAGGAGAGCAGAGAGGAAGTGGTCAGATGTAAAGAGTCCCTCACAAGCTGAACTTCTCCTCCCACACGGGATTGAGGTTCCCGTAAATAGTCTTGGTCCTCTTCTTGTTTTTCCCGACCTGGACAGTCACGTAAGGGTCGCTGGAGCCCGTCTTGTCCTTGGCCTGGAGACCCTGAGCACTGACGACTGAGCAAGACATAGCCACACACACACACACACACACACACACATACAAACAGGCATGAGTTTGGTAATCTATGGCTACAGTATGCATTTATGGGGGGGGGGAGTCAGACACTGACCATAATCAAAAAGCACTCACACACCACCTCCACATACACACAGTTATGCAAATACAAGTGAGACCTAGGAGTCGCAGACACAGGGCTGTCAGCTGCCTAAAAATAAATGCCACCATTATTCTACACTACATATATATATTCCAAGCCACCAATTGTCCATCATTACAAAGACCAACTAGCTGTGACTCAGCATTGCATTGTTATGAATAGCAACTAGTTGTGACTCAGCATTCCGATTGTCAGGATGTGGGTAATCGACCCTCAGAGAAAGAGAGGGAGAGAGAGCGTTTTCATTGTTATTTAACACCCTCAACGGCCTTAGCAAAAATATTTCTTTAAAGATACAAAAGCACTGCACTAGTTTTATGAACCGCAAAGACGATACGGTGCATTTGTTTGCATGGCAGTTTTGATCCCAGCCAAGTTTCCAGCACACACAGCATCCAGGAGGTCTTTTAAAAGGGTCATTTCACCATCACACCTCACATCATCACCTTGGCATGATCCGTGAAACCTACTTACAAATTGCCCATTTAATCTTTCACACCCTGAAACCCTGTGTGAACTCCTAGCTATTACCCGGTGTGGAAAGGAGCACCTTAGCACTTATGAGGAAAAGCAAGATCCAGCCTTTCTAAAAAGGCTCTGGAAAATAAACAACCAAAAAAACAACAACCAAAAAACAGCAATCATCTCTCTTCGAGGTGTGATGGCTCCCATGGAAACACTAGCATGACGGCCCTCGGTTGCCATGGCAACCACCGCAGCCACCCGCGGTGACGTGTGACCCGCTTCTGAGAAGGGGGGGGGGGCAGTGTTGCTGGGTCACACGGTCTGGGCTGAGTCTGAGGGTGGGGGGGAAGAGATATCCTGATGCTGGGTCACGCTGTCTGGCGATTATGGTGTCTGCTTGCAAACAATAAGCAAGCCTCCTTTTCCTCATGATACCTACAACACACTCCTAGCACAGGACACAGATGTGATTCCTGGACTGAGGTACAATTGGAAAAATGCTTTTACTGTGAGAGGATCATTTATATGCTCTTTGTTCGTATGATCAGCGTTCTTATCTTAAACCTATATGTAGGAGCTAGTCACTAGGTGATTATCTGAATGCTTGATGTTTGTGCATGGATTCTTTGAAATCATTGTAAGAAACCTTGTTGGCATCTTCTTGACTGGAACATAGATACATTCTTTCTAGGGACCCGTTTTAGCTGTCTCCATAAACACACGTTCATAGAGGAAAAACTCATCGTCTTTCACATACTGTTGATGGCGATCTTAGCGGACCAGTTGGAGGTCCCATCCAGGACGCTCTGCTTGATGGTCTTCATCTGCTGGGCGTGCGCCAGTTTGGTGACGACAAACACAGCACGGATGGCCTCGAAGATCTCCGGCTTGTTGCGCTCGCGGATCTTCATGCGGTCCTTCATGGCGGTGATGATGTGCTGCGTGCGGTCCTCCGCCCCCGTCTTGGAGCTCTTCTCTGCTGCTCCTGGATTAAGGTTGGTGGAGGTGGGTGAAGGACGGAGGTTCACGAGGGATGGAGGGATGGGGAGATAAGGGAGAAATGCTGGAGGTTGAGAAGGGATGGTGTATTTTTAAGGAACCAAAGATGAATCCCCACCTTTCCGCACAGCCATTCTATGGTGTTCTCCTTCTCTCCCATCTCCCCTTCCTGAATCCCTCCGAACTCCCCCCCTTCCTCCTTTCATCCGCCTTCTCCCTTTTCCTTCTTCAATCCTGCCTTCCCCTCTCTCCTTCCATCCCCCACTCCCAGTAGGGTAACTCCCTCCATCCCTTCCTTCCCCTCTCCCATCCCCTCCCCCCGGGGTAGGGTCACTCACGCTGCAGGCAGTCGGCGTTGAGCAGCTCCTGGCACTTCTCGTGCACCTTGACGCCGCACTCGGCGCAGCGCATGCCTTGCCGAGCGATGCCCCACAGCAGGCCCTCGCACTCGTAGCAGTAGGTGGGCGTGGTGGCCGTCCACACCTCGAAGGCGTGGGGCGTGGTGCAGGAGATGGGGTAGATAAGAGCCTGCAGGGTCTTCCTGTACACAAGGTTCTTCTGTGGGGAGGGGAGAGGGTGGTGGTAGAGGGTAGGGGGAAGGAAAGGGAGGAGGCAGACAGAGAGAGGGATTGTGGTAGAGGGTAGGAAAGGGAGGAGGGAAGAGGTAGACAGAGAGAGGGATGTTGGTAGAGGGTAGGGGGAAGGAAAGGGAGGAGGGGAGAGGCAGACAGAGATAGGGGATGGTGGTAGAGGGTAGGGGGAAGGAAAGGGAGGAGGGGAGAGGCAGACAGAGAGAGGGATGGTGGAAAGAGAGGGGGGAGAGAGATGGAGAGTCAATGACCGGGTTTACCACAGATTGAGGGAGGATGGAAGAAGACAGAAGCAGAGGAGAGAGAGGAAGAGAGGAGCCATGGCAAGCGAGGACAGGTGCGCAAGAGAGGAGGGACGGTTAGGAGAGCCAAACCATGAGAAGAAGAATGAGAGAATGGTAAATGAGAGAGAGAGACAGAGAGAGAGAGAAAGAGAGAGAGAGGAAAAGGAAGGAGGCTTGGTGAAGAAGAGAGGTGATAGATGGTAGTCAGGTAGCCGGCCCACGTACTCCAGCTAGGAGTACTGGGAGAGATGGGCGGGGACGAGTCGAGGAGAGCATGGTGCTGTGGGCGGAGGGGACTGTGGGTCGGGGCAAACTTATGAAAGGCACTGAGTGTTTGCTTGTTTGTTTGTTTGTTTTGGTGAGCACAAAAGCATTACTTAAGAGCTGACTCACTGGGAGGGACAGAGATAAAGTGAGAGCGAGAGTGAGAGAGCGCATGTGTGTGTGTGTGTGTGTGTGAGAGAGAGAGACCGAAAGAGTGAGAGAGAAAGAGGGAGAGCCTTCTCTTAAAACTGGAATGGCCTCTTAAAGGAGAGTGCCTCTTCAGAGGAGAGAGATCCGTCTTTTGAAAATAGGACCGGAAGGTTGACAGGCAAAAGAAGTAGCGGTGAACAGAGAAGAAGCCTAACGGAAGGGTGCTATAATAACAATTGCAAATCACATTTTGATGTGGAATGAAATGAAATCGCTCACCAGTTCCTCATCTTTGAGAGAGGATCGAGTGGCCAGAGCATGGGAGATTCCTGCTTTCCTGGACTGGAGGATTGACTGAGAGAGACAGATAGAGACAGAGAGAGAATGTTGTCATCTGTCAATGGATACCTTATCACATTCATACAGTTAATTGAAGTCTACTCAAGTCAACATCACACTTGCCACTATAAAAACTGCCTGCTGAAAAAAATACCTCTGAAGTATGAAGTGCATTTCAGATAACTACACAAAGGCAAGAATCTGTGTGTGTGTATCTGTTGTACATAACAACTGGATGTTGTATCTCAAGGTTGGACTGTTACTGTCTGGTTCAGGCCAGCATCAGGAGCTATCTCAAAACTTTTGTCGTGACACTTTGCCCCTTCACCCAGCAGTTGAATCAACATACTTTCAAATGCACCTCTTTCTTTATTACTGTTAGTTTACCAAAGAATCCTAAACCTTTGTGTGTGCGTGCGACACACTATACTTTTGTCTATTCTGCTGCGAATTATTCAGGCAAAATGAACTTAAAGTAGCCTGTCACCTTTGAACGTCACAGCAGGTCACAGCCTCATCGCAACCAACACACCCTCTCCTCCCTTCCTCGTCCTTTTCCTTGTGTCTGGCTCCATATCCCTATGTTTCTTCCTATGCAACTTTGCAGCTGGTAGTATTTGTAAAAACCACTTTAAATTGTATTGGGAGTGTGCGCACGCACGCACACACAACCTCATTTACACAAAAGTAGGTTTGAATGTACAGAGGGAAACGATCTGAACACTAAACTGCAACTGTTTTCTCTGTGATTTTCTGTTGTAATTGTTTTTCTTTTATTTATTGATACTGAGCTTGAAGCAGTATGTGAAACAGAATAGGAGACATTGGAATTGTTTAACTGGTGAGTCGTTTAACTGGTAGCTTCACATTTTCAAACTGTGAGATTTCAAGTGTGCATAAGTGAGTGTGTGTGTGTGTGGGTGGGTGTGGGCGTATGTGTAATCTTTCTGTAAAAACCACATCTCTTCTCCCATGATTTTAAAAGTAGCTCTGGAAGCATTGGCAGACTTACCATAGCCTGAGGGCAGCCGGAGAACAGGTGTCCATGGAGAGGGAGAGGGGAAGAAAGAAAGTCAGAGGCACAAAGAAAGGACCAAACAAGGACAGGTTCACCAGAGAGATTTCTTCTTTCAGCACTCTTCACCGCACAGCAAACAATATCATGGTTTCTAACAGGAACAAACTTGTATTCCTTCCAACAGATGTTGAATTCATGTCATTTGTCCTTCATTTTAAAAGTGCGTCTCAAGGAGGTGTTTAATATAAGCAATCCAAGGTGAGGGGTCAGAGTTGAGAGTTTGAACAGGAGGGGAAAGAATGTTCCTCACCAGCTCGCTGACCAGGGGAATCGGTCTCCTCTTGCGCAAGTCGGGCATGCTGTCAATCCCAAATGGAGCGTTCCCACTGCATTCAGATGTATGCACACAGAAGTGAGGGTTAGCACCGACAGTACAGTAACAAAGGCGACCATTTGCATGTTTGTACGCGTGCACACACCCACGCGCAACCAACCAATTCCTAATACACACACGTACATGTACAGTACACACAGGCACTTACGCACACACGAGCGCACACACATGCGCACACACACGCAAGAACGCACGCAGGCACGCACGCACACACGCACACACACACACACACACACACTGACCCTGGTTTAGCCCACGGGTGTTTGTTTGGACTGCCATCACCATCTTGACCCTGTAACACAGATCACAGTTCACAATGGGTAGCATGATAGGTTTTTAGAATTCATCATCCAATATGTGTATGAAAGAGAGAAAGAGAGAGAGAGATCAGATTTGGTTGGTTGAGTTTCATGTGAGCATGCCAACTGGAATTATCGATCCCAAACAAAGAGAGTGTTTTGTAAAAAAGGGAGGACCTCCAATCACTTAATGCAGTAAACAACGTAAACAAGCTTCTATTATAGTTGCCCAGTGTTTGTACACACCACACACACAATGATAAAAATATTTTATGCTGACCATAAACTGGCAACTTAGACGATAATGGAATAGACAAGGAGTGCACACGATAACTCTGTTATCAAAGACATCCATGTTCCATTGACAGTTGCTTGTTTATGTGTTCAGTACAAGTTTAATGACTCTGTATAATACAATCTACAATGTATGGTGTACCGTGGGTATTTATCAAAACTAGTTAGGGATTTAAAGTGAAACATGCTTTCACAGCCTTCAAGTGACAGTAAGTTGAATCATCACATTAACGTCAAACGATCGCTATCACCAAATAAAAGAATGAAAAGTAATGGGGATTTAAGCAAGAGGGTACAAGGACATGCTTGTTCATAAACACAAAGAGGTGACCTGTTCTTCGTCTCGACATCCATCTGAAAGAGAGGAGAGACAAACAGGCCAAAGACAAAACGGAGTGGCAATCATTAACTGGTTTTCCTCAGCAGACGAGAGAGTAAGCCACGTTTTTAATATTCACATTGCAGGGAGGGCTTCTTAATGCTAAAAAGGACGCCCATGCCAGCAATTTTATTGGCTTGCCAGGGAACAAGTTCATAAATGTTTCATTTACATGTATAATTCATCAAGAAAACGACTCCTAATATTCCTCTTCCTCTTCGTATTTAGAGTGAGGCTTGCCTTCAGAGGAGATAATTAATGTTTTCTAATTCAGCAAATGGCTGCTGTAGGTCCCCTATGGAGTCAAGCATCACAGCGGCAGGTGATGCATGACTCTAAATGAGGAATCAAATCACAAAATCAGCTAAGAGAAATCCTAATACCCACTGTTCTACTCATTTAGTAGTGTGTGTGCGCTGTCAATATTGAGATGTTGGATGAAAATACTTTCTGCATCATTCCTCCACTAATGAACGCATCCTTGGAGAGGGATATTAAAGGGAAGTCATTCTACTCCAAAGATAAAAGAGAATTGACAAAAAGACTGAGGCTTTGATCACAAAAAAGTGGAAGGAAAAAGACGTTTTCTCTCCGTAAAATCACAGATGACGTAAAAACCTAAAGTAATAAATGGTCAAGAAACCGAACAAAAATAAATAAATGCTGATGATGGGAAACAACCAAATAATCAACACCAAAATCACATAAAAATAAGGTGCAATTTGATGTCAAAAGAGATTAATATGTTGGCCTGGGGTAAGAACATACACAGCAAAAATGAAAACGAAGCATCTGTAGAAAAGAGCGATGGACTTTCTCACTGAGCGTGCAAAAGTTGAAAGAACAAAATGAGTGAATGAGAAGTCAGCGATGGTTGATGTGAGTACAAATCCATCTCCAAAGTACATGCATCGTTAGCTTTGCGTGCAAATGGTTTCAGACATACTGAGGCTACCTGGGTTGTAGTCATCCTCTGAGAAGGTGGACATGGTCATACTGGCCAGGTGGCGCCTCGTCTCTCTCTTCTCCCTCAGAATTTGCTGGAAGGTCCTCAGGCACCTGAGTCGGCGGGCGTCCCTCTCGCTCATCTCCAAAGGGTTCTTCGATTCCTCAGGCTCGCCCCCAGGGCCCGTTGGCAACTCCACATTGGGCTGCTGCTTCTCTTCGTGATGCTGCAGCAGTGTCAACACTTCTCCCCGCTCCTCCTCAGGGGCAGGCTCTTCAGCCGAACAGGAAAACACGAGAGACTCTGCAGTGGTGCATTGCGATAGAGGCGTGGTGACAGGGGGGTCCACAGGGGTGTCGGTGGGGCCATCAGCTCTTGGGGGAGACAGGGCTGTAGTGCTTGGAGCTGGGTCTTGAGAGGGAACAGGTTCCTCCGGACAGGGTTGGGGTTCATAAGTGTCCACAGCCTCCTTTGGGAGGCTGTCATCGATAATTTCCTCTGGAGGGGGATGGACATGGAACTGGTCTGAGGGACTGGGGGATGGAGCTTTGCTTTGGTTTGATTCCTCTGCTGTGTCAAGTCTGTCAACGACATCTACGACGTTCTCCTGAGGTGTTTCTTCACAGGTTTGGTCCTGCTGAGGTTCAGCACCAAGGAGGGTCGCTACCTCGACTGTGTGCAGAACAGCCTCGCTCTCATCCCCAGGTCCGGCCGCGTCCAGCTTGCGCAGGGCCCCCCGAAGGGCAGAGCTGAAATCGAGCACGGCCCGACCGATCCGTTTTACATTAAACCCTACATTTGGAGCCTCTGCATTGTCGGGGCAAGGGGGGTGGTTTTCTGGGTCTGTAACTCCTTTCACTTTGATGACCGGGGTATCTGTTATAGGTTCAGAGATGTATAAGGAAGGTTCAGTCCACATTCCCTCTGAATTCTCATACTCTGCATATGTCTCCTGGTAAACATCCACTTGGTAGTCAGCTGCATAGGTCAGATCAGCAGGAGGAGCATATTCATATCCTTGGCCTCCATCAACATGGCCCTCCTCTGAGGGCTGGCCTGATCTTTGCAGGTCAGAACAATCAGAAGCACCGCTGTACTCCAGACCTTCCAGGTGGGACTCCATCTGAACTTGAGCCCCAGGGTGTGTTTTGGGCCTCCGCCTCCTTGACTGCCACTCCTCCCGACTAGAAGTGCTGGCAGGGGAGTTGTAGTGTCGTCCTGAGTGGATGGAAACATGTTCAGAGCTTCCAGTAGAAGACTGGCCCAGAGTACAGAACCCACTACCATCTCTGTAACGATCCCAGGTTTCGGTCCCCTCACAGCATGGCGTCCCCTGTCCTTCCTGTTCTTCAAGACTACCTTGTCCAGAGTAGGTATCCTCTCGGTGCCACCCAGTCCCTCCATCTGCACCACGTTGAGGAGCACATTTCCAGCCCTGTCCACACCCACCCCCCCTACTGTGCCTGGTGCCAAGGCTAGACGAGGGCCTTTCAGGGTCCGACCCAGACTTGGAGCTGTGGCCTGAGGACAGAGAGCTCATGCTGTGGCAGTCCTGTCCATCGAGACGTTCCAGGTAGCCAAAGCTGAGCTTCCTGGGCAACATTCCAACTGGTATGTCTGAGCTGTGTTCTGAAATGTCTTCTTCTTCTTCTTCTTCTTCTTCTTCCTGTTCCTGAGTGTCAGGTTCTACCAACTGTGCCCTGGGAGAGTTGGGAGACGATTCAGCTATAGGCAAGAGGAACTCTCCATGGATGCTGTGCCGTTCATTGTACATTAATGGAAGGCAAATGTTTGTGTCTGAGGGTGCCGTCGGCCTGTCCAAACTGCCGTAGGCACTTGCAGGTCTTTGCCGCGGAGAGTACTGAGATCGCTCTCTGCTCCCAGTCGCCCCGGACCAAGTTCCAGCATGCATGCCCACGCCGGGTTTGCCACCAGAGCGGATTCCCTCGATTTCCATCAAAACAGCGTCCACACAGGATGACACTTCCTCTACCGAACCTCTCACAGACGACAGGTAGTCCCTCAAATCGGAAATCTCCTCCTGTATTTTATTAATCCCTCTCAACTCCTTCAGGATATGCTCGATGACGGCGCTTGACTCTTCTTCCTCGTCGTCCTCAAGGTCTTCTTCATCCACTTCGATCAGTGTCTCATGCAGGCCTCTGTTGAAATTATAATCCATACAGTCGCCCATGGAATGAGGTCTCTTTGGTCTAATCCGGATCTGAGCAAAATCTGTACATTTTCTGGCTGATGGGGCAAACGGAGCACCATTCCTGTCCAGACCAAGGTGGCTGACATGTGGGAGCACTCGTTTAGGGTTGGGAGTTGTCCGGGTCATATCTGGACTGGTTAGCCTTTGACTCCCTGGGGACCTGCTACTACTACTGTGCCGCAAGGTGCATGGAATACGAACACACCCCTCCCGGTTAAGTTCTACCTCCCCAACGCAACAAGCTCCCCCAGAAGCTCTTCCGTGACCCTTCCCATTGGGTACTCTTGAGGAGCAAGCCTCTGCTCTAGCGCCGCCTCTTGAATATACGTCCCGACTTTCCTTTTCCTCCTCCTTGCCCTCCCCTTCCTCCTCCTCAATCCCAGCATAGTATAGACGAGGATCAGGGGCACTTTGGTCGCCAGAACCTTGGAGGAACCGATGGATCTTTCCCCGGATGACTAGGGCCACTCTGGGGTTAGGGGACCTTTTTTTGGCTGCATGGATTTTCGCCTTGGTGCCTCCTTTAGGGGACATGCCTGATCCATGTTGTCCATTGAAGCGATTCTTGGAGAACATCTTCTGAACCGAATGGGTTAGCCTTTAGGTGTCCCCTGACTGGATTGTTAGGATTTCGCATTTAAAAGACGAAGAGCATCTTGGGAAAAAAATAGGTCCTGGGCTTTATGATACCTGTACCTATCAGACATATCTAGTCCAGAGGCATTAAGAAAGAAATTTGGAAGAAACAAGAAATAAGATAATAAAATAAGCTTTCCTCATTAGGACAAGATTTTGTGCACATTTCCTTCTCCCTTACCAGAGAAGCCCTTTGTGGAAGACACCATAATGTCAAATGTGATGAAATCTTTTTTTTTTTTGGTGAAGCAGATATTTTGGTAATGTATGGGGCTCACATTTTCCTATTAAGAAAAGTGGACATAATCTGTGGAACAACTGAGCTCAAGTACCCAGCTCTTGGGAACTAAATTCTAAGCTCTAATGTTGGAGCCAGTAAATCTCTACTTTCCTTTGGCTAAACATTAGGCAGCATTCCCATTGATCTACAGTATTTGTATGAAAGATGAATTTCTGTCAGACTGACAATGTCAGCTGTGCAGATCAGCACACCTAAATCATGCATTCAAAAAGTAATTCATTGGAGTAATTGGATTTCTGAGGGTCATTTTGCAAATAGGTGAAAGAGCCATTATGCTGTCCATTGCATGGTGGGGCGAGTCCAATATTTATATATTTTAACTATTATTCATGTAGCATTGATACTTAATTCAAGGAGATCAGATTCAAGCAATGATCATTTGACGTAAAGTTATGAGAAGGCTCCTTTTGCCTTATAAAATTAAGTCTTCTAAAGAACAGAACAGTGCTTATCCTTATTTTATCTACACAGCTTACCACCAACTGTTAATCTCAAATGTACTCAATGAGCATAATTTAAAATAAAACATTTACCCTCCCATATAAATATAACAACAGTTTGTGTATTTAATGTATGCACAGATCAACAGGTCAGGTAACAAAGGGAATGTACTTGTAAGAGCAAGGTTTGGCAATTGCACACACAAACAGACACTAAATATACACAGCCCACACACACACATACAAACAAACAAACTCCATCATGAAGGTAATCAGCCCCCCTACTCCACATCTAACCCTCTCTACGACTAAAACACAAGCCCGCAGACAAACTCTGCAGCTAGCTCTGACAGAAAGTCTGACAAAGATTCGTATGATCATTCTTATGTTCGATGATACACTATTGTTGTACTGACTCACTGAGATGAACAAGCATGTCTTGTCTCTCCTCTCAGCTGTTCAACGGCCCAGCCACTTTGCCACAGCCACAGCAGTGACAGCTGATTAACACTGTAACTGTAAATTTGAAAAGAAACAACATTTTCTTTTCTTTTTTTTGCAGCTAGGTTTTTAGCCAGATATCTACCGACTGATGGCACTTGCATGGTAGCTATGGAAACCACGTGGTGACTGAAAAAACATTCCCAGACAAACAACAATGACAACAAAACACATAGCACACATGAACGGAAATAAGGGGGAATTATATTTGAGTAGGTTGCCTTCATTCTATGCAACGCTATCTTGTGACTCCATTTCAAGGCTGTCATGGCTTGCTTCATCAGGGAGCTATTATACTATCTGACAGGGTTACCACAGTATTTAGTATCTGTTTATGCCACGCTAACTCAGGGTCAGATAGTTGACAAATGGTTGCCGGTGACAGGGCATCACATAGAAACTGCAGCTGGCTGATAGCAGAGCTGCAGAACTCCGGATCCAGCCCAGATGATTAGGGGGGACTGTGGTCTTCAGGCAGGTGCTGCTTTTTGTAACCATGGATGGCTGGAGAGGTTTACAACCACGACTCCTTCGATCTCGCCAGCACGGCCTATGTGCACCCACAAGGCACTTATTACACCAGCTAAGACCAGCAATTAGTGGTCCATTAAGAAGCTGCTCTATTTTTCTTTACATTCTTCTTGACTTCGTCTCTCAATCCTTCCTGAATGGATCGACTGTATTTCTATATCTTTTTTGGGGGGGTTGTGTCGACCTTGAAGGTTTGTCTCGGTGTCTCTCCTTTTCTCTGCATGTGGGGACCTGCACAAGGAAATGGCTACATGGAGAGATATGATGAGTGAACCTCAGTTGAAGTCGTTCTAATCGATAGGAGGGCTTTGCCACAGGATTTCCTTTCACACTGCTGCAGAGCCCAAACGTCCTGTCAAATAAAAAGCCTAACAATCGTGTGGAATGAAGAACCCAAGGAATGTGTGGTTTTCGTGGATTACACACTATAGAGTATAAGAGGCACTGTCATGTTAAAACTGTAGGAGTATTCTAAATGCTCTATTAGCAATTTATTGGATCAAGCTCAGTGTTTGTTTAAACAATACAATAGTATTTTAAAGGAAGTCAGGGAGTCACCATCACAGATTTGCCGCAAAGATGCTACAAAAAACTAAAACTTAGGTGAAACACTGCAAATAGGACCCACATGGTGCACCTCTAAAATAAAAAATGTCCATACACAGTTAGTGTCGCCTAACAAGTAGCAGATTAACTGTGATTGACCTTTTGGTCCTGACAGACAGAGTTAAATTCCTTATCAGCACATCCCTGTCAGAAATGTCAGGTGTTTGGTACTTCCATGCTACACTTCCCTTGACATGTTTGTCTGTATGCAATTGTGTGTGCATTTATTTAGCAAGCCATTTGGTGACTGGCAGTAAGGGGGCTGATAGTAAGTGAATATCACCATTAGGAAGGGGATTGAATCCAAAGAAGAAGAATGACAGCCTAAGAAAGGGGCGACAGCTGGCTCAGAACAAGGGTGGAGAGAGAATCGAAGGAATCAGAATTAGACAGAAAGCAAACAAGTGCAGGAGGGAGAGGCAGACAAAGAGCGAGAAAGAAAATAAAAGAGAAAACAGCTGCTTACAATGACAGTGGCTTTTAAGATGTCAGTGACGAGATGCAGCAGTAATAATGGAAATTGCAGGCAGATTGAGGACCAGGAGAGTTATTGAAAAGAATGTGTTTCAAGAAGGCCTTAGGGGAGATGTCTATGTGTTCCTACAGCATCTGGGTTTGGATGGTGCACTGCTACATCATGTTACAAACACAGACATTCACATGCAGACGGGCAGTTACGCAGCATTGAGTCATGTTGTGAGGGGACAATGGCTCAGCCTCCACCTCTCCGGGTTGAATTCTCTCACAGCAATTCATCACTTGACGACATCTCTCATTAGCTCCCATATCGTGAAACAAGCTGTATGTCTGCGTCTGTGTGTTCAGCAACATTGTACAACTAAACTGTATGTCCAGTTTTGAGGTACTTGAGGCAGCTACTTGAGGGAAGCCCAAATACAGAGCAACAGCAATGCCTGGCATTCACAAGAGAGGATATGGAGCGGGGAGGGGATAAACGACATCCATGTACATCCGTCCTCCTATTTTCCATCCCTCCATCCCCTCCTCTTTTCTGGTGGCCCACTTTGCTTTTCTGAGTGTGGTTTGGCAGACAGCCACCGTCCACTTACTAGATGACTGGCTACTGTACCTCCTACAGAAAAAGAATCTATTGATGGTTCTTTTTTCTCTCGGTTCAAGTGAATTCCAAGTGGTCAGGACTTGCTGTTATTGTATTGATGCCAATTTCTCCTCAAGGTGGAATTCTGTCTTTTGCAGAATAGGCTGCAATCAAGCTGGAAATTACCCCACGGTTCATGGACATGGTCAAATCAAAGTTATTCCAGCTCTTTCAAGTACATTTCATACACTTAATGTATATTCTTTTTATGCCAGGATTGACTGAAAATGTTACTTTTGTTTCAATGCAGAATCATTGATTTATTCATCCATCCATTCTCCTCCACTTTATCCAGGGCCAGATCACAGATTTATTTAGTGTATTGCATATTTAAGATGAAAGGTTTACCTTAAATCATTCTTGTTTTTGCACTGAAATTAATTCTGCCCATCCAATTTCTTGGATTTCCTCTTAATATCTCCTACCACTCCTTCCCCCTCTCTGCACGAATGTTCATTTCCACACCTACATCCTTCTGGCTTGCTGCTGGTGCACTGATTTCTGTTTCTGTCCTCTGTCTGTTTGCTTGTAGACTTAACCCCTATTACTGTTTTTCTGTGCTGCCCTGAAACCTGGGGGTGTTCACATAGTAGCTGGGCATGTGTATGATGCTCATGCATGAGAGAGAGAGAGAGAGAGAGAGAGAGAGAGAGAGAGAGAGAGACAGAGAGACAGAGAGACAGAGAGAGAGAGAGAAAGACAGAGACAGAGACAGAGACAGAGAGAGAGAGAGAGAGAGAGAGAAAAGAAAGAGAGAAAGAGAGAGAGAGACAGTCAGAAAGTCACTGTGTTGTGCGTGAACTCCAGCTCACGTGTGTGGGCGCTTGGGCTTTATTTGATTAACTGCCACCCAATTATTGGCCTTTGAGAACATCCGTTTCTTCTTATGAGCGTGTGCATGTATCAAGAATGATAGACCAACAGACCAGGGCTTGGGCAGGTGTGTCAGTAGGGCATGTCAACCCCCCCCCTCTCTCCCCCTTTCTCCTCCCCTGCACAAGTGCACCTGCGAGGCTCATCAACGGGCTGACACCCACAGCTAGGCAACCGCTCACGACTCCACACACCTTCACCACCTAGACCTGTGTCAGCAGAGACTCTCTGTGAGTAAGCTGTGTTACCATGCACTAGGAGGAAAGACTCGACCGATATAGAACAAGCGTGAATTTGCAGTAGCTGCAACCACAGGGACATTTCTTTGAACGGACCAGCCAGCAAGCCAACTCACAGGCAGACAGAACGTGCCGTAGAGCAGCTGGTTGTTGCTAAAAACAAGTTAGTGGCGAAATTGGTGAGATAAAAGAGAGACAGCTAGAAAGACAGAGAGAGGGAAAGGGGAGAGTGTCTTTTAGTAGAAGGAGACGAGGAAGAGATTATTGATAGAAAGTGAAATACATAGAAAGGAGCGAATGAGGAAAGATACTCTAATAAGAGACCAATGGAACAGGGTGAAAGCTGAGGAAGAGAAAGATAAAAGAAGAGAGTGAACCTATCCCTGTGTAAAGTCACAGTACAAAACACTAAAAGGCTACAATGAGGATTTTTACATCCAATGTCTCTATCTCAGCAAATGTAAACTGTATCGCATTGTCATAAGATGGTTTGCATTGTATTATATTTAGTTTACTATTGCAAATATTAAGACAACAGGTAGGCTACATATTTCAAATATTGCCACAGGTAAAAACACAGACAGATCATTTGTGAGATGGTAACATAGTTAAGGTTGGTACAAACTTACCTATCTGGGGACAAGAGGAACCAAACTTTAAGAACTAAAAGTTTATGAATTGCACAGTCATCTATCGAAACCAGCCTTCCATAATCAAACGATGATATCTCAGTCTGGGAAAGAGCATTCTTGCCGTTGCCAGATTCTTACATCATATCCAATTCAAAAGCTTCCTTGCCAAGTCAAAGTTTCCCAAAAAGGTTACAGCGCAATGACTAAATAAACTATAGATCTTTGTGTTCTTTTCCCAGCAAAGTAGGCTAATATCCCAACTGTCACAGCAGGTTCTACCTTGATTTGATCTCTTTCCTTTCAACAACTTCCTGTTAAAGCACTCTCATCTTCCCATGTACAGAAGACAGATTCAGTGCATATGCTTTTCAATGTCATTCCATCTCTAAATCCATGTCTTTCTAGATCTCTCTCTGTCCAAATCTGTTTTCATTCCATTCTGCTGGTCTTCCTCTGTCTTTCCTTCTTTCCCTCCTCCTCCTCCTTTCCCTCCTGCTGGAGTGAATGCAGCTTGTTGCACAGAAAGCAGACGCTTCGGATCTTGTGACTCTCTCCCTCCCCCTCCATCTCCCTCCCTCCCTCTCCCTCCCTCTCTCCCTCCCTCCATCTCCCTCCCTCTCTCTCGCTCACCTTCCATTCCTCCTTCCTTCATTCTTCACCCACCACCCTCTCTTAATATATATTCACATCCCTGTCTTTCACTCTTCCCATTTCTCTCCATCTCACAATCGCCCCTCATTTTCTAATTTCTCTGTCTCTTTCTACCTTTCTTCCCTCTCCTACCCTGCTTCTCTCACTCCTCTCACCCACTGTCACTCTCTCTATCCCTCTGTCTCTCACTCCCTGTTTCACTCCATTGCTGTCTCCCTCTTTCTCTCCAATATTCACTCTCTTTCACAATATCAAACCAGAACTAACACCCACTGTACACCTCTGTCCGCTGTCTGGTCATTTCTTATACACGGCTTTCATCCTTTTACATAAGAGGCACAAAGCTTCTTTGAGATATTAAACAGATTGACCACAATTACCATTTTGCTTCTCAATTTACAGTCCCTCTTTACAGAGATATGCCTATAGACTTTCTAAAAGCACTTAAACAATATTTTATTATTTATTTATATAATAATATAAAATATGCTGGCACTGACAGGTTTTCACAACTTTATTTTTCATTAGAAGCAAAAGGTCACCTACAGATCTGACGCTTGTTACTGACTCAGGTTATTGGATCACAATGATCATTTAAATATATATTAATATTTCTGTATTTGCAAGAGGATGGAGGTGATGGCTAGCAGGGAAGGATGACAGCACACATCTGAATCTATGAATCGAGGACAGGGTTTCCCTGATATGACCAGCGCAGTCCCGCACACACCCAGCAGGCATGATTTCCATGGCCACACCCAGGCAGACATGATCTTTTGTCAGGAAGGGGGGTTGCTGTGCTGGCTGACCTTGCAGTGTTAATGAAAAGCTCTCTATGCGACCAAACTCAGCTTCCTCCTTCCTCCCTCCATCCCTATGTCTCCTTGTGAACTGCCATTGCCACCCTCCGATTCCTCAATTGACTTCTTCCTATGAACCAATCTTCTTCACATGCTTACTTCTATGTTTTCCTGACTTTTACACTTTCATACAGAAGACAACAGTGTTGGGGAACTCTGACATTTTTTCCCCTCCAACCTGTACCACGAGCCTCTTTACCATCAAAGATAATGGATGGGCAAAAAAGCCATAAAAGGAAAATAAAGAAGAAGAAGACGACATGGAGAAGATAAAGGAGAGGAGAGAAGACTGTGCCTCAAGAGGCAACAATGGAAAGTGAAAGGGGGGGGGGGGTCTGAAAAGGCGTAGGCCTCTCGCTTCCTCCCTCTCTGCTCTCCTACGGCTTCATGCATCCCTGCTTGTCTTAATTCCACTTAAGTCCATGGAGCAGCAAGCCACCCATTTGGATAGTGAGAGAGAGAGACAGGTATCGGAGAGAGACAGAGAAAGAGACTATGGTGATACAGCATGCAGAACACGCTAATGACATTTTCCCTCCTGTGAATGCGATTTAATTCTCCTGTTGATGGAACGCAGAGAGCCTGGGCAGCCAGAAGTATTTAAAAGCTACACAGCATAACTGTTGCCCCTGACCAGACTGGCTGCTAGCATTAGGCTAGCATGATCATTGTAGAAGTTATAGTGAGACTTCGACTCAATACAGAACAGTGACTCTAATGAGCAGTTTCCAGACGAGACAGAAGCATGGTAACGGGTTAGTGAAAGTTCATGGTTATTTGTGCGCTTGTACAGGATGTATGAGTTTGTGATGGGCTTATCCTATCAAGGTTTCATTTCTATGCATGTTTACAATGCATATGAAAGTATGATAAATGTGAGTCTCCAACTCTTTATTAACAGTAAAAAATGGGTTGTGCCCGAAACACTTGAACAGTCAAGTATGTGTGTGTACAATATACTGAATGCATATACTTTCAATGTGATGTGTTATCCGTTTCCTGCTGTGTTAGGATACAGATGTGTTTAAAATCAAATATGCTGTAATCCATCAAGGTTTCTGAATCTCCTCTTGGTAGAGTCAAGACATGACATCGATAAGGCGTGTGTATGGCTTTTCCCACACACATGCCTCTACTACATACACTGCTACGCCATACTATGCCTTGACTGCAGGGTGAGTCTGGCAGCCACCACTTGAGACGCTTTTACCTTCTGTATTCTGTGACCTTGGTTTTCTGTTTCTTGATCTCTCTTACACACACACACACACACACACACACACACACACACACACACACACACACACACAGATTTTTCTAAGACACCAAGTTCAGACAAAGCTTCTGCATTGCACACGCCAACAAACTTCCTTGTGGGGTGAATGTGCTGTACATTATACCGTTCACACAAGGCCACATGTAGCTAGAGGACACACGCAAAAGCGAACTGAAATATCAACCATTTGAAACATCTCCAATGAGAGTCTTTAAGACTAGATTCCAGATGCGGGCTGATTAGATTTTATCGTCTACTGAGGCCATGGATAGGAGAGTCTAAATTGTATTTTTATTTTAGACTAAACGACCCAACAGTTAAAGTCTTAAAATACTAATTTAGTTTAATTCGTTCCAACCACCCCCCCCCACACCACCACCACCACCACCACAAAAAACACACATTCTGTGCACACAGCAAGAAGTCTCCCAATGCAAAAACACAAAGAAAACATAAACTTTTAGCAGGAGGGGAAAAAAAATGTTTTCAGGGTGAGTAACCCCTCAGCATCATCTGCATCACCCTCATCGGAGTTCCTTAGAAAGAGAGGATGCTAATGGCTACGCAAATACAGCAGTCCCTTGTGAGAAGCTTCCCTTTTTGTGGGATGCGGCGAGCGCACTGACGGCGCTGCTCTTTTTCAGGTCACGTCTTGCCACTTCTGCTCGTTTCTTGCCCCTCCCATCTTACTTTCGGTCGACAGAATAATGGGTGAAATTACAGCACAATGACAGGCCTGCTTAAGCTGTGTCACTGTAAGTGGTCAGTCCTGGGGTATGTCCCCTCGGACATTGCCTTGGTCGGCATCAAAGTTTTGAAGCAGCGCTAGCCATTTCTTTTACCCTTAAGTGAAGATATCAGTTGAGGGCTGTTGCTTGTTTGGAGGGCTAGAGCTGAAACCTTCCCAGCAGAAGGGGAGAAAAACGCACATTTCTAAGTGTCACGACACTTAATGCTCCACCCTGTAATTTCCCATTGACTTCATTAATTTCCAAAGCCACCTCTCGTTCCCAACTCTGAACTTTCTCATTATGCTGATTAGACTCGATACCCACCGTTGCCACAACAACTGGAGATTCTAATCGTTGGAGATTTGCATAGCTCTTGTTGGGTGCCCAGGAGAGGAGTTGACAGCGTCTTTGTTTTGCTTCTCAGCCTCCTTCTTCGGTTGCCAAACACCCTCGCCTTGATCGTTTGCTTGTCTGACTGTCTTTGTACAGTAACTACACCCAACAAGATAGCCTTGAACTGAGTCCTTTGATAGAGGCCCCAGAAAATGCTAACTGCCACCACTAAATAATAGCCATTTTAGCATCAGGTGGGCCAACTGTTTTATTCAAGTTTCATTTAAAGCATCAGACAATCACCTCAAACATGGAAGAAAGCAGTAAAACCGAAAAGTGAATATTACATTAATCATGAAAAGATGCAGATGAACATGAGAAAGCACTGGGAATGAAAACAATGTCAGCATGCACTCTTCATGGTGAAGCAACTGTAATCATATGGCAAAGCAAGCTTCTGTTTCCATAGTAATGCAACTTTGTTGCCATGGTAAATCACTTGTTGAGACAAAGAGCCTTTTATAGCATGGGCATATTGTGAAACGCTGACCTCTAAGTCAGAAATCGGTCCTTGTGATAACTAAGGTCAAAAAATTAAGAGGCCCAGAAAACACCATATATATACTAGCAGGATACAGGAGTGCTTGCATGAAGAATACATGCAGCATATTCATGCTGATTGACAATTGATGACTACTCAATGTGTATGACTATGTGTGCCAGGCATCTCTGGTGGAGGGGATCTCTCACGGAATTGCTTCTCCAAAGGTTTCTTTTATTTTTTCTCCTCTATTGAGTATTTCTGGGAATTTTTCCTTGTCATTCGTTTACGGAGTGGTATGTACGGCAGTTCAATGGATGTATTTAAAGCCCTCTGTGACATTGCTTGTATACAAATACAAGCAATCAGACGTTCGGATGTGTCGGACGTGTATTCAAATACAAGCAATGTCATATCTATACGAACACATATTGATTTGATTTGAACACGTTTTCAATCCACCGATCAAATCCTTAAAGCCCTTCCTTCAGTCCTTTATTACTTCAATCCTTTTATTCTCTCTCGACTCCATGCTTTCCTTATTTCTCAATACATACACAACAGGAAATCAGGGGCACTCATTCACATGCATTCACACCGAAAATAGTAGTTCAAATAGTCACAGCCCATCTGACACATAATGATCAAGGCCAGATTAGTACCCCAAAGGGCCCCTGGGGATGGAATCTTATGGGTTTCCCCCCACCCTATCATGATACTTCATTTTTTTATTAAAAAAAAAAATCTGATTGGATAATCATCAAGATCGAGGGCCAGGAGAGCCTTGTATAGGCTGTTATATGTAGCCAAAAATAATAATAAAATACTGTTCTAAAATCATGGAGGTCCCCATTATGCCCAAGGGCCCAGATTGCCCATATAGTAGATACAGCCTTGATCACGAGCCTTGTGTCTCCTCTCATTGTGACCTGTTGTCTGTCAATTCTTAGAAGTGCGCACCCACTAATCAGGGCTGAGCCTTCCCCATCAATTAGGGATAGGATACCAGCTGTGCAAAGGGGGCAGAGACTTCACCTTGACTGACTGGTCTCGGGTCCCATTCGGGGATGGAGAAACTCATTTTTAAAAGGTGCATTAAAAAATGCACTGAAAGTGTGGACAAAGAGAGCTATAGTTGTGGTCTACGAATACATTACAATTGAATTCTCTTTGGGCTCAGATAAAAGGAGAGAAGTCCGCGTATGATCATCTATTATTGACGGAACACAAAACTGGGGACTGCCCTACAGCACTTATTCCTTCTGATCTGTGAGAACTGCCACTAAGAGAGAGGCAAAGGGAGAAGGAAATGACAGATAGACAGAGAGCGAGAGAGAGCGCAAGAGAGATAGCTTAGAATGATTTAACTTACGGCACAGCTGTCATAAAATGTATCATATGTTTTCTTGGGTCTACTTTCAACTTTAAGATAGTTTCCAACTATTTCCGAAGAATCCCCCTGTCAATTGGCCATACACCACCAGTCACTCTAGCTTTTCTCTCTATTTTAAAATGTCTTCAAGGATGGTTGGGGTTGCAGTGTAGCACCCCTTTATTGATCCATGGACACTTGAAGATTTAATTGAGAGGATTTCTCTCATTTGTGTATATTAATCCTCCTTTCAGTTTTTCCTCAATCACATATTGGGAAGCATTTTGATGAGAAGTTCTTGGTCTGTTGCACTGACTTCACAGAGCACACTCTTATTGGTTGGGATGCAAGCGTCTTGTAAGCATACCCCTTGAGATGGAAGACACATTTTACATTCAGTTGAGAAGGACTGTGACCAGCACACCAGAGGATTTAAAACCCAAACTGCACTGAAACATTGCTTTCCCATTAATGCCATGTTATTATTAGAGGGTTTTCCAAAGTCCTCAATTAAAAATATGAATTGTCCAGGCTGAAGTTAAAGGAGGAGGATGATGAGAGGACAAGCAGGCTGGACCGGGCTTGCAGACAATCAGTGATAGAACGATGGAGCCAATCACACGGAGAGGACTCGAGAAGAGAAGAGGGGGAGAGAGATGGGGGCTGAGGAGCAGTAAGAAGGGAGGTGGGGCCTCTTGGCATACATCAGAGCAGACTGCAATCAATGGCTGGATGATTGTAATATTGGTGGCGTGTGTTATGCGTAAAAAAGTGGGCACTTTTTGAAAATTCTAAGTTAAGAGGATGCATGCCCTTGACAAGACCTCTTTCATCAACCAGTAAACCCTTCATTGCATTTGAAAATCCTGGTAAAATATTCAGAGGGCTGTTCAAATTAGGCATGTCCATTTTGGGATTTGTGTTCCGACACAAGAACATTGGTTTCTAATACATACCTAATTATGTATTAGGTACCTCTACTATTTTCAGAGGACGATAGTGGCATGCAGAAGAAAAACCCACACCTGCGTTTCAACATCAGTAAATGTTTTGACAATTATACCCAGGCCAAAGTGTAAGCCCTCAACTGCACTGGCATGATGAAACTCAACCAAGGCACAGACAGAAATGTGTGAGAAAGAGTGTACATTTCAAGAGTGTTTTTGCAAGAGTGATATGTCACATACGTGACGCGGCCCTTGCGAGTGTGTATGCAAGTGTGTGCGCGTCTGCGAATGTGTGAGGAAAAACAGAGATAGACAGAGATAGGGGCATAGGCACTCCTTACCTCGAGCAGCCGAACTCTGACTTTATTGTAAGCCTTCAGCCAACGCACTTTGGATGGAGAACATGGTGGGGGTCCGCCCTCAAAGAAACTAGCAGAGAGGAAATGCAAAATATATTCAAGAAGGAATAAAGAATGAAGAGTTTGGGCATGGAACAAATACATGTTTCTCAGCGCTTTCAGTCTTTTTAAGTGTTTTCCTGAGAAACAGCCATTACAATGTGAAACAACCTTCACTGATTGTACCTGATCTGCTTCTCTGTCCTCTTGTCTCGACTGTCGAGCGGTTTGGGAAGAATGATGGATTCCTTCAGGTCTTTGTTGGATCCAGGCTCAGGGACGGGTCTCAGTTCCTTCTCAGCCTCCTCTCCCTCCTCTTCCTCCCAGGCCGACCGTTGGCTGTGAAGAGAGGGCCTAGGGCAAGCGGTGCGAGGGGCTTCTGGGTCAAGCTGTTCCTCTGGGTCATGTTGGTCTTCTGGGTCTGAGCTCAAACGAGAGCTCGCTTGGCTGAGGTTCCCTGAAGACCCAAATCGGCTGCTATTTGCCGGGCTGCAGAGAGAAACAGGGACAGGATATGACAGATGAGTATAGGGAAGACTGTCACTTGGAAAGATTAGAGTGATAGATTTACCTGACAACAAAGGGATGAACTGTGTCAATCTATCTATAGACAGGGAACAGACAGTCACAGGGAACAAGGGGCTGGTAATCATTTGGTAGGACAGTCATTACTAACAGGGGAAGGCAAAAGCGGATAGAATTAAAAGAAAAATTGCATGATTACCCCTTTCATATATCTATTTGAAAAATCCACTATTATGCAAGAAATATCCCTTAGTAAAATAATTCTCAGACGATGTTTCAAGGTATGTGTGAGAATGCCGCATCAACAGCTTCTGTTAGGTGTTAATTACCTTCACACTTGCGTTTTCAAAGTCTTATAGTTTAAAATGTAGTTAATTCAAACTTTGTTAAATTCATAGGGGTTGGGTTTCCTGATAACACAAAACCTGCTCAGCAAAAATAGTCACACTACCAGCAATAGTTAGCCCTCACTCAATGAGAATTATACTCTATCATTATTGGGTTAATACAGTGCCCAGAAGGCTATGTCAGATTGGACAATTAAGCCCTTTGATCCACAGGAAAAATACTGGGATTGAAAAAGAAACTACTACCTCCACATTATGTGGGCGAGTGGCTGTGCTAACGAGGGAAGTGGTCCTTTGCCTTAACCAGCGGGATGATTTACTTTGTATTGGGTGGAGGCCAAATTACTTCTCGCCATTCCTTTTATTTCCATGTCCAGCTCGCCACAGCGGTGTGCCTAGCCCTGCCAGCATAAATCTCCCCAGGCTATATTCATCTAAACAAATTGGCTGGCGCTTGGAGAATAATTCAGAGAGCCCTAGGGGCAGGGAGGAAGGCTGGCATAAGGCTTCCCACAAGTGAAAAGCTAATAAATAAAGGCTATTGGTTTCTTTATGCATTGCACGTCCATCAATGTCAGGGACGTACAAAATGGCTTTTGAGCGCCATTCCAAGCTAGTTCTATATTTTTATTTGTAAAACGTATAAGGTCAATGATGAAGTTGTAGGCCCTGACTAACTACAGAAATGACATTAAATGTATGATTTCCTTTTGTAATTCTAAGCTTAAAATATATGCTGATTTGGAGTAAGCAAACTGAAGTGTTTAAAGCTGAGGTAAAAGGCATTCAAATGGACATGAAAAACACGGAACAACAACAAGCTACAAGGGTCTTCTAAAAAGAGAGGCCAGGAAAGGATGTGTTACAGCTACCTACTAAGATATAAAATATGACGGCATAATAAATGAATCTGGATGAGTCATTTATCATGTTGTGCACTAGCCTTTTAGCGGTTTCCTTCATCAGTAAGTTCTTCGGTTGTGCTAAAGTAGACGGTGGGGGTGATAGATCAGTGGGGGTGTCCATGTCTTTCTCTACCTCACAAGGTCTGATCTGAATCTGTGGTTTGTCAGAACTCTCTGTGATTGATGCAGTTTCTGAAGGGAATCTTGACCGTGCACACTGAGCAAGAGTTTCACTGCTTCCTGGACTCTTGTCCATGCTTCCAGTTTTGGTGGAATTATCAGTTGGACCTTCGGTGTCACTTTCATCAGCGCTTCCAGTCTCGTCAGAATCCGGTGAGGGTTTCTCAACCATAGATGAGCATACCTCAGCTTCTGGCTCATGGATTCTTTCATCGCCCGGTCTAGAATCTTGAGGCTGTGGTTGAGTTGTGATAACTGGAGGAGGGCTTTCAGCTTTAGGAGATTCAGGACTCTGCCATGGAAAGCCAAGTTTCTTCCCAAACATAGAAGCGGCGGATGGAGTTTCCTCCTTTTCTGTGGGTTTTTCTTCCTGAAATATACCGGCAGAAAGGTTTTTGAAACCAGAGAAGAGGCCTCCATCCGATGGTGGTGGTTGTGGTGTCTTGGTTGCAGGGGATTGAGTTGGTGCAGAAGAGAACATAGACCCAAGAGATGATGCTCCCCCTGCTGCTCCAGACATGAAACCCCCGAATGTTGGAGCAGACAGAATAGGAATGTCAAACATACCCTTAGAGGGTTCTGCAACCAAAGGTTCGGTTTTATCAACCCCTGAAGAGTTGGGTTCCCCTGAAACCTCAAGTGGCTCCTTGTGTGTAATCTCTCCCTCAGAATCAACAGTTTTCCCTTCATCAGACGGCTTAGAGGATACCACATCCTCTTCATCTGACTTATCTGTTCTTTCTGCTGGTTCTAATGACCCTTTCTCTGCTGTTTCAGATGCAGGTTCTTGAGCCTTCTCCTCAGCCAACAAAGTTTCATCTGTTCCTGTGTCGGCTTTGTCACTCAGCCCTCCAACATTGCTAGTTGTCTCCTTTGAAGTTGGATCAGGGGGACCTTGTCCACCAGGCTCCTGTTGGGTCTCTGGCCCTTTAAACATACTGAACAGATCACCAGTTAGTGACTCAGTGGGCAGGCTTGTTGATAGACCGAAGAAAGAGCTTTTCTGTTGAGGTTGACCTGCAGCAGGAGGGGGAGCAGGTGATGAACCAAAGAACGAAGCTGGTGAGCTGGAGAAAAACCCTGAAGATGCTGGTTTGCTTGGGGCACTTGGTGCTGAGAACATGGACATAAACCCTGAAAATGGAGCTGGCTCAGGAGGCTTCTGTGGCCCTGCTGGTCTGGGTCCAGCCATTCTGGGACCTCCCATTCTAGGACCTCCCATTCTGGGTCCAGCCATCCTCGGCCCTCCCATTCTTTGACCTGGTGGATAGCCAGAGGGTCTTGCCATGCCTGGTCTGGGCTGATGTTGTGGTGGAGGTGGATATTGGTGGCCCATTGGAGGAACAGGACTAGTTACCTGAGCTCTTTCAGTTTCTGGGGCTTGAATTATTTCAATCTTCTCTACCTCAGTTGGAGGTTGGACAGTCTCAGTATTCTTCTCTCCTACAACAGATGAATCAACTCCCACAGGTTTTTCCTGTCCCTCTGAAGCTGTATCTGCCTCCAATGTAGATTTCCCACATTCTATAACAATTGTATCTGGTTCTTCTGTAGATGCCTCTGTCTTGACCTTTGCTAATTCATGTTCCGTGGCTAGATTTGGAGATAGTACATCTTTGTTTAAATCGCCAATACCTGTTTCTGTACTTGAAGTGACTTCTGCATCATCTTTAACCATATCATCAGATTGATCTGATTTCTCAACAGCAGGTACTTCAGATTCAACAGCAGTGATCTGAGGTGCCAGATCATCAATATCTGATTCCACAGTGGTTTTCAAGTTCTGCTCAAATTGATCCACTCCTTGTGATTCAAGTGTTTTCTCTGGTTCTTCTGGTATCTCCTCAGACTTTACAAGAACAGTTGAATCTATTTGTTTTTCAGTGTCTGTTCGGGCTACAGGTTGCTCTGTATCTGCCAACATTTCTGGGAGCTGATCTTCTTTGCATGGAATCTCTTCTTCCTGTTGACTTTCTACTGTTGGACCAGGACTCTCTGTCTCTTTAGATGCAATATCAGCATCAGGAATATTTGCAACATCTGGGAAACAGGACTCTTGAGTCTCCTCGAGTTTCTGATCAGCTACTTGGTCACCTTGCACTGACACTACAAGATCTGAATCAGGAGGGGCATATTCTAGGCATTGTCCCTCACTGTGCTTACCTTCTAAAACTGAAAGTTTGTCTGTTTTATTTTTGACTTCAGTGACAGGTGGCTGCTCAATAACCAGTTCTTCATCCACACAAGCCACTGCTTCAGGTTTGGGTTGATCTGATTTCTTCTCATCTCCCATGAATGACATGCTAAGGAGTCCAAATGCACTTGTTTTAGGTTTGTTCTCTTCAGAACCAAGAGAAAACATAGAGGGCACTTTGAATATACTCTCATTCTCAGTTGGTTTAGAAGCCATTGCGGGTGCAACTCCTGGGGCCTGACTGGGTGCTGGCTGTTGCAGTCCACCAAACATGGGAAACATACTTTTTACAGGCGGTTCTTTGTTAGTGGATGGTGCCATGCCTCTAGGACCAGCTGGAGGAGGAGCACTAGGACCCCCAAACATGGAAAACAATCCAGATCCAGAAGTTTCTTTAGGTGCTGTAGAACCAGGGAGGATGCCACCAAATATAGAAGACCCAGTTGCAGGTGGTCTTTGAGGAGGGGCACCACCAATCTGAGGCCCTCTTGGACCTGCTGGTTCCTGAGGAGTAGGTCCACCAAACATGGAGAACAGCCCTTTGCCTGGAGGTTCTTTGGGTGGAGGGCCTCTAGGTGGCATAGTACCCACAGAAGGACCCCTTGGACCAAGTGGTGGCTGAGCAGTAGATCCACCAAACATGGAGAACAAGCCCTTTCCAGGGGGCTCTTTAGGAACAGATGCTTGTGGTGTTGGTCCTCTTGGTACAGGGGTATTTGGTCCACTGAACATTGAAAACAAGCCTGCTGCTGGGGTATCTTTGGGAGCAGAAGAGCCAGGGAGAATGCCACCAAGGATTGATGATCCAGTCTGTGAGGGTGTCTGTGGACTTGCAGTTGAGCCACCAAACATTGAAAATAAACCTTTGCCTGTTTGTTCTTTAGGGGCTTCAGCTTCTGGTTGGGCAACATCAGGAGCCAAGCTTTCCTCTTTGGGTGGTAAGATCTCGGTAGAGGGAGGTGCATCAGCTGCTACACTGGGGTCCTGTTTCCTTTCAGCCTCTGTTTCTAGAGTTTCTTCAGGCACCTCAAAGATTGGTTGTTCTTTTACAAGAATATCCTGAGGCAGAGGTTTACTTGCTGCCACAGCCTCTGCATCTACATCAGCAACATCTATAGTTTCTGAAGAGGTTGCTTCTACAGTTGAATATTTCTGAGGTTCATCTAATTTCAGGGTTGAGGGCTCCTCTGGCAGTGGAGGAGTGATCTTGTCTGTGGGGACAGTGACTGCATCTGAGGGGAGAGAGGTGATATTCTCTGCGGGTGTAGTGACTGCATCTGAGGGGAGAGAGGTGATATTCTCTGCGGGTGTAGTGACTGCATCTGAGGGGAGGGAGGTGGTATTCTCTGTGGGGATAGTGACGGCATCTGAGGGGAGGGAGGTGGTATTCTCTGTGGGGATAGTGACTGCCTCTGAGGGGCAAGAGGTGGTCTTCTCTATGGGGATAGTCGCAATCTCCACTGACAAAATGGAGGACTCCACTGTTGGGAGGGTCGTGCACTCGTCTGTGGGAGTACTACTTGTCTCTGATGTCATTCTTGTGGTTTCTAGCGGAAGGGGTTTTAACTCTTCTGATAGAACAATCGTATCTTTAGTTGTGGTTTCATGGGTTATGATATCTTGTGCGTTAGTGGACTCTTTCAGTAGTAAAGTGCTAGGTTCCACTGGATGGGCTAATGACTCTTCAGGTGTGATTTCAGTGGTTTCCAAATCCTGTGATTTAATGGCTTCATCTGGTGGTGATGTTTTGAGCTCTTCTGATTGGTGAATTATCCCTTGAATGGTTCCACTATAGGTCAACTCGTCCCGTGGTTCGGCAGATATGTCCTCTGCTTCACAGAACGTTGATTCTGGATACTCAGTGGGTGTCGTGTCCTCATGAGTAGAGACCTCTAGGGAAGTCTGTTCTTCACTCGTGGGCTCATTTGACTCCAGGGTATCTTCCTTTTCTGTCATCTCTTCCTCTGGGGTACTAGCAGCTGAGACCCAAATGTGGGGCAATAACCTCCTCTCAGGTGTAAGCTGCCGCAAATCGGGCAGTCCATCAAAGGATGCAATCCCTACAGGGAGAGATGACGGAGGAGTTGTTTTCTCTGTGTCTTGAGAAGACATGCATTCCACAGTTTGTGTGTGTGTAGTATGTTCAGCGCCTTCTAAGCTTTCCTGTTGAGAGACACGAAATTCAGTATTGTTCACATCCTCTGATGTGACCTCTCTGAGAGCAAGCTCTGAGGACTTGATTGCAGATGTCTCCTCTGACTGGAGTATTGACTGATGGGAGGGCTCAGAGATTATATCTCTAAGTGACAATTCTGGAGTTGGAGAAACTGTAACAGTCTGATCCGTTGTAATTGTAGTACTGACTGCTTGTGTAGCATCTGCATGTGATGGTACATATTGTGAGCTTGGAAGAACAGGTATGGAAGTAAATCCTCTAGTTGGTGTCTCACCGGATGGTGAGGCAGCAGGGGTGGACTTTGGATATGCCAGAGGACTGGTGCTATTCAGCATCGATATTTCATCTGATATTTTAGAGGTTGCTGATTCTATAGGAGTGGTTCCTACCTGGGAGGTCAAGACTGTATCTGATATTGGTCCACTGACTGCAGAACTTACTACACAAACAGATTTATCTTTTGTTAGAGACTGTGCAGAGCTGTCACAGGGTGGATCATGTGAACTTTGCCCCGACAATTTATACACTAAATCTGGAAGAACCTTAACAGGGGGTGAAGGGATTTGAGGAGCTGTGACAATTGTTGGTATGACATGTTGGATATTCAGATCAACATTACTTGGCATTGAAGTAGCACGGTCAGATGCTGCATGTGCCACAGTTGTGCGGGTGGGAAGCACCTGACACTTGTCCTCCACTGATACTGAAGCAGGTGGCATGACAGAAGGATCTCTTTTTGAAGCCATATCCAAGGTTGTGGCAGCTCTTTGTGTAGGCATGATAGGGGGTTGAGAACTTGATTGACCACTGAATAATGAGACCAGATTCTTTACCGATCTATCAGTAGTTGGACAAACTGCAGGTGTTGGTTTAGGAGATGGGCAGGGGCTTGGAGTGGTAACTATCGGACCCAATTCCAGTGATTCTGTTCTTACGGTTGATTTAGATGTAGTACTTTCTGATGTGGTGGCTTGAGGAGTAGAACCACTAATCACTGTCACCACTCCTTTAGGTAATGAAGCAGTTTGTAACTGGACAGAAACTGGACATTGACTTGGCCCAGTCTGATGAGAATCCTTAACTGCTTTACTCACTGAAGTTGAAGAGGTAGTTGCAGTCTTTGTCATCTCTTTCGGACTTTGCACAGATTGTGAAACATTTTGGGGTCCATAGCAGTCTGAAGTACTCGAGGCAGGTAATGGCTCTCCATCAGTTGTTCCATAATCGTCCTCGCCAAAGCTGTCTACTGTTGGTTGTTTGATTAGAATCTTTGGTCTGGAGAGAATGCTGTATTGCACACTGTTTTGGCTTTTTATAGCTGGTACAACTGGCTTCGATGTACTCATGTAAACTCTCATGTCAGACTGCTGATGTACTTCCTGTGAGAACACTCTCTGTGCACCAAGAGGAGGTGGCCTTTGAGACAGCTTTGGTTGTCTCCTCTCAGTTACACGTAAATCAGTGGCATGCTGATAATCAATGTCTGGTGAGAAACCCATAGACATAGGTCTTTCCTGTATTGCTTCAGGTACAGATGACTTAGAAATATCCGTTTGTTGATGAGCAATAACGCCAAGAGAACCTGAGTCACTCATCTGTGAATAATTGTGTTCTGATGGTGCCAAGGATTGATTGAGGTGTTGGACACCTGAAAGAATGGTAAGGGGTGGCTCTCTGGGAAGTGATGATTTCCGAGAAGGAGATACGGAGGCATCTCCTCTTACCTCATTATGAATTGCTGACAGTATAGATTGATGTTGGTAATCATATTGATTAGACACCAAGTTCTGGGTCCCTCGTGGAGCGGACAGATCTTCTACTCCATGATCTCTCCTTATTATATTTTTGTTCTCTTCTACCTCTAGAGTCAGATCAACAACTCCCTTGAGTGATTTCTTCCCAGGTGATTTTTCAATGTACCTTTTCTCTAACAATTCAGTCTTTACCTTGATATTTGTGAAATCTATTGGTTGCCCATTTTGCATTTTAGTGTTGTAAGTGGGTGTTTGGGATAATTCCGGACACTGTCTTGCAGAGAAGTCCATAGGCCTATTGTGACATTGGGTCTCCGTGTACAGTTTCCTTGTAACTGAAAAGTCTCCGTTGCTGTGATGTGTAGAGATCTGCTGATGCAGTGAATCGGTTGTGTGCATGGTTGGTCTTTCCTGCCTGATGTTTCCGACGGTGTCAAGCGAATGCCTTGTTCTTTGAGGAAACTGTTGCTGAGATGGTGGCTCCATTATCAAAGAGACACCAACAGACTCAGTTCTCATGAAAGAAGACCTATATTTTACCAATGACATTGCTCCAGTCCATGAATGTTCAGGGACAATTTCAGACGGTTTCTGCATGTGTTTTGGAGACATATCTAAAAAGCCTTTGACAGAATTTGCTGGTGCTGAGGCGTTTTGATGAGGCAACATTTGAGCAGGAGGCTGAGATGCTTGTTGCCTTGAGGCAGAGCTAAACATGTTTGATTCACCACAAAGTAAACCATGCTGCGCTGGATCCTCAGTTTTACTTTGATGCTGCAGTTGCCTCATTAGTTGCACTTTGGGAGGAGGTTCTACAATCAAAGACACTCCAGCAGAGTCGTTCCGAGTCATTAAAGTGGTCACTGGCCTTTCTTTCACAAGTGCCATTGCATTTGAATAGTTAGGCTCAACAATCTCTACATTAGGAGTTATCTTTGGGGACATGTCTAATGTGCCCTTAACAGAGTTTGCTGGAGCTGAGGCTATCTGATATGGCTGTACTAAGGATTGCTTTCTGGCATGTACAGAATAAGATGGTTGGAGTACAACAGGACTTGAGGCAGCAGTTGTTCCTTGAGCCTTGACACCAAGTTCAGTCTGTTTTTGACCTGGTTGTTCTTCAGATCTTGGTTCCTCAACCACTAAGGGAACACCAACAGCGTTGACTCTAGCAAGTGCTCTGGATGATGGTTTGGTTTTCACCATTGATATCCCTCCCATCTGGTTATAGTCTCTTTCGTCAATATTTCTCGTCAATACTGTTGGGGATGGCTTGGGAGACATATCCAAGGTTGCTTTTACTGTATTTGCTGGAGCTGATGCCATACGATATGTTTGGATAGAGGGTGAAAAAGGTGCATTCTGATTAGAGAGTGAAAACGACCTGGTAAGCGCACCTGACATCAGAGAAGTCTGTTGCTGTAGAGCTGGTTTTTCTACCATATGGCCAACAAACTGGGCATTAGTTATGACTTGACCATACACATATTTTTCTTCATTGGGAGTTTCATGTGCTGAAAGTTCCACAACAAATGGGACACCAACAGAGTATTTCCTTGCAAGTTCACGAGCAGATGGCTTGCTCTTCACAAGTGGAATTGCTTCTATAGATGTCTCATACATGTCTTCAGCTGACTTCTCTTGTGATTTGGCAAAAGGTTTGGACATATCTAATGTAGCTGTAATTGAGTTAGCTGGTCCAGACGAGTCTTGGGAGGATCGCAGACCCATGGACTGGTTTGAGACACATGATTTCTGTGCAAAGGCTGACCTCCTGTCAGTAGGTACCTGCTGCCTTATGACTGGACTTACTAACTTGGAACCAGTTGTGGTTTTACTTTGCTCAGGCTGTTGCTGCACATCGACTGTAGAATGTGAAGGTAATGTTTGTACTCTTTGGATATCAGGAAGTTCTTTGTTTGAGGAAAGATCCAGAGACCCATGACGTTTAGACATTTCCTTCAAGGGATCATAAGTTGAGGACCTTCTATTTAATAATGACACCGCTTCAGTATCAATATTCTCAGAGGGTTCCTCAGCTAAATAGGATTGTTGGTGAGATGGCTTTGGTGACATATCTACGGCAGCTTTTATTGAATTGGCAGGTGCAGTGGCTGTCTGATAGGGTTTGGCAGTAGTGGCAATACATCGAATAGGCTGGTGTGTAGATGGTTCCTGTGCAACTCCTCTGTTACGGTCTGACACTAGCGCCGGTCTCATAATTGGGCTTACCGTCTGGGCCTTAGGAGAAGACTGACTTTGATGAAGTTGTGGCTGCACAATGCCTGGGGAACGAGAAGTTGATGGGTGCTGTGCAGGAATATCCGAGGGTTCTACTTTCGTGGACAGATCCAGAGACCCACGATGTTTAGACATTTCCTTCAAGGCGTGAGTTGAGGTTCTTCTATTTAATAATGACACTGCTTCAGTATCAATATTCTCAGATGGTACCTCAGCTACGTTGGCCTGTTGGGGAGATAGCTTTGGTGACATGTCTACAGCAGCTTGAATTGAGTTGGCAGGTGCAGTGGCTGCCTGATAGGGTTGGGCAATCGTCAACTTGTTCAAAGAAGATTGTCCTTCTGCAAAGACGCCTCTCTTACTGCTTGATGGAGTCTGTGGCCTCAGACCAGGACTGACCATCTGGGTATTAGGAGGAGACTGACTTTGTTGCAGTTGCTGCTGTACAATTTCTGGAGAGTACGAAGGAGATGACTGCAGATCGTGGATATTTGTGGAAAGATCAAGAGACCCATGAAGTTTAGACATTTCTTTTAAAGCATCACCGGTGGAGGTTTTCCGGTTCAATAAGGACACTGCTTCTGTTAACACTGTGGCTGACTCCTCCTTTTGTTTTGGAGATAGTTTCGGAGACATGTCTATGGCACCTCTGATTGAGTTTGCTGGTGCTGAGTCAGAATGGGAAATTTGACATGATAGAGAGGCTCTTCGGTTAAGTGGTGGTCTCTGGCTAGAAATGGAATCATACCCAGGTCTTATGTCAGGGCTTGGGGATCTCCTAAGTGAAGGTGAATCATGGCCAAACCTTATGTCTGGGCAGGAGGATCTCATTGATGAAGATCCATACCCAGCTTTTACTCCATAACTGAGTGGAGCCATTGATGGGGATTCATTCATGATCCTTATTTGTGTGCTGGACGACCTTCTCATTACAGAACTTTCACGATCCTCTCGGATTATAGGGCTGGATGATTCTTTCGATGAAGCAGGGATATCTTCAACATTTTTTTCTGGGCAAGGTGATCCTCTTACAGGAGTGTAATGTGGAATTCTGTTCCACATGGAGGGTTGAGGGGAAACCGTTTTAAGAAGTGGAACACTGGGCACACTTTGAGAAGGAAGTTCAGCCTCAGTTTGTTCGTATGAAATTTCTGTTTCTTCCTCCTCAATCTCTTTAGTCAGATCTACTACAGCAGTTGGTTTTTGATCTACAGACATCTGCAGATCTTTTTCTTTTTTTTCTTTTACCCTTTTTAATTTATACTTTGTAAAGTCAACAGCCTGCATGTTTTGCTTCTCAGTCTGCAATGCGCCCTTCTCCTTAATATTCTCTTCTTTTTTACAGACAGTTGGAGAGAAGTCCAAAGGTCGGTTACACAACTGAGGCTCAGCATTAATTTTGCAATGTTCTGTTCCCTGGTACTTGGGAATCATAATGGCTCTATTATCAGTTTTATCTTTTGAATGTGAAAATGGTGTCTGAGGTGATTTTACTCCAGTGTGTTGTTGAGGTGACAGAGGGGCTTTGTTTGCCTGCTGAATGGTAGTTGGATCTCTTGACTGGGATGGTTGCCTGGTAAGTTGTGTCCTCTGTGAGGCAGGCACTGGTGGTGCACCTGAGGATGCAGTTGGAAGTGTAGGTAGAACTCGACCACATGCTGTAACTGCTGATTTTCCATTGTGTTGCATAGTGGACGGTGCCTCTTTGACCATATCAGATTTCAAACTCTGAATACCAGAGGACAGCACACCCTTTTCCTGTTTGTCAATAGAGTGTGTCGCCTGAGCAGAGGATGACACAGGTATTTCAGAGATCTTTCTCTCAGGTGAGGCAGCTCTTGGTACTGATGAGGGGGTTTCAGGGAGCTTTCTATGTGTGGAAGGTGTGCTAGCCACAGGGATTTTTGATGAAATTGTTTGCGAAATTGAGCTGGCAATTGAGCTTGCTGTTGTAGTTGTTTTACCTGTGTGTGGATCAGGGGACCCACCAACAATTCCACCAATAGTTGAAAGGATAGACGTTTTCTGTTTCAGATGGTCAGCAGCTGTTTTTTCTTCAGCAAGCCCAATCCTTATTTCAGGTATGGAAGAACGTTGATGTGAAGGTAGTTGTGGGCCATGCATCCTTGGAGATAACGTGTTGTATGACAATGTAAGGTCAATCTTCTGATCTTTCCAATAAGGACCTCCATGACCATTTTTCAGTGCTGTCAAAGTCATATCAGTCGCCACTAATGGCTCTTCTTGATACTCATAACCAGTTTGTTTAGAGTCCATTTTGATTTTTTTCAGCTTGTAAACACTGAAGTCAACAGCCTGCTCTGTTTGAGACACAATGGACTCCTGAAACATCTGGGAGAAGCTTTCCAAGTTCATGTTCATAATCTTGTTACCTTTCTCAAAAGCAGAGGTGAGATCCACAGGAGCATTAATGAGCTGAGATTCACTCTCATGTTGACCCGGAATCCAGAGGCCGTCACTTTCATTGTAGAGCGGAATCTTGAAGCCACAAAGGGTGACTTTATCGTTTTCTCTTTGTTTCAGAATGTTCGCAATGTTTTCAGTAATTTGACCTAAGGTCTGTAAATCCTCTGGTGCAGCACATGCATACAAGTGCTGACCAGCTCTGTCAGTTAGAAGAGAGTAAATAAACTCATCATCCGTATAAACATAGTACCCACAATCCCCTGTCTCAGCTGGCCACCACATTCCTTGATTCAACAACGAAAGCCATTGCTGGTACCATTCAGAGTCATCAAACAACCTATCCTCATTCATATCTCCAGGAATTCCTGCAGAGCTGCTGAGATCTACGGCACCATGGGTCAAATCAATGGGCCCCTTCTTGAATGCAAGTCTTTTTAAAAAGTCTGTTGCTGTTTTAAGGTCAAGCTCACTTTTTCCAAGTATGGACTTTCCAAGCCCAGATTTATCGACAACTTGACTGAATTCATGGGTGCTGCATTCAATTAGAGACTGGCACCTGCTGAGCTTGGTCTTTGTCTTTTCTGTTGACAAATTCAAAGCACTACCTGTTTCAATCCAAGGTTTTTTAGTCCCAATCCTATCTTGATTATGATCACCCAGATTGTCACAGCTGCTCCAAAGTTTCTTTTCCCTGCAAGTCATGTCAAACAGTACAACATCCTCCTCCACTGGTCCAAAAAAACCATTCTGAGGTTGTCGATCTGATGTCCAAGGATGTGACGGTATGTGAAACTGGCCGGTATCCATTTCTTTAGGGTCCCAGAAAGATTTTCCACGGTTTTCCCAAGTTACTCCTGCATTTGTTGCTGGAATGTACCCCTGGCCTGCGTGGTATCTTTCCTGAACTTGTTGAGGATTTGCCAGAGCTTCATTCAAGGCATAGTCATTGAGCTGCTGCCAAAGAAGGGCCTCAATAAGACACTGATGCTCATATAGTTCTGGGGGGATAACACCATGTTCAGCAAAGTTGTATAATAGATCCTGGTAACCATATTCATCAGCTGTACCATACAAAAGGCGTTGTATTTCCTCCAGGTAGTTCTGGGTTGGATTCTGATAATTTTGAGAATATGGACGTTCCTGACTAGCTTTAACAGTCAATGTTGAGGTCACACTTCCTGTGCTGGGTGGTAAAGTGGTATTAGGAAGTTCCTCTTTGTTCTGCTTGGGAAGTAGTCGATCAAGAAAACCTTTTTCAGTTTCCTTCGCAGAGGGTGGAATATTGCTCTCACTTGGCCCTGACTTAAATATGGTGGACAGCAAACTAGGTGAACTGGTACTTGTGCTGGCCATTGCTTCATCTTGAGTGATAGATTTTTCTTGAGGTTTAGATGTTGGCACCTCTTCAGTGGCACCAAATAGTCCAGAGAGAAACCCTTTCTGGGTAGGCGGTTTTGTATCTTTTTCCACTCCAGTATCCTGTGACTCGAGTTCTACCGGTTTTGCCCGCTGAATCTGTGGTCTCCCTTGTCCAGGCTTAACAGCAGCTGAACGTGTCTGTTGTTGGCTTTTCTGATCAACAGGAAGTGGAGTACTTGACGTCTGATCTTCAGTTGTGGCAGTAAGCTTGTTAAAGAATCCTGATAGCATTCCCCCTGATTCAGCTTGAGGTGGATTTTGGCCAGGCTTGTTTTGAGATGTATTTTTTTGTGTTGGTTGTTGCTGTGGTTCCGTTTCAGATGATGCAAGCTTAAGAAAGCCAGAAAGCAAACCACCTGTTTGAGCAGGCTGCTGAGCTGTCGCCTGTGGAGGAGCAGGTTTGTTGGCCTGCTGTTGCTGTTCTTGTGCAGGCTGTGACTGGTTAGGGGGTGCATTGTCGCCTATCTTGAAAAGGCCAGAAAGAAATCCACCTTGTTGGTTAGGTTGAGGAGCTTGTTGACTAGGTGCTTGGCCTTGACCTGAAACATTTGATTGGTTACCTTGTTGAGGTCCAGACTTTGACGGAGGCTGTTGTGGTGGATTGTCTGTAGGTGCTAGCTTGTTAAAAAGTCCTGATAGCAGTCCACCCTGCTGAGGATCAGGTGCTGAACTACTAGGCTGAGGGGGGATCTGATTTTGTCTCTGCAAAGGCTGTCTGTTGTTATGCTGTGGCTGTTGCTGGTTTGGACGATTTGAGGGTGACTGCTGCTGAGAAGGAGATGGCTGAGCAGCAGAAAATAACCCAGAAAGAAATCCCCCCTGTTGATTGGTAGGTTGTTGGGGTACATTTCCTCCTTGTTTAGGTACTTGTTGCTGGCCTGGTTGACCACCAAGTAGTGGTTGAGGAGCGCCAGTATCTGCAATCTTGTTAAACAATCCCGACAACATACCTCCAGGGCCACTAGGAGGCTGTTGTGGGGGAACCTGGTTCTGCCTCTGTAAGTTTTGCCGGTTAGTCTGCTGCTGGTTTGCCTGACTTCCTGGTGGTCCTGGCTGGTGTTGCTGCACTGGAGGTTTTTGAGTGGTATCAACAGTATCTGGAGCTCCCAAGCCAAACAAACCAGAGAGAAAACCACCCTGCTGCTGTGCAGGAATTGACTGTTGTGGCGGGGGCTTTTGTGCTTGGTTGGATGCTTGGCTACCTGGTGTTGGTTGCACCAGAGGTGCTGTAGATTCTACTGAAGTTATCTTGTTAAAGAGCCCGGAAAGCATCCCAGTCGGCTGTGGAGTTTGTTGATTAGGTTGATTTCCAGGGGCACCTTGCTGTTGCTGAGTTGCTGCAGGCTGTGCCGTCTCTGTGAACTTGAGCAGTCCACCCAACAGGCCACCTGACTGAGGTGGTGGCACCGCCTTCTGAGGTGGGTCTTCCTGCTGGTCATGACTAGGTAGAGGTTGAGCGGTTGAGGGAGGAGTTTCTGTAGATTCCGGTTTAAGTTGTCCTGACAGAAGACCATCTGGCTGATTTCCAGGAGCAGCACTTTGTGTATGAACCTCCTGTTGCTGGACAGTCTGACCAGTCTGCAATCCTGGTGATGTTTGAGAGGGTTGAGAACCAGCCATACTATCAGAAGCTAACTTTAAAAATCCAGACAAGAGTCCTCCCGTTTGGGTTGGGGGAGCTTGCGAAGCAGCCTGTGTTGGGGCACTCTGGCCCTGCCCAGGGGTTTGCTTAAGCTGACTGCCTGGAGACACTGAATGCGATGGTGTTGCAGGAGCCTGGGCACCAGTTACGTTATCAGCAAATTTCATAAATCCAGAAAGCAATCCACCTGTTTGAGGCGTACCTTGTTGCCCCTGGTTGGGAGTAGGTTGTGAGGCAGGGGAAAACAAACCTGAGAACAATCCACCTTGTTGTGGCTGATTCACACCTGCTTGTACTTTGTTACCCCCAGACATATCTTCTGTTGATGCTAGTTTGAACAGCCCAGAGAACATGCCTTGAGGCTGGGGTTGGGCTTGGGGCTCTGGATGAGATTTAGGAGTTCCTTTTTCTTTAGGCTGGCCCTGAATTTGATCCTTGGGTGTTGAATCACTTTCAAGCTGAGAAGACTTGTCAATCGGAGCCAGTGGATCAGCCAACACCTGTCCTGAGCCAGAATCTGTGCCTTCCAGTTTTGCAACATCAGATGGTGTGACATCTGTGGCCGGAGGATTTGTTGATTGTTGAGCTGGATCACTCGCTGGCGCCTTGAAAAGGTTAGAAAACCATCCTGTATCCACATTCCCTTTGGGTACACTATCAAGGAGTGCAGCACGACTTGGAGAAGGGGTTCTAGCAGTGGTAGGTGGAGCAGCCTTTTGATCAGCACTGAGGTCTTCACCAGATGCAAATTTCAGAATCCCTGAAAGCATACCCCCCTCTGCTTTGGGTGGCTGTGGTGCAGAAACATTTTCAGAAGAGAAGAAAGGTAGTTTAAGTTTACTGCCAAGAAACGACTCCTCTGTAGGTTTTTCTGTTCTGATGTCCTCTGACGACTTAAACATGGAGAACATGGAAGGGGCTGTGGATGTTTCTCCCTGGGGGGCCTTTTCAGGAGGAGCTGTAGACATGAGGGAAGTAAAGGATTTCTTAAAAGGGCTGAAGAACCCTGAGTCTTCAGTAGAGGGTTCACCTGTTGGCTTTGTGTCAGATGTTGGCTCAACAATCGTTGGTGTCAGTCTTTGCTGAATGTCAGGGATCTCCCCAGACGACTCCGTTTCTGGAAGAAGCTCAACTGATCCACTTCCTGTATCAGGAAGGAGTTCTACTGATCCACTACCTGACCTTTGACCGGAGCCTGGTCTCTCTAGGCTTCTGGATCTGTCTATAGATTCATTTATTTGTGGAGATGCACTCCTTTGCACTAGTGGTTGAGGCGATGTTTCTCCAGAGGACGGCTTACTGGAGAACAGCCTCATGGGACTAAGCCTTCCTAACACTGAGTCAACAATAGAGGTAGATTCCTGAGTTTGCTCACCACTGCCTTGCGTCTCAGATCCTGGTGTTGTGCCCTGGTTAGTCTCCTGTTGCTGGCTAGGATCTGAGGACTGAAAGGGCAGAAGAGACTGAAGGGAAAATTTCTTCTCAGTCGCTGGCTCCTGAGAGGCAGGAGGAACAATTGCCACTGGGGTAGGGCTACCAGCAGATTTGGGAATGAAAGAGAGAAGTTTGGAAATGCCTGACTCTGTCTGTGGGGGTTGGGGGGAGGTGGATGGTGTTGGGGTTGGACCTTCAGGAACCTCAGAGGCCTCTGCGGGCTTGGAACCTGTTAAGGTGCTGAACAAGGAGCTCATGGCATTTTTCACCCCAGCTATGCCCTGCTCTACAGCAGTGTCTTCTTTAATTTCAGCTAGCTTTGCTTCATCACTCTTGGCCTCATCAGCCTTGGCCCCGGCACTCTTGGCCTCTTCCGTTTTCACAGTAGTTGGCAATGCTGGCAGTTTTCTCCTTGGCGACTTTGGTAATGTTTCAAATTTGTTGATTTCCTCCTCTTTCTCTGCCAGGTATTCCGACACAGAGTGAACCAAATTTTGAAGTTCATCCATAGTGTCTACATATTCGTCATGTGGTTCATCCACTGGAGACAATGCCTGATCCTGTCCAGGGCCTGCGCTTCCCTTACTCCAATAGCCTTGTGCTCCGTAAGGAGAGACATACTTGCCTGGGTAGTAGTAACTTTCGTATTCATATGTGACGTCTCCCTCAATAAAAGTCAGGTCATCTAGCTCCTCCTCCGACCCAAATGAGAACTGCATCTCGTCTGACCCAATAGAACCATACTCGCTACGGGCCCTAATTCTCGCAACCTCTTCCCTGGCAGCTTCCGCCTCCTGGTAGGCAGCATAGTTTTCTAGCGTGTCCTCTAAAGCTGTCTTGGCCCATAACCTGGTCTTATACAAAAGACTCTCTTTGTCCCTTTGCTGTTGAATTTGCTTTATGGAAGGAATTATGTCAATTTCAGGTGGTGAGGATTCATCCTCAAAGCTTCCTGCCTCTTTATAAACAAGACGCACTTCGGTGCTGCCAAAGCTGCGGCTCTTCCTCCGGAGTCTTCCCGTGTCGTCAAGTTCCTCTGGTCCATCATCAAGCGACCCTGCGTCACACTCCACTGTTTGGTAAAACCTGCTACCTTTGGACTCGCTCGGGCTGTTAGATATACGATAGATGATGCTCTTGTCCTCGTCTTCCCAGGTCTTCTGATCCTGGTCTAGGTAATCGTCCAAGATCCCACCGTCCGGCACATTGAATTTACTCTCCCAGTCCTCCACACCCATCCCAGAGTCAACAGGGATAATCTGGATCCCACTCTTCCTGCGAGAACGTCTACATTGGACATGAAACATGACACATATCATGCAGGAAGGAGTGGAAATGCAAGGAGTGCAGTTGCAAAAGAAAGAAGGAAAACAATAGTTAGCAGTGAATACAAATACTGATACATGCAACAACAACAAAAAGATGTATTTCAAAGTCAATGACATGAATGCGTATGTACTATAAGCGCATGGTTGTGGTAACAAATCAAGGCTTTGCACGAATGGTTGTAATGATTGCAAAGATACTGTTTAGTTGTGAATCGAACAAGACACAACCCAAACTATCAGTTCAGAGCAAAATTACCAAATCCAACTTTCAGAGCTCAAGGTTAAACACACAGGTTCAGGTACAGGCAAGTAGAAAACAAATACTAGCACATTAAGGTATATTTGAATTCTCAGCCTTTTAACCAGGTTTTACAGTTGTGAAACACAGCATTATGGTTCAACTCCTGTGCTCTGTCATTTGATTACTCTGCTACGAACAGCAAAGCAATAATGTGTCACTGTTCCAGTGTGTTTGTTTACCTGTGTTCTCTGGTTTCTCTGTAGTCCAGTTCATAGCTCTGCACAGAGTCTGTCTCCCTAGTCAGGCTTTCGTGTTGTAGCCTGTGGCCAATCGGGTACTGGTGTAAAGAGGAGTTGGGTTGGGGTGTGGTGTAGTATCGTGGAGGCCGGACGCCACTCTCACTGCGGTAGTCACTGTCACGATCCTCCACTGCACTGTCATGGTCATCCAATGCTGGGAGGAGAGGAAACATGAGGATTGATGGAGGAAAAAAAATACTTTTTCACCTTGTTTGATGCATAAAGTTTATACAATTTTATGAAGATCTTGATCCAAATACCAAAACAATCCATGAAACAGTCCATTTTTATAGTGTTTTTCATGATGATGGTAATCAAAACTACCAAGAGAAGAAAGTGGAGTTCTAAAAGTTCTCAACGACCTATAAATTAACGCAAACCTCCCCATTTCTTCTCAATCGAAAAATATTTTACTAGTTCTTTGATGTTATACTAGCTGCAGAACATGTAGTACTGTCAGCATAATTTTCCATATGACTAACATAGAAGCATCTCTTTTTAAACCATAGGGATAAGAAAGTAAAGGGAATAGCAAACCTGCAGTGTATCTCATTATCTTAAAATGCCCTTAAGACGATTGATTTAAAGTTCCAAGATTCTGTAGCTAAGCTTTAAGCTACAGGGAAAGACAAACAAAACAAACTTTCTACTTAAACGAGGTGGTCATGTACGAAGAAAACCACCTATCCATCTGGGATGCCTCAATTAATTGAACCTTTTGCTCAAATCATTAATTATACATCACTACGGACATGTAAATATTTCAATTCAGGAATCATGTGTGTAGCATTCTGAACTACAAACAGGCAAAACAGCACATCCTACTGCTCATTTGACGGTATTATTTTCCTCTGAATATCCAAATATCCTAACTCAATGTCCCGCCATCAAACCGTACACAGAATTTGGGGCAATCTAAAGTATTCTGGCTCCCTCTAGTGGTCTGCAGCTGGAATGGGATGGACAAATGTAGGACTGGAGACATAACAGTATTCCTTTAATCACTTGTCAATGCTCTTTTAGTAACCAAAGTACAAAGTTTCTTTGTCATTTAAATATGCTCAGATATAGCACAAAAACTTCCACAGAAATTACATACTGTACGTTACAAAGCAAGAGAAAAATGAGGGGGAAAAGGCCCAACCATGCATTAATAACTAGGGGAAAAGACATGAGGAAAACTGAATTGAAAAAACATCAGATTTGGGTTGTGTACATACTCTGTTCGGTCCATCCGAAATAACTCCAGCTGCCTGATGGCACGGAAGCAAGAGTTCAAATAGCAGAAGCAAATGTGGGCAAGGAAAGTGAAGGGGCGTTTAAACAACACACCATTTATATCCAAGGGTATAAACTCTCCTCATGAAGAAAAAATAAATAAATGTGGAACAATCACGCAACAGTATCATGTACTGAAAGTATTGCCAGAGGTGATGCAAGAAAGAAATGGAAAAATGATGCTGTGACATGACACTTAATGGCCCTCCCAGCCAAAACGGACACAAAAAACGGGAGATTATCTGAGTAAGCGTCGCCCATGACAGTAGCACAATGGTCAAAAGAGGAGACAGAGAAAAGGAGAGATGTCATTTAAAATGCTGGGGTGAAAAAACCTACAAAGCAATAATGTTGGAATAATGAAACACTCTCAGAAAAACTAAATCCATGTTGACAGAAGACAATCGAGTACTCAAACATGCAATGGAACATGCAAGAAGATCACATCCATAGTCACCTGGCATCTGACTAACCTTCAATCTACAATACGTCAGCCTGTCCCACAAACCCTCTTCACCCACCCCTCACCCAATTGCAAAGCCTTGAATCACAAACCCTCCTCATCTCTTGGCCCTATCATATCCCATATCCCACTCTGCCCCAGAACATAACCCCCTCCGAATTCTAAACCCTATGGCATAATCTTATCCTAGCTTTTATTTCTGGAAAATAACTTTCCCCAATAGCAGAATTTGTCAGACTTACAGCACTGAGAAGGTGCAGATGCCATTCTCCTTCTCTGAACTTCCTCCTGTAGTGGGTACTAGAGAATAAAACAGGCGACACTGTGATTGTTGTAGTAGCCATTTCAAACCACAAGGTGGCAGACACGTGTCGGAATGGCATGACCGTCACGTCTCCAGATTAAATCTCCTTAAACTTCATACAAAGTGAGTGTGAACTTTTAAGGAGACGCTCAAATTGCATGAGAACATGCTGCCATTTAGCTCCAAAAAACAAGTAAAAAAGAATTAAATTCTTTATGCTGCAAAGGATCAGGAAATTCAACACCACTGATTTGTAAAAGCAAGAAGAAATTAGGGAGAAAGAACTGCCCTCAAAAACATAATTGAGTGGAAATAACCGAGCACAATGAACTGACCTCATCGTGTATCCGCATGGCATTGATGCGCTCCAGTTTACTGGTCCAGTATTGGGCCTCATCATCGGGTATATCTAATGTAGAGGGAGGGATAGGAACAGAGGCATGGAGGGGGGGAGGCCGAGAGAGCGAGAGACAGACAGACAGACAGATAGAGGGAGGGAGGTAGGGAGGGAGGGAGAGGAGATAAGAAAGCAGGAAGGGGATGACTGCTTTGCCTTTCGAATAAACGACAAATAGAACTAGCATCTATTTGTGCCGACTGACCGGCACAGGGACAAACACTGTCACTTTGAACAGACACACTGGTGGTGCATGTCAATGGCTTTGCCCTCTAAGAGCCAGCTAAACAAGGGAGAATCCAATCTTATCTTTATCTTCAGGCTCCAACGTCAGGCAGACAGCTTAGACGTGAACTTAAAAGTCCATAATTCTGCCACATTGTGTTATCATCTAGTGCCTACAATATATTTTCTACAATATTCACATTATGTCAGACTGTGTGTGTTTAAGCATGCGTACCAAAGGGAAGCTCAAAGCGAGTGTCCAGCAACACTTGGTGAGGCGTGGGGTTCGCGGTGCCATAGATCTCATCCTCCTTCATCAGCACCTCTGAGTCCAGACATGTCCATTCCCCTGGGCCTTCCTGCATTGAGACAGACACCCAAAGGAGGAGAGGAGAGGAAAGGTGGGGGGGGAGAGAGAGAGAAGGGAACGAGATAAAAAGAGCAGCATTTGTTTATTTATTTTTTTGCAGCAGAATAACTTTCACAGACAAAAGTAAAGAGAATTGGAGAGCTAGGAGAGGAAGAGAAAGAGAAAGAGAGAAAGCTGGGAGTGAGTGACTCTGCACCTCATCTGATTGGCGGACGGTCTCCAGGGGGATCCATGAGGTCCCAATCATGGTGTCCCAAATGAGCCCTTTGTTCCACAGCTCCACAACCAATCCAGACTCCTGATCGCCGCTGATCTCGCTGGAAAACGCACATGCATTTACACACATTGTTGAAACCAATATAAGAGGCATTCCACAACACATTATTCCAAGTTCTAATGACAATGTCGGCAGTAGGAGCCGCTCACTGACAGGGAAAATAGGCAACGCAGATTATTGGTACTGCCACTCTTTAATTCCCTCTGTCACTCTGTCTCTACAGTGCCCCTAATGAATTCCTTCTCCCTTATTAGGCTGGGGATCGTTCGATAGCTGTGGCCCTTACGGAGAGCCCGTCTGAAATTTGCATGCTTAAGCATCTGATCAAATACCGCAATCATATGATGGAGCCACTGTGTTGGAGAGGGAGAGAGCGCTAGGGTGAAGATGGAGGCAAGAGAGAGACAGTGAGCAGGACAGCAGGGAGCGAGAGATGGAGGGAGCGAGGGATAGGATGCAGATGAAACAGCACACTTCTATACCTTCAGCCTTGGTGCCTACACACACACAAAGTTAAGGGCCATTTAGGAAAAACTGAACAGAACCAAAGTGATGGATTTAAGTATTAATGGGTTCAAAAAATAAGTACATCCATCATAATACCGCCTTTCAGAAGTGTCTATAAAGCGTAAATATCCAGCCGAAACATCTATTTTTTTGCCAAGCTTGTCCTAACATCATCAGTAATAGGAGTCCTTATAATCTGTTGTTGGCTACACACACAGAAGGTTTGGAACAACTCTGTCACAATATAAAGCTGCTCTGAACCCCAGACACTTATACCCTCGCCATAACACGTCTCCTCTACAGCCCACACAAGTGTGGGAAAACAGGGCTTACAGTGGATGTGCTCATTTGAAACAGTTAATGAAGATGATCTTCAGTCTATTTCCAGTTACACTGTTTCATGAACACCCCATAAGACAGTAAATGAGAGTTAGGTAGCATGAGTGGCTTGTCAACCCAGAGAGCAGCGGGATCAACACTACTTATCCCTGTCTCAGTAACCACACACACACGCATGCGCAAACACACACCAGTTTAGTTAGTGTGTGTGTGCCGTTGCATTCAGATGACTCCTGTGGTACCAAAGACTTGGAAAACAGTGCAGTTCCTGGCAATGCCAGTCAGTTAAACTATACAATGTCAAAGGCATGTTCAAAGGTAGAGGACAAGGATCTATCTTTTTATATCTCACTGGGACCATAAGAAATGGATTTTGCTTGTGCGTATGTGAGTTGGTGAGCCAACCACTCAGAATGAGGCGGAGACATTGCATTCCTGAACTCATATCTGAGGGGCATCTTCCAGCAGGTGTGTGGCTGACAGCCCTTATAATGACAGACAGCCCAGGCATTTTGTGGGTAGGTGGGTGTGTGTGTGTGTGTGTGTGTGTGTGTGTGTGTGTGTGTGTGTGTGAGGAGGCAGACTGCAAGACAATGACAGATTGTACCTAAATACATTCATCCCTGTCAGGTGACAGTCAATATGAGGGAAGCCCTCTACCTCAAAGACAACAATGTTGTTTGATGATTTCTACGTTTAGAATGTCAGAATGATCCAAAAAAAAAATTTGCATACTAAATACCTTTTCAGTACAAGCATGTCAGAAAGAAAAATCAGTAATTGATTTAACTCACTTTATATTCTTCATTCTGGTATGTGCGTGCAACTAAAAATGATATTTGACCAATTATACAAGATAGTTGAGGGATAGAGAGTGAGTCGTACCAAACAGCATTTCAGATTGATAGATACGCAGCATAACAGAACTCAGTTGCTTTTGCGTGTCCAGCCATTTTCAAACATGTGATAAATGAATTTCCTTTTGAAAATCACAGTTGCATTTTAGATTGAGCGTGAAAATGACCGATTTCTACGTCTGTCATGAGTTTCAGAGGCTCAGACAACTGACCGTCTGCTATCCTACCCGTGGGATTAGTGAATGGTAAAGGTTGGGATTAAAGGTCAGGTTGAAGTTCCCCGCAGCAGAGTAATATTCACCACTTTGCCACTCTGGGCTGCTGTCAACCTGTGTGTGGCATTGCTGCCATCACCTTTGACCTAAATACCTCCATCTGTTGCATCAAATGCTGTATATCTAGACCAGCTTGGCTCGAACGCCTCCCTCTTCTGCCCGGACCCTCTCTGCTTGGCACATTGTTGGTCCGAAGACAATATCCTCATACCATAAACCAACTAGCTCAGCAACTGCTGTTATATACAAAAAGGCGCCTTTTCTCATAACATAAATTAAACATATCCAAATATATAAAAAATTCTGTGAAACAGTATTCAAAATTGTTAACTATAGAAAGTCCGTTTTACTAAATGGTAGAGTTTTGAGTTTTAATGTAAAATTGTCTCCCCGTGCTTCATGCTGTGAACTCTGACAGACTATAATTAGAGCTGTGATTAATTATCAAGACCACGCCTACAGAGCAAAGCCGTGGCAGAGCCACGGCAGAATGGGACTTTGGTGGAGATGACGGATTTCACATGTCACAAGGAGAATGTGCCAGTGGTTCCTCGTTTGAAAAGATTTCTCCTACTTTTGTTCCTGTGCCTCTTTAAGCACTCTGACCCTCTCTCTCCCTCCTGTCAAACTCTCCTTTATCTTTCCTTGCCGTCGCCTCTCTTCTCTCGCCCCCCACCCCCACCTCAGTTTTTTCTGTATTTCCTCTGTCCGCGCCCACAGTCTCCCTATCACTCCATTCCTTCTGTCCCACGACCATCCTTCAATCACATTTCCACTATGCTTGTCTCTTTCTCTCTTTCTCTGTCTAACTCTCTGTCTCTCGCTGTCTCACTCTTACTTCTCTTCCCTACACCACTCACTGCCTCTCTCTGTCTCTCTATTTTGGAGTGTGCGCATTCAATAGGGGTTAGTTCAGATTGGCCATGTGGCGGGGCTCCTAATCCCACTGCTGACAACACTCCCTACAGTCGTCCGCTATGTCACACAGCGAGGCAGGCCAGCGCGCGCACGCAACACGCCTCCGGGCCTCATCCAGCTTAGTACGGCAACACGTCCGCCCTCTCTACAACACACTCCACTGACCCGCTCCACTTTGACTCCACTACGGCCATTCGAATGACGGAGCCTTCACACGCTGACAGCAAGCGAGAAAAAGGAAACACCGCATTTTCGCGATGGCAAGGGTATTGTTCGGTAGTCCTCTTCCTCCTCCCTCCCACACCATTCGGGAACATGACTTCCAACTGGGACACCCAGTAGGTACAGCTTCGACTCTTCCATCTCCCCTACCCGCTGAGACAAGCAGCTGCTAATGAGGCTATTAGCTAATTAGCCTATTATCATCCAGCTAGTTCTCCGAGACCCTGGGGCTTCTTTCAGTCACGGATGTGGAGCCTTCATGGAAACCATTGTGTCGTCCACTGTCGGTTCTTCTGCTGTAGGTTGGTAGAAGCTAGGACGAAACAACGGCGTGACCTTTCATCTTTGAGGCAACCGCGCAGAAGGCAAGACAAAAGAGAGCCCAGAGCAGGGAGCTAGGATAGGGCAGCATTGAAAGAGACCGTCCACGACAGTTACAGAAAGGTAACACAGAGAGATCAACCTAGAGTGATAAGAGATCAAAACTGAGACACAGTAACAAAGACAAACCTAAGGATGATTCACAGAGAGTAAAACCGGAGGGGATTTGAATGCAACTAGAAGTGAGGATTGGGTCCATTTGGATGTTAGTTATAGAAGAATCCCTTTTCAACCGCACACAGCTAGGTGTCCACAAAGAGTGAGGGGAAATGTAAGTAAGAGCGTGTTGCCAAGTACACACAAACACACATATATGCTGTTTAAAGTCTGTGTGTGTATGTGTTCCCCCATGTTGCTGGCATCATTGACCTCTGTCTACCTGCTCTTTCTGTTCCTTTTTACACCACGAAACATTCACACAAAACAGGGAGTTACGATTGACTCCAACAACAGCCCCATGCAGCCTTTTTTTAAACGGCAGGGTCAGACCTTCAATTCAACAAAGATAAATAAGAGGTTAGCACACAGAAACCAGCGGCAAAACACAAAAGGGCAGAAAAAACACTCAATTTTCAAAAATAGAACTGCAGTGTGAAAAAAAAGAAAAAAAAAGAAAAAACCTGAATGTCTCCACGTCATAGGGGAATGAAATGGATGGAATGGCTGCCAACAGTATCGCAAAGTGAGGTCATGAAGATGGAGTACATTCTCCCTACACATTTAGCAGGGCCAGAGGCATCTATTCATATACTGTACTGTCCCTGCCACAGCTAAATAGAGGAGCATGTCTACTACATCTGCTGTCCAGAATCCACTCGGCTTTTCATTCAATTTCGATCTAGTCATTTGTTTTACCAGTGGAGGCCTTCTATGCAATTTCACTTTCACATCTGTTCCACCGTCTCTGCAAATGTCTACTTAAGAGACTGTTCCTTGCCTGGAGTAGAGGGAGACAAGAGGTTTCTCCCTTCCCTTCCCTGCACACACACACACACACACACGTGCGCCCAAATCTCTTCCATTCACTTGTCTGTGTCCGTTCAGATCAGATGACTTGCGCGAGTCCTTTGGTCCTAAACTCATCGCTAGGTCCTACTAGGTATTCTAACTTCCCAATCAAAGGCTGGATCCATGTCACTTGGTTTGCACATTTAAAAGTTTGAATGCTGACATGGGACTAGCGAGTAAATATTGCAACACCATACTTACAACATGAAGTCCTGTTCCCAACATGGCTGGTCCCCTCTTACTGTGATGGTTGTGCTCTTGACATTCTGCACTTTCAGGGTCACGTAGGCATTGAACTTATCTGCAGAGAGATGGGACAAGAACAAGAACCATGACCAAAGCTTTAAACAATATCACCTCAAGCCGATACGAATAACTGTACTGGACAAAATATCAAAAGTCAACAAAAAAGTAACTCAAGTGTCTTTAAGACCACCTCTCTTTTGCTTCTACTGAGATTGCGACTCTAACCCCAAAATACAGGGGTGGTATCTTCCAAAAGCAGGCGCATTTCCCCACCTGTCTTCATGAGCCTGATTAAAACCAAATCAATAGATTTGAAGGGCCAAAAATGGCAGCGCCAGGGGTGGCCGGCGCATCGTGGCACAATAGTCGGAGAGCCATCGAGATAATTGGGAGCATATTTGAAATGCCACTGGTCTGAATGTGCCGTCCTCCAGGGGAAAGGGGGAGCCGAGGACAGCAGGCCCTTGGGGGCTCCTAGAGCGACAGCGTGGTGGGAAAGTCATTTACCAGCTCATTTGCCAACAAATTTCAATTTTCCCCAATATGAGGGTCAGGGGAGAGGCTGAGATGGGCCCAGACTCACAGAGGCTGGAATGCTCTATTCAGTGGAAACTTAGGAAGAGTGCAGCTTCTCCAAAGTGGAACTAGGTATTTGTCGGAGCATCAAGATTTTTTGCGAGTCATCGTTCACGAACAAGGCAAGTTCTCGTTGATGCCTGCGGGGTTCAGTTTAGGCAAGCTTGAGAATTTCATCCTCACTTTCATGCTGATTTCGACCGTCTGTAAACATCATGGACTGTTAATTAGTAAAGAACAAGGATTACAATGGCGGTGGCCCTAAATCACATGTTTGTTTTCTTTTAAAGATGAAATCCTTTAACAAAAGGTGTACCGATTTCATTCTAGTCTATTAATTTCATACATCAGCAGATCTATGTATGGATGTATGTATGCATACATTTTATTCTTTCGGTACATTACTTTGGAAAAGAAAAGAATGGTTTTAAGTGAAGTTAAAAAAAAACCATATCTAAACACAATAACATGCTTTTTATACATTATTATGTTATACATTCACATCATTGATATTGAAATTTTACACAGCAATGTGTAATGGAATCATCTAGCCCAGTTTAAACAGCTAAAAAGCTGAGAAAATGCATCAAGTACACTGGATACCAGCTACCTGTCAGAGCACGACAATGTCCATACTTATGATGTACTGCTGTACCTCAACGGAATTGTGTTTGTCTATGATGAACAACAGCCAATGTCCCAAATTCAATTATTTAACTGTAAAAAAGAGACTTGAAAGCATGGCATGGTCTTTTATGGAAATGTCTTGATATCGACCGCTCTACAGATATCAATTCAATCTTTTTTTAAATCATCCTTTGAGACAAATATAATCTTTAAAGCTCTTTAACAAGAGGGGGGGGGGTACAGAAGGTAGAAAACTCAATCAAGAAGAATTTCTGAGTTGAGAATTCACAAATAGAAAAAAATCAATATTCAACTCCTTTGGACAAAAGACCAATATTAAAATGGCTCTCCTCCAAAAATATTAACATACTTTGCCCATTTATAGGAAATATGGACATTATCTCCTAATGTAATCTCAAAAGATGGCAGTTAACTGAGTGAATGTGTAAGTTTAATCAGAAATGCAGGACTGAACAGATTCGGCCTCTGTTAAAGCTATTGTTTAGAGGTCTTACTACAATCTTTCTACCTGAGATGACCGCCTATGAAGATCTATCGAAACCAAAATCTTGATATCACTGTAAATTCAGCAATTCTATAATGACGTGATGATCTAAAGGAATAAATTATTTACCGAGAGTCCATTCAATGGGAATACTATGCACACAAAAAAGACTGAATTAAGCAAATGTTAATTTGACTGATCGATGTGCAAGATAACAATTTGTCTGAAATGAAGAGAATATTAAAGTAGTATCACTTTGTAAACTGATAGTGAAAGAAACAGCAGAGAGGTTTTTGTCAAGGCTAGCAGTGTATTTAGATTAGGCGAGATGAAGTACAGTCTAAGAGAATTGGTCTTTGGGTCATTTATGTTTGAACAGCCCACCAACTACTGCTGAGACCCACCATCTCATCAGTGGGTAACAGGGGTGTGGAACACAAGTGAGTGACGGGGTGACAGCAACAAAAGTGGAGCCAGATAGTCTATTGGTTTCTAACCAACCGCACGATTTTGTATTCAGTCAAGTCATTACATTTGATTAACTTAACAGAAGCTTTTATTCGAAGCGATGTACAGATTGTCCACGTAGAAAGCACAGCAGATGATCACATCATTCAGATCATAGAGCTGGATACTACCAAGGATAATTGGAAGTCCCTGGATGGGAAGGAACAGTTCTAGGCTTACGGCTTTACCACCGAAAGATGTGAGTGTTTTCAGGACTCGTTTGGTGCAGTCATCAAAAAACAAGAGGTTAGGCAACCTAGTAAATCTCCATTAATTATGTGCTATGAAGAACCACTGTCCTTCCCTCTACTTCCCTGCTCAGACAAAAAGAAAGACAAAAAATACCAAAGTAATTGTAATTAAGAGACGCTCCATCAAAAGGTCCAACTGTAAAATAAACATACTCCTTAAACGTATACTACAGTGAATATTATAATAAATATAATATAATAATAAAAGAGAGAGAGAGAGAGAGAGACAGACAGACAGACAGACAGACAGACACAGAGAGAGACAGAGAGACAGAACCCAGGAGAGGAAAAGTGGAAGTAAATAGGGGAGCTCTGAAAAAGTTAAAGGCTCTCTACTTTTCAATACCAGTCAAACATATTTTCCTCCCTTCGTGGCTTCCCTTCAAAAGAGAGCCTTTGAGGTTGAGTACAGGTCCTCGACAGTTTCCGAAAGGGGGGGGTTAGCTGCAAAGTTGCGGACAATGAAACCCTTTCGCCCATACAGGGAATATTCCAGACTGATTAATCCAGTCAGGCCTTTTAGGGTGTGCGAAAGGTCAGCTATATCACTTCGTATGTTTTGTCATCTGAGGCATTCTGTGAACTTTTAGGTGAATACTGTAAGCGCTGTGTGTGTCTCTCTTTTCAATTCCATGCACAGCAAGTGGCCCTGCTCAAACGACAAAGGAAATGTGTGATGCCCAGACACCTAATCCTTGTTTGATTATGTTTCTAGAGTACCCCTTTCTCCCAGGAGGGGGTCTTTAAAAAGGAGCGTGGGTGTGCGTCTGGCTACGTCCAGACCCGCGTGTCAGTCTGTGTTTGTGTGTGTATGTGTGTGTTTGACCTCATCTCCCCTCCTGAGGAAACACCAGACAGGGTTCTGCAAATCTGCAGCTCGAAGAGAGGGAAGCGGAGTCACAGAACGGATGGAGAAGGTGAAATGCACGGATGTGAATGGAGGAGAAGAGCGACTGACAGTGAGGGGGGGGGGGTTCCTGCTCAGCAGTAGATTTCCTGTCCTCCCCTGGTCTTCCAGGCCCTCTCCACTGCGCTTTGATTACATCCTTTCTCCTCCACAGGAAATTACACTTGCTCAGAAATAACAGCCAACTGCGGAGGGTCATCAAGATATAGGCAAACTGACTAGAGTCAAAGCCAGTTTCCTGACATAGCAGGTACTTAGTCATGGAGATATTTTTTTGGGGTGCTAAAAACGGACAAATACTGGATGTTGGTACTCAGTTTGTGTGTCTATTCTGTACTGTATGCACTGTATACAGCAAAGGGCCGAAAAAGAGCGTTAAGGAATTGCAGTTCTATAGGCTCAGCAAGGTTTTCCATAACAACAACATAAAAAATAACCATTTGGGTAAAGTATATATATTTTGTGACTATCTCATTTTTTTGTACAAAACTATAGAACATTGTGCATTGTGAAGGTTAAGCCATGGGGGGGGGGGGGTATAATGGAATTGCATAGACTGGCTTTGAAAACTTTTAAATAGGTACCATGACAGAGTATCATCCACACTACAACATAGAGGGTTAGCCCGAGCTGAAATGAACACAAAGCCAAAGCCACACTGACATCGCATTGTAATTTCATCCATCACCCAGTGCATGGCTGTAATGACGAGTCAGGCAGGGGGTGAGGGGGTTAATCATAGCATAATCCATCATTCTGTTAAGAGGGTTGCCAGGTTTGTGATTAGGAGGGGGTGGGCAGAGGGATGGCATGATATGGACAGACCTATTTCCTGAAGGAAAAGGGGGCTAGTGGGAGAGGCTGATTAATCGTTTATTTACCAACCTGTCAGTAGTCGCCTCCAAACTGTGTTCGTTTCCATAATTTCCACTAAGGATTTTTCCCCCTCAGCGATAAGATAAAGTATAATTTGGTTTTAGAGTACTGACTACTGAGAGCCGAGAATGCTTGCTGATTATTGTACTGTTTGAATGGACTGATGGAGGCCAGTTCCAAGACTAGATTAGTGTTGGCTATCAGAGGAGACCAACAACAGCCAACCTCTAGAGCTCTAGGAAACAAACCAACATATAAGAGAGACCAACATTTCAACGCTTAGGTTGATTCGCTGTTGTGAAGAAGGTTGGTGGGTACGTTGTGTGTGGTCTGGGAATCCCACCACGATTGGTGAAACTGATTATCTTTCTGACTCTTCCTCCAGATTACCAACTTCTACTGAGGCGAAACCAGAAGACAAAATCTGTTTGCTATGTTCACCCAAACTCACCCTCAGAGCTTGTAGGTGGAGAGTGCTCAATAAAAACACTGGGAGAGACCGGAATAAGAGAGAAGGAGGGCTAGAATGAAGGGAGGTGGAGAGAGTGGGAGGGGGACCAGACAACCCAAAAAACAGCAGTCACTGACTGTTCCATCAGGCCACATCCCAGCGTGCGACAGGGCCAGCCAGCAAGCAACTATCTTCAGCCACATCCCAGCATGCAATATTGCCTGCCAGGAAGCAACCCTCTTCATTCATAATTAAGGGGAGATGACTTATATAAATAAATAAGCTATATAGTCGGTCAGGCGCCAACATTGCTTGCGTGGCAGACTTAGGGGGGGCTGACATTTAAGGAGCAGTCTTCTACGGTGACAAATACTAAATTATGATGGGAGTTGCTGCTGAGGAGAAGAACCTCAGGAGCTGCTTCTAGAGAACAATGTTCCACATTTCCCTATCGTCACCTGTAAGACCAAACCAAACAGACCACATCTTGATCCTTGCTCATCAACAAAACGCTACCGATGCAACAGTAAGTCATACATTATGAGTGTAAGAACTAGCATGCAAATACAACTCCAGTCTCCAGTTCATGAGATGTGACAACCGGATACCTCCTAACCTTAAGTGTTGACGAAAATGACTGACGTGAAAACCATTGTTTTCTCATCTTTCTCAATTTCAATTTCCTTGGAAACATCTCTGCGACATCCATCTTTCTGTTTGGTGTCTAGGTTTTGTCTTATCCAATTTCTCTCTTCCTTCATCGCATCATACTCTCACTTTTGAAATGTCTGGTCAGTTTCTCTTCTCTATGATTGCTGCACTCAAACTATGACCCTCTGTCATTCAATCTCCATATTGCCTCTTTCTCTGTCTCCCCCTCAACCTTTTCTCACGTGGCTTTTTAGAAACAGGGGAAATCATAGCGCTGACTTGGAATTGAATAAATATTCACTCATGCAAATCTCCTCAAACACACCTCATCGCCTGAACAGCTGAAGGAAATTGTGCCAGCAAGAGTGACAATCTGTGAATTGGCAAAGCGACAACATTGACGGTTTGGTCAGCATAAACAATTAGAGTATGTTTACTGGGAAAAGAGCTTCATCTTCACAGTGAAGGTATGAGGTACAGAACCGATGACCTCGGATTTGATCAGCGAAACCAAATACAAGTTTAGACCGGAGGGAAGGATGTGTAGCTAAAGCCTTTCAGACAAAGGGGACATGAAGCCTGAACTTAAACCAATAATCAGCCACACTGAAAAAGCCACATGTCAAAAAGTAATTCAGACTGACATATAAAACTAGCCTCTTTAAAGGAATCCCTCCCCTGGGAAGATGGGCGAGACTGGGGAGCTGGGAGGGATGGGACGGCAGGAAAGGGACTCTTCTCATAAACCAGATCACCCTATTCCCCAAAGTGGGGCATATGATCGCAATGTAATTGATGGGATTTATCTGACCTGAGGCACACAATACAGATATACCTTTTCAAACTTCCAAAGTGTGTGTGTGTGTGTGTGTGTGTGTGTGTGTGTGAGAGAGAGAACAAACTTTAAAACGGTTTGCTCAGAAGCACAGTATGTCCCAGTAACATTCCAGCCATGGCAACAAAAACAAACGCCGATTCTTTATCCTCTCGCCTCATGCAATAACCATCCGACAGCCCTTAGAGACACCCATTGAAAGCTGTCTAGCCATTGGGGAGCAGCCTTTCTCCTCCTCCACAACCTGCACCCCCTACACTACCCCCCTCCTGCACCCCCCACCAACACCCTCAAGGATAACACTCCCCATCTCCTCTTTCATCTAAAGATGACATGTTGTCATTTCAAGTCACCAGGTGGCCCTTGGTCTCTGATGATCTATCGATCCCCCCCCCCCCCACACACACACACATCTTCCTTTTGACTTGATTCACCCCGTTCTCCCGCTATCCTTCCCTCAGGAAGTGGGGAAAAAACGAGTCAAGCACCGGCTGAGGCCCAGGAGTGGACACCACAAAGGGACAGACACGAAGGTGAGGCCAGGCTAAGGAGCAGCACCATGGGGTGGAGAGGACCTGAACTGCAGATCAGAACCCAAGACCAGCAATGGCCTTGTTCTTGAACTGCAGGGCTCGGACGCTTCTCGACCTCCTGCTGGATGTCTGACCCTAACCTCTGACCTCTGGGACGTGTTTTTTTCCATGTGTGTACGTGCGTGTGTTGGTGGGACGGTGGGCGTTCTCTCTTACCTGGAGGGCCGTGAAGCTTGGCTTTTTTAACTGAAAGACAAAAGAAAGAAAGGATACAGGTTAGCCTGATAACAATGTGTGGAAGGGCTGCCTCAGCTGCCCCTCCCCCCCATGCAAAGCCAATGACACTTGAGAAAACCAGCTCTTAAAAGCTCAAACTGGTTGCGAAGCTCTACGAGATCTGGACGGGCAGTGCCTTCAACTAGGTGTGACGTCATATGTTAGGTGCTTAATTACCTACTTCATCTATTATTATAATGATCCAATTTAATGAAAAGCTACCACCCATTGACAAGAAACATCTCAAATATTTTTTCTTTGCTTACGTCACTGACTGTCCACGTTGTCACAGCCTTTGAGCCAATCAGGTAACAGTATGGATTTCAGATGATATAGTAGTAATGACAGCGCTAAGCCTGTTAAAGCTTTGTTTATGTAGAGCATTATAGTTACAAGTTAATTGGTTCATTAATACACACAAACACACAATTTATTCAAGCACCTTACAGAGAGAGAGAAAGAGAGAGAGACAATAGAGCGAGAAGGCGAGGGAGAGACAGTGAGAAGGAAGACAAAGAGAGAGAGGTAAATGAGTGCTAAATAGGCAATTTGTCTCAAGTCGTCAGCACAGCTCTACTCTGTCCGTGTTGGCAGCAGCTCTGGGGAGGCCCGATGACCTCGCTGGCACTGTGCCAGTCTGACTGTGCCAGTCTGACTGGAGGAATTACCTCAGAGTGCCAGTCTGACTGTGTTGCCTGATTCTAAAGAATTACCTCAGTGTGCCAGTCTATGTTGCCTGATTCTAGAGAAATTACCTTAGTGTGCCAGTCTGACTGTGCCACCTGATTCTGGAGAAATTACCTCAGTGTGTCAGTCTGACTGTGTCACCTGATTCTAGGGAAATTACCTTAGTGTGTCAGTCTGACCGTGTCACCTGACTTTAGGAATTACCTCAGAGTGCCAGTCTGACCGTGTTGCCTGACTGGAGGAATTATCTCTTGGGGAAAGACTACTACTAATTCCCAAGAGGAAGTTCTAGACTTTTAAACTATGACATGATCTCAATCCTCTGACCTACAACAGCTTCATGGAAACGCAGTCAATCTTTGGTTAGTTTCGTTTAGAAAGGTTAGTTAGGAAGCATAACACACCAATGGGGGGAGCACATATTAGAATCAATCATAAACGGATAACATCAGAAAGTAGGAGCGAATTTCTTGGCTAAAGTACTTTTTCATAACGCTTCACTCATTGACAGCAAAATACGTTGATCGACATTGCATGTCATCTTAGATGTCTATCTGCCAATATGAAGCCGCAGACATCCACTGCCTGTCACCGCTCATGTCTACGAGCAGCACTGGTGTACATATTCATTTTAAAAATTAAAGTGATAGTTTTTCATGAAGCAGGGCAATGTCGGATTTCTACACGACGACAATTATGTTGTTCCAGTGAGGCGCATGGTGATGACATCATTAACTAGATGTGCCCAGCTCTTTGAAGCACTAGGTCTCTGGGGTCTGCTTTGAAGCCGTGGTAATAACACGTCATTGGCAGAATCAAAGGCAGCTTTTAGCAGGGTCCACCTGGGTCTGTGAAGTCTGCTTTAGCAACTGACTGGTGTGGAGAGTGACATCACATTCAGGCTGAGCGGAAGAGACGGGTGCAGGTGTGTGCGTGCGGGCTACCTCTTCCATGGCTCAAGCTATGCACATGAAGCACTTGTCTATTGTTCACCGTCAAAACGCAGTGGTGTCACACTCATTTCGTGACGATCAGACAACACTCAAACAGGAGTTCCTGAACCCACTTAAACCTCACCTACCACAGAGATGGACAAGGCTTAAAAATTGCACCATGCCTATATTTAGCCATCGGCTTTTCAGACTCAAGGTGGGAGTCGTGAGGGGAGATTGAGATTCTGAGGGGGACTGACCCATCGGCTCTGCCATTATGGTCTGTTATTTCCATTTAAAAACAGCTGAATCCCTCTCGATGGCGATGTAAAAAAACATGTCTGTCACCAAGGGAGGCAAGTTTGCGTGTGTGCATACGAAAGAGAGAGATAATGACTGTCTTGATTTTTCCTATCCATCTCAGACCATGAACGCTTTAAGCTGGCGTTAGAGGGGCAGGTCTGTCCAGGTTGGTGACAGGGCAGCAGGTGCGAGAGTGCATCTTTAACATCTTACGGTATGTCAATCCTGCATGACATCACAATTAATTTTCTGCACCAGTCTTCACCCCGTGATGTGTCACCGCTTCCCCATGGCAACAGCCCAATTAGAACGGGCTCCTGAGAGCCCTTGGTGACCGAGACCCAGAGGAGAGCACCTTTGGGAGGAGTGTGTGTGTTTGTGTGTGTGTTTACATATGCATGCTTAACTAATGTTTCATAGCCAAGCTTGACACTTGGCACTTGGATGTGCAGCAAAATGTTTGTGTACATCTGTGTGAGTGTGTGTGTGTGAATCTTAACCGTAATAGCCTTGTGCAGCGGTGAGGGACCTCATGGACAAAACAAGAGGCTCCTCTGTAAGCTGACAGACCCGTCACACGCATCCAGACACGCATCCGTGGCATCGACAAACTGACATATATCGCCCCCACGGTAGCTTTTCTGACTTTAAGCGGATTTGATGACGTCGTCATATCATCCACAAGCCCCACAATACGCAATCCCAGGGATCAGTAGAGCGCCAGCAAGTACGCCACACACTTCCGGTGGATCAAATGTATCGTCGAAAGGAAATACGCATGTCATAAAAATAAAGAAATAAATGTCCTTTCCTAAACCTCTCATTTTGAAAAAATAATTTACCTTCATAGCTGTGCTCTCCCAACATCAGATCATTGGAAGGCACACATGCACAGAGTATTTCAGGCAGTTGCAGCCAACTCACCAGAAAGGGGGGGGGGGGGGGGGGGGGGGGGGGGGGGTCAGGAGGGGTCAGGAAGACAACCACCGCGATAATCATTTTCGAATCCTCTTTCATATATTCGCCACTGCATATTCAGTACAGCCGGCCAACTGTCTGTTATACGTGTGTGTGTTTCAGAGAGAGACATGCCCCTTGCAATTACTCCAAATGGATACCAGACACGTAAGGTGGACATCTCCCAAGCCCAAGGTGCCATGGTGGTTCTGGGTTCGGCCAATCAGGGAGTCTGCTACTCGCAGTGCACAGCCAGACTCAATGTAAACATATCAATGGGTCAGTGGAAACAATGGATTTTGACAGAAACGTCCTGTTTTAGGGAGTTTGAGGGGTGTACAAGGAAATTGCTATTCCTTTGATAGTTATGTGAGACATCGTTTTACTGCTAAGAATCTGCAATGTTTGCAACACAGGGATATATAGTGTATATACACTATACATATGCATTTGTATAGCATACATTTCTAAAACGATTTTTCAACAGCAAATTGACGTGTGTGTGTGAGTATGTATGTATGTATGTATGTATGTATGTATGTATGTATGTATGTATGTATGTATGTATGTATGTATGTATGTATGTATGTGTGTGTATAAGTATTAAATCAAAGTTAAACTTCAACACAGGCGCAGATATCTAGGACTATTTTAACATGTGCGTCTCCATTGGTGTCAGTGTAGGCAGAGGGCTAGTTTGACAGGAACCTTGGAAATGGCTTCCAAACTGCTTTGGATGAGAAAGGAAGTAAAAATCAAATAGGCAGGAAAGTGAATCAGTACCCTGAGCCCTCTGTATCCCACGTGTGAGCCCCTGCCACACACACACACACACAGGCACACACACACACAGCAGCAGCAGATGGCCAGAGGATTACTCCCCCTCCCCCTTAGGACCAGCTTCTGCACTTGTATGTCTCTCATTCCAACACTGTCCTCCTCTGCCCATCTCCTCCTCAGAGCCTCGTCTCCCTGCTACGATCGCCCATGTGCTCTCCACAGCCCTTTCCCATTCATCTACTGTGGGCTCTATAGTTCTGACTAACACGCAGGCATCTTGTTACACGCTAAGTATCGTTCTGAGGGAGGGGGGAGGGGGGGGGGTCTGTTGGAGCAGCACCCCCCCCACACAGTTTCTACCTCTCGATGCCAGCTCAGAACAATCATGTTCAAGCCCGATTCCTGTTCTGATGGAACGAACCCTGAGCAGGCTTGTCCCCCTCCTTCCGAATGTCTTGTGTGCTCACATACCCACCGCCCTCCCCAACTGCATGCATTCATTTAAAAAGCACTTTTCTGAAAAGGAACCATGCTGGAGTGCTTTCAGCGACGCACGGCAAGTGCACACTTCTAACAGTATTACAATTATGGCATTCACAGAAAATGTCTGTGTCGCCAGACGGCAAAACAGCAACGTCATGAATCAAATGCATCCCTGCAAGGAGGTGAATGATTTCAGGTGTGGTTTCTAGTTGTGACCCTTTAATAAATGGAGTATCGAGTGAGCTGCGTTCTCTGTAGTTTGAAGGCACTCTCTGTCTTCTCCCTCAGTCTTGACTTCATGAGACATTGACAGTCTGGTCAATAAGGCCTTCAAGTCTACTGTTCACAACGACACAACAGGAAACCGCTGGTCAAAATCAACTGAGCGAAAGCGGTCTCGCTGGTGAGTTTCGGGTGGGTTCCTTGCATTTCAAGTTCCAAGTCGTCAAGACAGCCATGTTTTAGAAATGTTTTTTCTAATTCCCCTCACCAATCTGGGCACATGGGCATGGGAGTGAAAATGTGAATACACATGGAAAGATTATGGTGGAATCATTTAGAACTGGCAGCTTTCATCGCTACTCTCTGGGAAAGCATGCTATCTGGACAGTGTCAACTGTTGCTTCAGGCTATGCTATTATCACTACATTAAGATGTGTTACTCTCGGAGCTTGATAATGACCCAACCATTCATTTGAATCAGGTGTGTTGAAAGAGGGAAGCATCTAGAACACGCAGGGCAGAGGGGTCCCTGGGGAACAGGGTTGAGAACCACTGCACTGCTGTGTGTGAGAGTCATTTTTACAATTCCAATATTCTAAAGAGCATGAGTACTGCAATGAGGAGCACATGAGAGTAAATGCTGAAACTAAAACGAAAAATAAATACTTGAAAATGACAGCTTTCGAAAGCTTGCTCACTAAACATCATGATGCTTACATTTAGGAGACATCTGCTTTCTAAGGTTTAGCGTTTGCATTTACAACACCCAGCCAGTAACATTTGGCAAAAACTCCCTAGAAATTTATTTAAGGTCCCAAGACTAAAAATTATAAATACCTGTAGAACCTTAACTGAGATGTAATTCTTTTTGACAAAAACTCACCTCTGACGCACAACAGAGACATCGTTTTGGATTTCACTTCTCTCGCAACAGTTCCTCAACAATTTTTGACAGGTATTCCGTTCAATGGATATACTATCCGACAGCCTGTTGCACTGCAGAGAGCCGGGCTTCGGTCATCGTTGTTCACAGAATGGCGAACGTGCAGTCATTTACTTTAATAAGATGTTTCACAAGCAATTTCGCCCGGCATCGCAACGCCATGATAGAAAAGTAAAGATTTAACCCGAAGGTAGAGCGCTCAGCAGGAGCTTTGGGTTTGAGATGACTGTCATGAGAAGGACCCAATGGGAGATAAAATCATTTCTATTAGGGCGGTACTTGAGATAAATGTGGGCCAATTGAAAGAGAAACAGATGGATTGATGCCGGCGTTCGGAGGTGAAGTTAGTGACGTAGCCTGTCGTGGAACAGGTACACAATAATATATCCACGGGTATAAAAACTTATATTAATTTCAAACACTCACTCAAAAACAATCAAGTGGTGGCCCGAAGAGCTCGTTGGATATTGTTGTATTTGAAGTTTCTATAAATAGTATCTGGATGGCTGTCTATTAATGAATTGTCAATTATGTAATTGACAAATAAATTATGAGTGACGTAGGGTCCTAGAGATTATAAGAGATGAAGCCATCTAGTGGCAGAATAAATTATAATGATGGATTTTATGAGTAGGGTCAGGCCAGTGCGATACAGCAATTTAAGGGGTGAGAAAAAGAGAGTACAATTGATATGAGAGAACGTCAGCAAAGGGGCTGAGGAACGAATGAGAGCCATCGACTAAAAGGAAAAAGACATTAACGCAACTAGGAGTCAACTGAAAACAAAAAGAGAGCAGAGACACAAGGAGACTAAACTTGTCAATAAAGCGTGGCACGTGGCAGACACCGATCGAATGGAATCTCCATGCAAAGCAATGCTAATGATGTTCATTTCACGTTTGATTAGATTTTCAAAAGGTTAATTGTGTTGTGCTTCATTATTCAACTTAATAATGGTATTTTTTCCATGAACCACCGAAGAAGGTTCTAAAGTCTGTTTCTGAAAACTGTCTTTTGTTGCAGCATGAAGTGACAGATCGCCCTAGGTTGCTTGTCCTTCTAAAAATGTCCTTCCTATAGTATTCTTAACTCGGGATTATCGCCCCTCCGTTCCCCTCACACGAAAATGTAATTGTCTAGCACTTCTTTCTCCCACTGACTTTGCTCAGCCAGTTATGATGATTTGTCAACTCTAATCCTATCAGTTACACAGTGAAAGCGTTATGTTTAGACCTGTACTTATGGAGCTAGTGTTGCCTCATGAAAACGCCAATCTGATTTTGTAAACACTCTGTATTTATCACCATGACGCGCATCTGTGTTGACGATCCATCTGCAGGGCAACCACAGGTTACGGTTATCCAGCAGAGGGTGCCAGAACACTAAACTTCACAGATCCATATTGCTGTAATCGAACACAGGTCAGATATATGTAAAATAACTAATATCTTTAAAAATGTCTCGTCTGAAGAGGATGCAGAGATTAAACAATCAATCAAACAAGGTATTCAATCAATGGATCAACAATATGCGAATTTCAGTGTAACGGAGGCTGTGCGTCCATAGGAACTCACATTTGTCCTGAGAGACAGGTTAATGAACAACCCGGACTTAATTAGTACTCTCTACCTTTGGTAGATTGCTAGTTCATCTCGTAAATGCTATGAGCTATGGTTGAATGGAACAGGCTTCCATGTGTTCATATGGGGGAGGAGTTGCACAATTTGTTTTTCTAGTCAGCAAGACAAGCATTTCATAGCAAACTATTCAATGACAATCATTTCACAATGCACATTGACTGAGAAACGGGGCTGAATGCAACCATAGCATGAAAGGTCATAAACACATTTATTAAAGAATCGTTTTGACATGAAAAACTATTGGCTGAAACTTCACAACCACCACGGTACAAGTGTGTGTGTGTGTGTGTGTGTGTGTGTGTGTGTGTGGGGGGGGGGGGGTCTCTCTGTTGTGTCTCTGGTTGAAACTCTGTAGTCTCTCTGGAGTCTTGAGGTGTGTCCTTCAGTCTAGTCTGAGAGGTGGATATTTCACTGGTTTATTCTGACTGGAGAAAAACAACACCATGACAAAAAAACTAATTTGGCATTCAACTCCTCTTAATAGTACTTTGGTCTTTTTCCCCTCTTAGGTCTTAAATATCTTAAGCCTCCCTGTCTTTTGCTTTCCCAAACTTGAAGGATTGTGGTAAATGTGTTACACAGGTTGTTGTTTTTACACACGTCAATGTCAGATTTTCAATCAATACATTAAAATTAAAGAATAAAAATACATGACAGTGATGCGATTTGGTTCTGTCTATGAAGCGGAAGTTCTTTTTAAGTCATACCGTTCAGAAAACCGCTCTCTGTGAACGTACATGCAATCAGAGGAAGGATCATGTTTTGATTTCTTGATCAATTTTGTTTCACATACCTCTGAGGCGACCCCTCCTCTAGAACATTTAAAGGTGCTGCTACAGCACTTAAAACTGCACTTTATGAAAACAATTTGCTGAAATTGCTGCTTACAGATGCTCATGTACTAACTGACAACTCATTGAGAATCTCTGTAAATTATGGTTATAGGCAACACTCACAAACCTATTTATATTGTAAGTCTATATTGGGATCCTTTTAGGTGTGTGCTATCTGCCAGACTGTTATGTAAGTATCACTTTAGAGGTAAAGGGTCAGCAACAGTATGTCATTTATGTCACATCTCAGAATCAGAATCGGTTTAATTTGCCATGTAAATTTGCACAAACACGGAATTCAGTGTGGCAGGAAGGTGCACACAATAAACATACAGATCTTAAATAAAAAAGGAGGGAAGTATGATAAACAAAAACATTTTAAATGTAAACAATGCGAAGTATAAAATAAACGATATAACTATATTATATATATATAAATATTTATATATATATATAATAATGAGAATATGTAAATATGAATATATTAGTATGAGTAAGAAGTATGTACACAGTAATGCAAAGAGGACAGGGTGGCTTGTGCAGATTGCAAGTAGGTTTGAATGATTGGTAGGTACAAGTGTTAAATGCCAGTGGGAGTCCTTGGCCTTACTGAAGAGGACAGTAGCAGATGGAAATAAACTGTTTGTATGGTGAGAGGTTTTTGTCCTGATGGACCGCAGCCTTCTGCCAGAGGGGAGCAGAGAGTCCAGGGTGGGAGGAGTCGGCCACAATCTTCCTCACTTGCCTCAGGGTCTGCGAGGTTTGCAGGTCCTTGAGGGTAGGCAGATTGCAGCAAATCACCTTCTCAGTAGTGCAGATGATACACAGCAGTCTCCTCTTGTCCTTGGCAGTTGCAGCAAATTAATTTCTTCAGAAGTGAATTTCTTCATTTCTTCATTTCATCATGAGTATATTCTCTGTTGTGTTTTCTTGATGAGGGAGCTGATGTTCTGTTTCCATTTGAGGTCCTGGGAGAGGATAGTTCCCAGGAAGCGTGTCCACAATGTTGACTGGGGAGTTGCATAGGGTGATGGGGGTGAGTGAGGCTGCATCCTTTTTGAAGTCCACAACCATCTCCACTGTCTTGAGAGCATTTAGCTCAAGATTGTTTTGGCCACACCAGGTTGTCAACTTCCCACCTGTAGTCAGACTCATCCCCACCAGACGTAAGCCCAATGAGGATGGAGTCATCTGCAAACCTTAGTCATTTGACGGACAATTGACTTGAGATCCAGCTGTAGGTGTACAGGGAAAAGAGCCGAGGGGAAAGGACGCAGCCTTGAGGGGATCCAGTGCCGATGGACTGGGAGTTAGAGACTTGTTTCCATCTTAACGCACTGCTTCCTGTCGGACAGGAAGTCTGTGATCCACATGCAGAAGGAGTCAGGCACGTTCAGCTAGGAGAGCTTGAACTAAAGCAGAGCCGGGATGATGGTGTTGAAGGCAGAGTTGAAGTCCACAAACAGGATCCTGGCGTAGGATTGCAGGGAGTCCAGATGCTGGAGTGCCCAGAGGAGCCATGTTAACAACGTTGACTACAGACCTGTTGGCTCTGTCAGGAAACTGCAGAGGGTCTGGGAGAGGGTCTGTGATGTCTTTGAGGTGTGCCAGCACCGGACGTTCAAAGGACTTAATTACTACAGAGTTCAGGGTGACGGGTCTTTGGTCATTTAGTCCGGTTGATCTTGGCTTTTTGGGAACTGGTGTTTTAGACTTTCTGCATACAGGTGTTCAGCCTCTCTCACGGCCTTGCTAAACCTGTTCTTTGACTCCTTGAATCTATCTCTGTCCACACTCCTAAATGCTTCCTGTTTCTCCTACCTCAACCGTTTGGGTTTAGCTGTAAAACAGGGTTTGTCGTTGTTGAAGCTCACCTTGGTCCGAGTTGGTATACAGCAGTCCCCACAGAAGCTGATGTATGACGTCACAGCCTCTGTGAGCTCATACAGACTGTTGGTTGCAGTTGTGGACATATCCCAGTCAGTGTAGTCCAAGTATGCCTTAAGATCCTCCATGGCCTCTCTGGTCCACTATTTAGATGTCCTCAACAGATTTACAGAGTTTTAGTTTCTGCTTGTATGCAGAAACTCCCTGCCTTGGACCACCTTTATGGGTGGTTACATACAGAAGGAAATATGTGACAAACTACGTTGGATTGGGCTCACATAACCAGCTGTTCAGATATTTCTAAAAGGTGTACATGATGTGGTGACATGAGTCAATATCATGAGGGTTGTGTTAGATTAGCATTATGTTGTCAGCATGTCACCTTTTGTTTCCTTTGCTAATGTCTAAGAGCTACCATGTAACACAGATTTGCTCTGACACAAGTGGATACACAGACTGCACATACAAATACACATACACACACACACACACAGACACGTGTGTCCACTCATATATACATAGGTGGACAGACATAAAGTCTTTGTCCTTCACCCTCTGTGGGTGGTCTCCTCCTTTGAGCTCCAGTCCTCTAGCAGAGGCCTGGGAGCTTGAAGGTTCTGTGCAGTATATTTGATGTTACTAGTACTCCACTTTTCTGGACCATGATGTCTGTCTTCCAGGGATCTGCTGTAGCCACTCCTCCAGTTCGGGGGTCACTGCCCTGAGTGCTCCGATGACCACGGGCACCACTGTTGCCTTCACATTCCAAGCCTTCTCCAGCTCTTCTCTAAGCCCTTGGTATTTCTCTAGTTTCTCATGTTCCATTTTCCTGATGTTGCCATCACTTGGTATTGCCACGTCAACCACAGCGGCTTTCTTCTGCTGTTTGTCCACCACCACAATGTCTGGTTGGTTCGCCATCACCATTCTGTCAGTCTGAATCTGGAAATCCCACAGGGTCTTGGCTCAGTCATTCTATATCGCCTTTTGAGGTGTTTCCCACTTTGACCTTGGAGACTTCCAGTCCATACTCTGTGCAGATGTTCCTGTACACTATGCCAGCCACTTGGTTATGGCGCTCCATGTATGCTTTCTCTACCAGCTTCTTACACCCTGCAGTTATGTGCTAGATTGTCTTAGGGGCCTCTTTGCACAGCCTACAGTCACCTTGGGTCTTGTCTGGTGTGGTAGATCTGGGCCTCTATTGCTCTGGTGCTCAGGTCCTGCTCCTGTGCAGCCATGATGAGTGCCTCTGTGCTGTCCTTCAGTCCGGCCCTCTCTGGACATTGGTAGGATTTCTTGATATCAGCCACTTCAGTTATGTTCTGATGGTACATCCCATGTAGAGGTTTGTCCTCCCATGATGGTCCCTCTTCCAGCACCTCTTTCTCTGTTCCTCATTGCCTGAGACATTCACCGAGCACATAATCTGTTGGGGCCTTATCTTTGATGTACTTGTGGATCTTGGATGTTTGATCCTGGAAAGTAGCTCTCACACTCACTAGTCCACGGCCACCTTCCTTACGGCTAGCGTACAGTCTCAGGGTGCTGGATTTGGAATGGAACCCTCCATGCATGGTTAGGAGCTTTCGTGTCTTAACGTCAGTGGTCTGTATCTCTTCCTTTGACCAGTCTTCGTTTCCATGGTGGGCATAGCTTCTCATGGCTCCCACTGTTGCTCTTATAGCCAAGCATCTGAAGGATCACTGATCAAGTGTATATCATCGCACTCAATGCTGCATTCACATCTCTTAGGAGACTTTCTGATGGTACTTCACTTAGTCGTTGTAACTGGCGTCCAGGTTGCCTCATTCTCGCCATGATCTTGTCTTTCAGATCACTCACTGCCTCGTTCAGCATGCTGTATAAACTTGCCACTTATACCACTTATGTCAGAATAAATCATCATCAATGGCAGGCAACATGCCAGATGATATATATAAATATATATTATATATATATACTGTATATGTGATATATATATATATATATCACATATACATTATTTATTGTATAAATATATTTATTATTAACATTATTATTATTATTATTATTATATATATGTATATATACAAATAAAAATTAATAATAGAAAAAAATGGGGTCAAACAGGATGACCCCATGTCCCCCCTTCTATTTAATGTGGCACTGGATTCATTAATCTAGTCACTTGAATGTTACTCTCTCCGTTTACCAATGCGTAATTGAATTACTTCACTTTGACATTCAGAGCACTGGGCAGAAATCTTGCACACTATGTACACACACTAGAATATACATATATATATTCTCTGCTATCTGGTATATATATATATATATATA